>JAQFVV010012601.1:0-590756 GCA_028023455.1 Epiperipatus broadwayi | reverse complement strand
TTACAATTTGATATTTCATATATTTACAGTGTTGGTATTTGGTTATATGGTGTAGTACTTCTCCTTATACAAAGTCAGGGAAATCTCTCAGCAACTATGCCCAGAGAAACCTGTTAACCATTTCGATTGTATTCTCCCCTTTCCCAGGCTAAGTTTTTCCATGTCGTGCTCCATCCCATTTTCACAACATAATCTTTGTCAAATTTCATAGCCTTTGTTATCTAAACCCCCTTATTTATTCCCAAACCCAGCATAAAAAACCAATAATCTACTTTCTGCATAATCATTTTCAATACTTATTCTTCCACAACTTTATTATTTAAAAATTTTCTTACAAGTATTTACATTCAATTTAAAATGCCTAATATTTTCTTATGTCTTTATGACAATAAATTTGCAGACTAAATCGAATATTTTTCCATTTGTGTATATGCCTTTGTTGCTAAAGATCCCATTGAGCCTTAAACAGTAACTACTTTTCTTGCACCAATATTCATTACTGATATATTTAAACATTTACTCTCCATAATGCTAGTTTTCCATCTCTCCAACTCCCTATTCTTTATTAATGCATCTATTCTTTTATCCTATTCCCTACCACTATAACACCCAACAATTCTCCTCTAACACACCATGCTACCTTTTTAACACAGTTATATTGATATAAACTCTTATCCCAATCTTTTCACACCTCATTGTCTTTCTTACCCATCTTGTTGCCTACCCTTTACTCGTAACCCAATTAAATACTATTTTGGCTATTTTATTATTTATAAACTTCAATCTTCTCGAACATTTTCATTTTACTTTCTGCACCTCTCATATAAAAATTCTGACCACCCCATTTCTCATTAAATTGGCTCATTTGCTATCCATACATCTGCATCTAATGCATGTCTTCCTACTTCTCTTTGTACTTTTTTCAAGTAATCTAATACTCTTTTTAATAACACCTAATGTACTATTACTCATATGTTAACACTGCTATCAAGCGACTCCCTTCCATACAATTCTAGCTACATCATATTTATTATATGAAAACTGTTAATGTCTTTATCAACCCTTTTTTCTTTACTTCATTTATCAATCTTTTCTTCCATTCATCCAGCAATTTCCCTGATTATTTATATGATGATTCCCAAAATAGTTATGTATATATTTGTCACACTTAATCCTTTACATACCCCCAAAAAATTCTTTTGTCTTCTTTCCTCAGTATTAATCATCATTAGTTTTGATTTTTTCTTCACTAAATTTAATCCCCATCTTTTTTACCCACCCTTGTGCATGTCTTCAGCATACTCTTTCCTTATTCTGTGCACAAAAAGACATCATCTACAAAAAATCTGACAATGCATATACTTTCTTACTACCTATAACTGTCTTCCTAGTTTAGGGCATACTTGCCTTAGTCCCATCCCATTTTTAACTTTAACTGATTCTATATTCCCTAATTGATATGTATAGTAATTATTTTATATAATTTCCTAATAATATCCACTAAAGCTCCATTCCCAAATTTACTAAATTTACCCATAATCTATTTCTATTTACTCTATCATACACCTTCTCTATATCTATAAAAATTATATATATAACTATTTACCTTATTCCTACTCATATCCATAAGTTGTATAACTACAAATAAACTATTTCCTATATGCCTATCTGATTAAAAACTTCATTGCATTTCTCCTACTATTATTTTCTTCCATCAATTTTGCAACCCTTCTAACCACCAAATATGAGAAAACTTTATATAACACTGACATTACCACTATCAGTCTATAATTGTTTAACTTTCTATGATCCTGATCTTTTCTTTTAAATAGTAGTCTTACTTTTGTATAACTCTAACTACCCAAAAAATCTCGCTTGTGAGGCATCTTATTAAAACATGATACTAGTTTTAATTTTGCCTCTATCCCTTACATTTATTACCATCTCTGCTGCCCATCCATCCAAATCTCTTGCTTTTCCACTTTTCAAATTCTTCCCTGCCTAATTTAGTTCATTTTTTATAAACCTAATATTTACAATTAGTATATCCTTTCATGTTTACTATCACTCTTTCCCTTCACATCTAACATCTTTTTTATATCTATTACATACTTATTTAAGATTATCTCTAATTCCTCTCTAGAGCTACACTTTATTCCCCTCATCATCTAATAATAGTATTTTTTCTCTCCATACCTTCCTTCCTTTAATGTATTTCGAAAAATTTTATTCCCATTTCTTCCACTTTTATTAATATCCTCTCTACAATTTATTATTCCATTTCATTCTCTCTATACAATTCTATATTTTAGCCAACTTGTTTTTCTAAGTACTTTTCTCTCACTTAACATTAACATCTTGTTCACTTTCTTTGTTTTTAATAGTCACCCATATTCTCTGCATGCTTTTCTCATCTCTTTTATACTTTTACTAACCTCTCACTTTCCCATTACTTTTATTATTCTGAATATTCCCGTCTTAAAATCCTGTTTACCTTGTTTCTTTCACCACGCCAGTTCTTTAACCATTATTCTTTTCCCTTTTCTTTGAAACTCTATATATTATTAACTAGGTATTCATATATGCTACTGTTCCACTCCATTATAGTTTTTGACTATCTCTTGGCTATATACATTATAGCTGCCATCCATTCTTGTCTTCCTAATTTTATCTCAAACCACAAATATTCTTGACATTTAACAGAACCTTAAATATTTTTTGGAGATAATTTCTATACCACCACCTCTTTTTTCTTTTCTATTTATACCCTGCCATATCAAGTCTTCCAAACTGCTAATATCTCACACTCTTTATTTTTAATTGCTTTGTTTAATTCCAGCCACTTTTCTGGTCACCTACAACCTTGCATATTCAAATATCCAATTTTAATAATTTCTTCTTTCCTAACTACTTTTTTGTAAATTCTTTTGACCCTCTCTTTTCCATTACATTTATAAATAATTTGCTTACCATTAATTCTTATGAACCCATTCTCTCTCCACATCTTCATCTATATCTACATCAGCTGCTCTTTGATTATTTCTTGCATCCTGTCCATTCTTCATTTTTTTGATAACACTGCCACCCAAACTATATTTTTTATAAATTAAACTGCCTAAAACTTCACTTTCTCTTTATTTTTCTAAGTGCAATCCATCTTTACTATATAACCCCTCTTTTTTCAATAAAAAAATCCCACACACCCACAAACATAACATCATTTCTCTCACACAACTTTTTCAATCTCTCATCTATAGAATATGCCCTATCTAGCATATACCTCTTATCATATCTTGGTATAATCCAACTATTCCTACTCATTCTTTAATCTTACTCAAATTCCTAATCAATTCTATGTACTTATCCATTACTCTCTTCTCTCTCTCTGATTGCTCTGGAAAATTATTAGTCCATAACATACATATCCCTACCCTCTTGCTTCTTTATTTTATCTGTAATATCCCTAATACTAACTCCAGAAAACACACTCTTACTAACCTGTTTCCATTTTACATTGCAATTATATTTCCACAATCTAATTAGTGAATATTTTATCAATACTGTCTCATAATCTACTTTTTCTGCTTCATCTGTAACATTCTCTACCTCTTTCTGGACTTCCCTTATCTATTTCTTCCCTTATCATTCCTATTCAATAATTCCTTTATCCGCTCATACTTTGCCCCTCTAACAATTTTAATTTTGCTTCTACATCCTTTAGCTCTTCATCTGTCTTATTTAATCTTTGTCTAACCATCTCCATTGCCCTACTAATTTTTCTGCCCATATCTTCTATCCCTCCATTAAAACCATACTCTATCCTATCTTCCTCAATTACATTTTGCTCCATTTCTCCTGACTTTTTCTCTTTAAACTATCTATAATTAGAAACCACTTTTCACCTTTTTATCAGATTTACATACTCTCTACATAACCATAGACCCATTACATCCTTCCTAGCCTTATTTCAACATTTCAAATGATAAACCTCATCACATACCATACACTCTACCACAACATGCCTAATTTCTTTCTGATCATTTTATTCACTATGGAATACAAATGCATCCTATATTCCTTATTTACCAAATCACCTACTCTATTTTTTGACTTCTCTACTTCCTTTCCTACCTCTTCAAATCTTTTTGCACTGAAGGATAAAATGTGATGTGATGCACTGTGACTTCTCCTTAAATAGACTAGGAATCTCTCAGCAACTATGCCCAGAGAAACCTGTTAGCCACTTTATCTTCCTTTTCCATTTTCTTCCTAAGTTTTTCCATAATCTGCTCCATCCCATTTCCACTACATAACCTTTGTCAACTCTATGGCCTTTATATCTAAATCCCCCCCTTATCTTCTCCCAAACCCAGCATAAAAACCAATAACCCACTTTCTGTATAATCACTTTTTTCATATTTATTCTTCCATAACTTCATTATTTGTACCCTTTCTGCTTTCAAGCATTTACATTCAATTAACAGATGCCTAATATTTTCTATGCCTTCCTTACACAATTTGCAGACTAAATCACCCAAATTTTTCCATTTGCGTGTATATTCTCTTGTTGCTAAAGATCCCATTCAAGCCTTAAACAGTAAACTACTTTTTTGCTATTATCATAAATTAACTCGCACTCAATGTTCCGCTTTTACTTCTATAGATATTTAAACTCTTTTTACTCTCCATACTAGTTCTCAATCTCTCCAATTCCCTATTCTTTATTAATGCATCAATTCTTCTAACCCATTCCTTAGCATGACAACACCTCAACAATCTTCCTAACACAATCATCCCACTTTTGTATAAGTATACTGATATAAATTCCTTATCCAAATCTTTTGCATGCCACATTACATTTCTCACCCTTCTTGTTGCTCTGCCTTTTACTCATAATCCAATTAAATACTATTTTGGCTAATCTTTTATTATCAATAAACTGCAACCTTACAAATCATTTTCATTTTACTTTTTGCATCCCTCTCATATAAAAACCTGACCATCCCATGTCCTCCTACTTCCCTTTGTACTTTAAAATAATCTAATATGCTCTAGCTATATCATATTTATTATATGAAAGCACTGTTAATTTCTTTATCAATCCCTTTCTTTGCTTTGCTTCATTTATCAATTTTTTCTCCCATTCATCCAAGCAATTTTCCTAATTACTTAAGATGATTCCCAAATAACTATATCTATTCACCACACTTAACTTTATATCCCCCAATAAAAATTCTATATCTTCTCTTTTCCCAGTATTAACCATCATTGTATTTGATTTTTTTTCACTAAATTTAATCCTCATCTTTTTACCAACCCTTGCACATGTCCTTAGCTTAACTTCCATAACTTCTCTTTTTTCTGCACATAAAAAGACATCATCTGCAAAAAAAGACCCAACAAAGTATATACTCCCTTGCCACATATTAACGGTATCACTATCCCTCTACCTAATCTTTTTATTGCTCTCTCCATTTCACTCAAATACAACACAAACAAAATGTGTGACACAGGGTATCCTTGCATTAGTTTCACCCCATTTTTAATTTTAACTGATTCTATATCCCCTAATTGATATGTATGGTAATTGTTTTCATATAATTTTTTAATAATATCTACTAAAGCTTCACCCATTCCCAAATTTGCTAAACTTCCCCATAATTTATTTCTATTTACTTTATCATATGTCTTCTCTGTCTAAAACTCATATATAACTGTCTACCTGAATTCCTACTCATATCCATAAGTTGTGTAACTACAAATAAACTATCTCCTATATGCCTATCTGATCTAAAACCTTTTTGCATTTCCCCCACTACATTATTCTTTTCCATCCATTTTGCAACTTTTCCAGCCACCATATATGAGAAAACTTTATATAAACTGATGTTACCACTATCAGTCTATAATTGTGTAACTTTCTATGATCCTTACCCTTTCCTTTAAATAAAATGTGATGTAATATATTGTGGCTTCTCCTTAAACGAAGTCAAGAATATCTCAGCAATTATGCCCAGATAAACCTGTTAGCCACTTTATTTTCCATTCCCAACTCTAAATTTTCCCATATTCTGCTCCATCCCATTTCCACAACATAATCTTTGTCAACTCTATAACCTTTATATCTAAATCCCTTTTATCTTTTCCCAAACCCAGCATAAAAATCAATAATTCACTTTCCGTATAATCACTTTTTTCATATTTATTTTTCCATAACTTCATTATATTTACCCTTTCTGTTTTCAACCATTTACATTTAATTAACAAATGCCTAATATTTTCTATTCCTTCCTTACATAATTTACAAAATAAATCATCCATATTTTTCCACTTTCCTTACTATTATTATATATTAACTCACACCTAATATTCTGTTTATTTCTATATATATATATATATATATTGTAACGTTTATTTATATACGTTACAAATATATTGGCATTTGGTAAAAGCTAAAAAAGTAAATTTAGATTTTTTTTTGATTAGTATAATTTTTGTTAAAACGTGCAATGAAGGTTAAAATTGTCATTCTTATTTTTTTTTACCTAATTGGAAAGAATAAATGACATACAGATTACTAATCCAGATAAATTAAAAGAATTCCAAAAGTATAAGCTAAAAGAAAAATATTTTAGCTAATTAAAGATGGAAGAATAATGCTAAAAAAAAGAGAACTTTGTAACTTAAATTTTTTATCAGCGTATAAGATAATTATCTTATACGCTGATAAAAAGACAAAAGAGTGCGCAGAAGTTCCAAAAATGGAGCGCGATATAAAAAGGAGATGACAACTTCAATCTGGGTCTTCTCTTTTACTTCTAGTTACGTCTCTGAAAGTTGGAGGTTTCCACGAGCATAACCTGTGGCAAGAAATATACTTCTACACAGGTATGCCCCTTGCTGTACCAAGCTGTCACGCGAGCATGGAAACGGGACTTGTGAAGACCGCTTTTTGCAATAAAAGGGTCACTACAACCGTGCCTTTTCTCCAGCTATAGAACGGAACAATAATGGAAGACGCTGGCAGGAGAGACCAATGGAAATTCTCATGATCTGGGATCCCATAAACCTACATGAACTTACCGGTAAGTTAAGAATAAATTTTCCTGATAGTGACTTAAAAGTTTGCAAACAATTATTTATCTAGGCTTAGACTACCATCCTGATATAGACTTTTCGTATTCAAGGGACTTTCTTATAAAGAATTTTATACAAGATCTTGGAACATTATTAAATTGCGTTCATTATTTAATCTAACTGTTTTTGTTAATTGATTCATTATCTGGATTAGCATGTGTGTACTTTCCAGTTTGGTTAATTCGTAATTTAACTTATAAATATTTTAGTTTGTTAGAATAAAAGAGATTATACTTTTATCAACCTTTTTCATTGTGCGTTATTAATAATGGTTATTATTCTTTTTAGTAGTAAAGTTATTATTAGTTTAATAAGATTTAAAAGTAACTTACCTTGCCAATATGTTTGAATAAGCCCAGCAATAATAATCTCAAAAAAAAGATAATTCTAGTTTACCGTAAAATTACCGATTCTTAAAATCTAAGACCAATAATCTTAAAACTATTAATTCTCGTTACGGTGGGAGGTAATACCGATTTGTTTAAAAGCATTTTTTCTGTTTAGTTTACGAGTTACCATATGTTTGACGCAGTCTCAGTGGGTCTAACGACTCTGGCGCCCTCAAGTAGAAATTAAAAACTGGTTCTGCTCACGATAGTACTCGGTAATAGTTCTAGGCCGAAGTTGATCAGGAAAAATAGCTGTGTTGAGAATAGAAATACAACTTTCTTTTTTCTTTTGATACAGCTTGATCAACTCACGCTCAAATATAAATTTGAGGCGTATAGAGGCCTAGTAATAAGAAAAACGTTACAATATATATATATATTTAAATTCTTTTTACTCTCCATACTATGTCTTCATCTCTCTAACTCCCTATTCTTTATTAATAAATCTATTCTTTTATCCCATTCCTTATTACTATAACACTCAAAAATCCTTTTAACACTATCATCCATCTTTTGTACAAATATACTGATATAAATACTTTATCCAAATTTTTTGCATACCACATTACCTCTCTGACCCATCTTGTTACCTGTCCTTTACTCATAACCCAATTAAATACTATTTTGGCTATTCTTTTATTATCTATAAACTGCAATCTACCAAACATTTTCATTGTGATGTGATGTGGTGTGATGTATTTTGGCTTTTCCTTAAACGAAGTCAAGAATATCTCAGCAATTATGCCCAGATAAACCTGTTAGCCACTTTATTTTCCATTCCCCACTCTTAAGTCTTCCCATATTCTGCCCCAGCCCATTTCCACAACATAATCTTTGTCAACTCTATGACCTTTATATCTAAATCCCCTTTATCTTTTCGCAACCCAGCATAAAAACCAATAACTCACTTTCTATATAATCACTTTGTTCATATCTATTCTCCCATAACTTCATTATCTGTACCCTTTCTGCTTTCAAGCATTTACATTCAATCAACAGATGCCTAATATTTTCTATACCTTCCTTACACAATTTGCACACTAAATCACCCATTGTTTTTCATTTACATATATATTCTCTTGTTACTAAAGATTCCGTTCAAGCCTTAAACACTAAACTACTTTCCTTACTATTATCATAAATTAACTCACATCCAATGTTCCGTTTACTTCTATATATATTTAAACTCTTCTTACCCTCCATACTAGTTCTCCATCTCCCCAACTCCCTATTTTTTATTAATACTTCTATTTTTTTATCCCATTCCTTACCACTATAACAATCAACAATCCTCCTAACACAATCATCCCACCTTTTATACAAGTATACTGATATAAATTCTTTATCCAAAACTTTTGCATATAGCATTACCTTTCTCACCCATCTTGTTACCTGCCCTTTACTCATAGCCCAATTAAACACTATTTTGGCTATTCTTTTATTATCCATAAACTGCAACCTACCAAACATTTTCATTTTACTTTTTGCATCTCTCATATAAAAGCTTGACCATCCCATTTCTCCTTGAATTGCCTCCTTTGCTGTCCACATCTCTGCATCTAATGTATGTATTTCTACTTCCCTTTGTACTTTCTCTAAATAATCTAAAACTTTTTTACTAACACATAATGCATCATTACCATATTTTAATCCTGCTACTGCAACTCCCTTCCATACAATTCTAGCTACATCATATTTATTATATGAAAATACTGTTAATTTCTTTACCAAACCCTTTCTTTTTTTTGCTTCATTTACCAATTTTTTCTCCCATTCATCCAAGCAATTTACTTTACTTATGACATGTACTGTCATCTTGAGTAGCATTTAAGAGTTAAAAAAACAAATCTTATTGGATCACACAACATTAATGTTTCTATTTAAATGGCCATTATTAACATCATTATATTGTTTATTTAATAAGTTATTTATTATATTTATATTTCAAATTGTTTGCCACATGTGGAAAAATACTGTCAAAACAAAAATCCCATTACAAATAACTGAATGTTCAGCAAATACTGATTTAAATTTATCCACAGAATATCACAATTTTTTATATAAAAATTCAAGTTCATGAATTTTTTTCAATGCACATTTTGAATCACCAATGTAACTGGACTCACATTGGCACACCACTTTATAAATTATATTTGTTTATTTTATTAACAGCATTCTTTCCAAATTAATCTATTATTATTTGTTCCAGTGTCAAATACAACATTAAAATCAAAAGAAAACAATTATGTAGTCATACTATATACTTTATTATTCATATATGTGGTAATAAAATCCATGTTTTTTCTTCAATATTTTTCTTCTTCTATCTATGTGTAAATTTATATAATATAAATAAAATATCTTTCCTATTTATTATTGGATGACTAATACTGAAATTTACATAAAATATTATTTCTAAACAAAATTGTTCTAAATATAGCTAATTTATGCATAAGAGGAACATTTTATTTGGGATGTACAAATCCTTTAATTAACAAAAGTTTTGTAAAAAATTTCTAATTTATTATATTAAATTCTCTTCATAAAGTTAAATCATGATATTTTATTATTATGTACGCTGTGTTCTGAAGTAGCAGTCCATTTCAAGCCACCAATATCATTTATTAAAAGAATATTGTACGGAACTAGGTGACCCAGCAATAAACCTTAATACCTAAAACTCTTAAGATATTCTCCTCATAATATGAGAACATATAACATCATACATCAGCTGAAATCAGTAACCTCATGCATCAATTTTCATCCATTTTATGCAGTTGATTTTCAAATGTGAAAATCGAATTTTGATCAATAAATATTAATAAGTCTTTATTAGACAAACATTTAAATTTGCATACTCTTTTATTATATAAATATTGATCAATCACACGAATAGATTCTTTTCCTTTTATAGACCCCATATAATTCTGCAATATGCAAATGTAAATAATCCGTCTTTATCAGCCAAAATCAGCTTATCGATTTTTTTAATCAAAGCAAATGAAGATGAAATTGTATATTTAATAAATCCTAATTCATTCTGCTACTTGATAAAACATGCAATCTCCAAAGTCCAACATATAGTTTAGTGCGTCATTTTGTTTACGTATTTATAAATTTCCAAAAATCCTTGGCATAGAAGTAGTTGATAGACAAATAGGTAAATAGTTTTCTAATAATAATTTATTTAATGAAACGGTAAAATTAATAATTTTCATTTTCATTGCATCAACAGAATAAGTAACTAATACTATACTTTTTTTTAACTTACTGGTGAACTTTATACATTAAAAACAATCATCTACTTTTATCCTCCTTAATTCCTAATATCATTATCAGAAAAATGTATCTTTATTAAAGTAATCCGTTTATACCATATATTACCATAATTTATTTAGAGAGATTAAATTAAGACATTTTAGATATCACCTCCTGAAGCATTTCATAAGCACTTTCTAAGTCTATGATAACTTTCATTTTTCTCCAACAAATTTTATTGTTTTATCCAAAACTAAAATATCAAGCAAATCCAAAAGTTTATCAAGTAAATTGACTATATTTTTGAAATATGAATTTTTTCTACAGTATAGGTTTTTTCATACCTGCATTTATATATGAAATATATAGGGGGTTTGAACTCAGACCTTCACATGACCCTACCTCTGATACCCTTGATCACACACATGTCAAAAAGATAAATAATCACCAATATATGTATTTCATGCTAAATCAGCACTTGTCAGTTGGTCCAGATATCATTTCCACACATATATACAATCAAAACTCAGCTTATATTAAGATAGCCAATCTTCATACTTTAATGAACAGGCTTCAAACCATTCCATCCCACAACTTTTCAGCTATCAATTTCATGGAAAATCTGATGATGGAATGCTCAAAGTCCACCTTAGGTTCAACTTTATTATTTTTTGCAAAATCAATGTAACAATTAATTATTTTTTATTATATTTTCATATTAATTGCTTATTTAAAAATTGTTTTTATATAAACAAAAAATATTTTTCAATTCCAACAAATTTTTAAATTTATTATCCTAAATATTTTTTTCTCAAACAGACATATTTTGTAGTTAATTTTAGTTTTTGAAAATAGTTTGTTCTTTTAAAAACCCATTCAAAATCTCTCATTCCTTTAATAGTAAAATATTTACATTATTATTTAATATTTTAGATGCATGTTATTCCACTATTAATATCTATAATTGTTATATATTTATAGATTGATATTTTAAATTTTTATATTTACATTGTTTATTGATGTAATTAAATTTGTAAAGTGCATAGTCGTTATATAAAGTAATATATATTAAAACTATGACAGGTTATAGCCTTAATATATATTACTTTATTGTTTATTGATGTAACTTTTATATTTCATTGTGACCATCAAACTAGGTCAATTTTAAATAATATGATTGATATAAATTTTTCATTCCATTAGCAGGAACATGTGAAAAATAATTGCTTTAAAAATCCATTGGTATTTTTAATTCAGAATCTCTTATACATAACTTGTTTATATTTTCTATTAACAAAAATAGAAAAATATTTACACTATTTTATTATTTAAATTTTTAGGCTTATTAATAACTAAGTTGTTTTATAAATATTATACTTTATTATATAATTCAACAATTAGGGATTCATCCAGGATTTATTTAAGGGAAGAAATTTTAAATTTTCATACTTAGATTGTTTAATCTATAAATTTTCATATTGTTTATTCGATAAATTTTTAAAAGTCATTAAAATAACTTGATCTTTGTAAACAAAGAGCACAAAACCATTGGTCTGGGGTTTGGATGTCGTTTCTGATAGAGATATTTTAAATGTATTCTCTTGCTAAGCATTTATCACAAAGCTCATTGAGAAATTAGCAAAGCTCTTTGTTTATATTTTATGAACTTAAAAAAAGAAGTGGGGTTATGTGATATATGACTATTTCTTAACTTGACCTTTGTTTTATTTATTCATAGGTTATGTTGGATATCCATAAAAAAAATCAAACACTTTTTAGACTTTACTATAGTGCAGTCATGTAAGGAGTTTATTGCAATAAAAAGAATTGTATTAAATAATATTGTTATCATGAAATTTATTAATAATTAAATATTTTAGCATGCAATAATATCTTTTTAAAAATTGTGTATTACTCACTCGATTTTCGTTAGATTTGGGCTGTAGTGTTTTCTTTAGATTTGGATAATTATAAGTTTTTAGCTATACAACAAACCCATGTCCCCATCCAAGGAAAATCTGCTTAGTAAAACATATAAAAAGATAATATGGCATAAAAAAAGATATCATTATTAAAAATAGGAAAAGCTAGTGGGCAAAAGATGTACAAAGATAATACAGTGAAATAAAAAGAAGATAATATTGTTATTAAAAATATCTTGCATAAGATAACTGTGGATTTGATCCAAGGATCCCACATTCAAAAGTCTCCATTCTTCCACTACTCTATACTGAATAATATAAGAGCTCTGTAAAATACTATTGATAAAGATAATTTTATCATATACAGAATTACTGTAATTATGAGGGAATATTTTAAAACAAATTTTATTTTTAAATAAATTATTAATAATAATATATTAGTTTTTATATAAATTAGGATATTTAAATAAAAATGATTGGAAAATGTAAACATTTTGATTTTCATATAAATGTTATTTATTATAGTGATAAAAGAGCATCTGTCTGTTTGGTTTAACTCAATGATAGAATATATATGAAATATATTTTGAGGCTCAATCAATTGTCATCACAAGTCTAAATAAATAAGCATTTCTCTTATATTTAAATAAATAATTTTACAATAGTAATGTGATTCTAACAAAATGATTTGGAAATCTAAACATTTATGTATAAGTTTTATTAATTACATAAGATTATAAAATCAGTTAAAGTTAAAAATCGGTTGGGATTAAGGCAAGGATGCCCAATATTACTCATTTTTTTTGTATTTGAGAGAAATGGAGAGAGAAATAGAAAAACTAGAAAGAGGGATAATGGTACCATTAATAGGTTGAAAGCGCATACATTATCCATCTTTTATTTGAAGATGATGTCTTTTTGTTTGAAAAAGAAGGGAAAATATGGAAGTTATGCTGAGGACATGTGCAAGGATGGGTAAAGAGATGGGGATTAAATTTAGTGAAGAAAAATCAAAAGTAATGATGATTAATACTGGGGAAAGAGAAGACAATTTTTTTTAATTGGGGATATAAAGTTAAGTATGGTGAATAGGTATAATTATTTGGGAATTGTTTTAAGTAATCAGAGAAATTGCTTGGATGAATGGGAGAAAAAATTGATAAATGAAGCAAAGAAAAGAAAGGGACTGATAAAGAAATTAACAGTGTCTTCATATAATAAATATGATGTAGCTAAAATTCTATGGAAGGGGGTGGCAGTAGGAAGGTTAATATATAGTAGTGATGCATTATGTATTAGTAAAGGATATGATATTACTTAGAAAAAGTACAAGAAAAAGCATGAAGACATGCATTAGATGCAGATGTGTGGATGACAAAGAAGGCAATTCAAGGAGAAATAGGATGGTCAAGTTTTTATATGAGATACAAAAAGCAAAATGAAAATATTCAGTACATTGCAGTTTATAGATAATAAAAGAATAGCCAAAATAGTATTTCATTGTGTTATGAATAAAGGGCAGGTAACAGGATGGGTGAGAAAGGTAATGTGGTATGCAGAAGATTTGGATAAAGAATTTATGTCAGTATATTTATACAAAAGGTGGGATGATTGTGTTAGAATTGTTGAGTGTTATAGTAGTAAAGAATAGGATAGAAGAATTGTTGCATTGATAAAGAATAGCAAGTTGGAGAGATGGAGAACTAGTATGGAGAGTAAAAACTGTTTCAATATATATAGAACTAAACAGAATATTAGATGTAAGTTAATTTATGATAATAGCAAGGAAAGTAGTTTATTGTTTAAAGCTTGACCGGGATCTTTAGCAACAAAGAAATATACCCATAAATGGAAAAATATGGATGATTTAGTCTGCAAGTTGTGTAAGGAAAGCATAGAAAATATTAGCATCTATTATTTGAATGTAAATGCCTGAAAGCAGAAAGGGTACAAATAATGAAGTTGTAAAGAATAAATATAAACAGTGATTATATAGAAAGTGGGTTATTGGTTTTTATACTGGGTTTGGGAAAAGATAAGGGGATTTAGATATAAAGAACAAGGAGTCAACAAAGATTGTTGTGGAAATGGGATGGAGCAGAATATGGGAAAACCTGGGGTGGGAAAAGGGAAGGTAAAGTGGCTAAAAGGTTTCTCTGGGCATAGTTGCTGAGAGATTCCTGACTCCATATAAGGAGAAGTCACAATGCATTACATCATCACATCACTAGATTGAGAAGAAACTTCAACATTCATAGTGTAAATTTGTTTATGTACAGCCAGTGGTCACCTTAAAGATTTTAAAATGTAATCTTATTTGTACTTTAATTATACCAAATGGACACTTAATTATTAAACTAATAAACTAGATAAAAACACAGAGACAGTTAAGTGAAGTTTAATGTGTTTATTATATTCTTTTCTCTTATTGATAACTTTCCTTCCTTTTTTTAGCATCCCAAACTGACTCGATCTATTATAAAACAAAATACAAGTATAAATTTAAAACTCAATCTTTATCTTTTTAAATATGGTCCAAAAATTTAATGTATATTCTTTTCCTGAGGGAGCATGTGCCTTCACAAATCCTACAAATGACAACAGCCTAAATTGATTATAGGTTTGGGAAAAGATAAGGGGGTTTTAGATATAAAGGCCATGGAGTTGATAAAGATTATGATTTGGAAATAAAATGGAGCAGGATAGAGAAGAATATGGAAAAAGTTGGGATGGGGAATGGAAAGGAAAGTCAAAATGGCTAACAGATTTCTCTGTGTATAGTTGCTGAAAGATTCCTGACTCCATATAAAAAGTTACAGTGCATCACATCACATCAAAAAAGAAAAATGTTTTTTTAAAAAGGTTAAAGTAAATTTGGGTGAGTTTAAAAGATTACCATTTTTATAGGTTTTAGATATTAAATAAATAATAATAAATATAAAATATTAGTTTTAACAGAACAAAGAGTTTGGAAATAATGGTTATTATATGATTTAAAAATTAAAAAGATTAGTCAAGCATTGTTAGCCAAGAGGTCAACGCAGCAGCAGTTGGATGCAGATGGTTGTTGCGGGTTCACCTCCTGGCTGATGCTATGACATATGAAAAAAAAAATTAAAAAGATTATTATTAAAGGAATTACTGTTGAAATGACTAATTATATGAATAGAAAATTAAATGTTTTATTGAGGTGGATGTAATAAAAATAAGGTTTAAGTTTATAAGGAATAGAAGTAATTAAGAGATTATGAAAAATAATAAAAGTGAATAATATATTTAGATTAATAGTTGTTTTTGAATATGTATATAGTTAGGAAAACACATGTATAATTCATATTTATATTCTGTTTATATTAACCAGATTATTTTATTTGGATTTAATCCATTTTTTATAACAATTCTTTATTTTTAGTACAATGCTTATATATCATCCATCTAACAACAGTTTCGATTGCCCCTGCAATCTTCTTCAGAATTTCCATATTTCATCCATCTCCATAAAAAAAATATATAAAGAATTGTTATAAAAAACAGATTAATTAATTAAGGCAATGCAAAAAAAGAAAAGTTAAGATTAAATAATTTATTTGGATTTAATTATATTTTTTCAGTTTTATTAGGTTTTGTTTTATATTTTATGTTGCTTTTAATTTTTTATTGTTTATATTTTTACGATATTATTATTTATATAGTTATGTATTTTATTTTGTTCATTATATCATAGCTCTGAAGAAGACTTCAGGGCAGTAGAAATGTAGGTTTATGTGTCTATATGTACAATAAAAGGTTTTTGCTAAAAAGTGTTTGAAGTGATTTGGATAAATTGGATGATTTCACTTGGTTTGCAACATAATTGCTACTAACCAGTATCAGATACCAATCATGACAAAAACAATTATTTTATGACATTAATAAGGTTTTAAATTTGACATTTTTATTAAAAATATTATTTACAGCACATATAATATTTAATAGAGAAATAAGTAATAAGTATGGCCAAAGTAAGGTTAAAATAAATTCATTTATTAATCTGTTGAGTTAATTTTCAACATAGAATGCTTCAAAACATAACTTGTAGATAATTAGCTGAGTGTGAATTATAAAAGATTAAACATGTGGTGCTCAAAAGATTTGCATGATTGCATGTATAATAGGTAATTGTGAAGCATCGCCTATGTTATCAGATTAAACAACCAATATCTATCAAGCGAAACACTATTGGCTCATATATTTTGTGTGCATGTGGAATTAATTATGTGCTAAGTATCTTTAATTTTACATTTTTTGTGGTTACTCTTGAAGCATACAATATTGGCAGATGTGGGTTTAAAAGGATGGCCCGCAATGCTGTCATGCTTTAAAAACACAGCTGTATGATGGATTTATTTTTGCTCGATTATATAAATAGACATATTGAGAGATTCTTGATTTTAAGGTTGGCTCGAGTCTCATCATAGTATTTGCTATTGCAGAATGGGTGGACTATGGTATATACTAATTGTGTCTTGTCATCGCTGCAAACTTTATCCTTTGAATTATTGATGTGTGTTGAGGGATGGAGGGCATCTGAAGCCAATGTTGAAATCTTCAGAAAGAATGGACTTTAATTTCAAGTGGCTAATTATCAGTTATGCTTTGGAACAGACATTGTGTTGAAAGTTAACTCAGCAGAGTAATATAACCATAGATTGTAAAGATAGAATTTTAACAGGGATCAGTTGGATACTTTTTTAAAGGAAAAAAACAATATTATTTTTTATTATTATTATTATTATTATTATTATTATTATTATTATTATTATTATTATTATTATTATTATTATTATGATGATGATGATGATGATGATGATGATGATGATAAAATAAATACAATTTCTAACAGGGATCAGCTTATTGCCTTATTTTAGGCGAAAAATGATCTAGTATTTGATAATAATAATAATAATAATAATAATAATAATAATAATAATAATAATAATAATAATAATAATAATAATAATAATAATAATAATAATAATAATAATAATAATAATAATAATAATAATAATAATAATAATAATAATAATAATAATAATAATAATAATAATAATAATAATAATAATAATAATAATGAAATAAATTTGGTTTTTATTATCGTAAGCATTACATAGAAAAAATATTATAATATTTATATAAAAAATTAGAAAAACTGGCCGTAGATAATGCTTATGATAATATTATTAATTGCTTTTAAAGCAGTCTTTAGTATTGGTAAGAAAAGCTATGATTATGGTGTTTGGCACTGAAATTTTTTTAGGCTAAATACAATTGGCAATGTGTTTTTTAATTTGTTGGATGCTTTGCGAAACATAGCAACATATGTATGCTTGAATTATGTCGTATTACATAGAAAAAGGTGGTATTATTAATGGATTCATAATAAAACATTCAAGGAAGTACAATTGTGTTTGGGTTTAAAGCATGATCCTATTGACTGTATGGTTATTGTATTTTCTGTGTAAATTTGACTAACACAAACTAGTTTATTAATGAAACAAATATATAACACAATTGTGTATTTACACTATACATAATGTTATATCTTCACCTGATACTGTTAGATTGGTATAGAATTAGTTGCTATGAAACTATAGAAGAGACTTCAGCTGCCCTTATAAGTTTATCTATCACTTTCAGTGATAGTGTGACAGCTTGTATCATGTTCAGCAGCTTCTAGTACTAATGTGAACTTGCCTCACTGTTCAGCCATATGGCAGACGTATATGCCGACATTTGGCTTTGACAATTGTTGTTTCCTTATCTCCAAATGAATTGGATATTTATGGTCAGATCCCACTCCATACTGAGAACAATCGGATTCAGTGAGCATTATCGCCTGTTGGACCCTTCTTGCCATTGGGCATCCTTGGCAATGAATGCTCAATCAGATCATAAAATTGGAATCTGGATTAGTCCATTATTTGAAGGCAGGGTGAGATATAACAAATTGTTTGCAAGATTTTTTTTTGTTTTCTCAAATATTGGTTCAATAAAATTGCACTGTCGTATTTATAATTTATAAATAATGATAAAAAGGAATTATTTATACATTGTAAGTACCAATTTGCGCAATTTTATTGAATCAATGTTTAATTATTTTTTTTATTATATGTCAAAGCGTTGACTGGGAAGCGAATCCGAGCGAGCTGCTTGGAAGGCAGCTACGCTAACCGTTAGGCCACCAACGTTTGACGAATCAGTATTTAATTGACAAAATAAAATACAAATACAGTAATGCAAAAAGTTATATTTTATTTTCTTGAATTTTTTTTTTTTAGTTCGTTCTGATTCAAAATAAATAAAATCTTTAACAGAGAATCGTTCTTGACTTGATTTATATCACCAGTAAAGCAATATAGTTTTATCTGCAAGTAAGACATTTTAAAAAAACTTTTTTTATATCGTCCGTAACACACGCACACACACATCCTGTCGCTGCCCGTGCATTCAAACTATGCACTGGGCACCGCTTTTTCTCGGGTCGGCTCTGCATATAATATTTCTTGTAATTAGCAAATAATATAAGAATGAAGCATTAAATACATTACTAAATTAATGTAAAAATGAATAAAAAAACGTATTTAAATGAAAATCATAAGTTAAAAAACAAATTACGTGCGAAATATTTCTTTTATGGTAATCATTTTTGAAAAGTGGCAAAAAATGTCCTAGAGTTTCAATTAAAACGGTAGTTCTGTTTTTTATTAAAGCTATACTTATCTAAACAAACAATATATTTATTTATTCCTCTATTAATCATCCTTTGAATTTTCACTTTTTAAGAATGTTTACAAAACTTTCTTTTATTTATTGTCTTATCAAAATTTACTTCAAGCATTTGAATTTATTTGCACGTTCTTCTTTTAAAAACATGAAATGCTTTTGTTTTTCTTGAAATTATAAAAGTATACAGCTGGTCTTGAAATCTTTGTGAGCGTTTATCTACCTTAAAGAATAAAATTGTAATCAAATCTTTGATGTTTTTAGGAGAAAAAAATATCATTATCACTCGGAAAATTTTATAAAACAAGAATATATCAATTTTTGACTATGTATATGCACACACATACAAAACATTTTATCTTAATAGAAATTAATTATATACATGTTTCAAATCTTTCTCTTAATTATGAAAAGCAAGAAAAACATATCCTTATGCTTTTATAATGTAAACTAGTCTGCTGTTTAGAACTCTTTATTTTAGAATTAAAAAAAAAAAAATTCAAATCGGTCATTCAATTCTTGCATATCACGTGATCTTGAATATCACGTGATCTTTTATATAATTAATCATAATTATTATATAAATTCAGAAACATTTAAATTATTGCCATAAGATATAATCTATTGTGACATGAGAATGTATGATTTTTTAAAAATTTCTGCATCATGCAAAAGCTACTTTTTATTTTAGTTTATTAAATATAGTTTTAATCTAACAAATAGTCAATTATAATTTTCAAACTACACTTCAGCTATTTATTACTTAAATAATAAGCTAATAATGTTCAAGCCTAGATAGGTATTAATGTAAACACATGAATGTAGTTGACATTTAATCAATATCAATAAACTGTAGCCACCGAAATCACCTTTAAACAATAAAAGTGGAAATCCACCTTTTTCAATAGTCTAATCTATTTATATAGACACTAAAAATTGCAGTTTGGTTACAGAGAGTGAAATTATTAATTCAAAGAAATTTAAATAAATCTCATTACTCAGGTTATAATCTGTTATTAAAACAGGCAAAACTCTCCATAAAGTATTGCCACTCAGTGCAAGGCAGAGTAATCAATGGATGCCGGAAGGCTTATGCATAAAATCCTCATCTAGTGCCCAATCATCCAATATCTCCAGACTAGTTTCTGGCTTGTGGCCTTTGTCAGTGAGGAGCCCAGGATCTAAGAGCACTGCACTTAGATCTCAGGATCTAATACAATCCTCAGGTAGCCACCTTTTATCTCTACTTAACTACAAAACCATGAGTTTTAAATTGAAAACACAATATTTTCAATCCAATCTCATTAGCTTATATAGTCATATAAGTCTGAACTCAGTTCAGTACCATACATTTTAGTGTCTTTGGTTCTTTAATAACCATAGCCACCACTATCCTATTAGACCAGAAGCTAGTCTGGATATATTGGATGAGTAGGAACTAGATGGGGATTTTATGCATAAGCCCTCTGGCATCCATTGATTACTCTGACTTGCACTGAGTGGCAATACTGTAAGGAGGGTTTTGCTTGTTTTTAATAAGAGTTATAAGCAAGCATAAGAAATCATGATCATGTGATTTTATAATCTGTTCTGAAAGCAGACTAATAAATAATCAATTATAACTTTTAAACTGCAATTATAACTCTCAAATTGAACTCTAACTTTGCATTACTTAGATAATAAACTAATACTGCTCAAGGCTAGATAAGTTTTGATATAAATACATGAAAGCAGACAACACTTCAACAATAAGAATCAACAATTTTTATCCTGAATACCAAAAATGTAGCATTTATCATAATTAACGACTACACTGTAAAGGGGAATACACAGGTTATGGAAGTAAAACACAGATGTGTTCCTAAAATATTGATCATTTCTATGTGGTATGTAAACTTCAGAAAAAATCTGTAAGTCTGATATAAATTCAAAAAAGTTAAGAATCATCAATCTAGAGTAGTAGTATACAAGCTATGGGCCTTGACCTCTCAGGGCATAGCAAAATTTTGAGAAATTTTATTAAGTTTTGAAAATATTTTTTTTATTTACAAAAAAATTAATTTTTAAAACTAGATAAAAATCATAGAAAAATAAATTATTTTGTCGTCATCATAATTTTTCTTTTTTTGCAAGTATAGAATTTGTTTCAAAAATTTTATTTCAAATTATATGTGACTAATATTAAAACATTAACAATATATAAATTTGTATATCAATTAAAACTACTAGCTTTTTATTACAAATATCCTTACATAATTGTCTTTATATAAAAACAAATAATAGATTGCTCAAATTTTCTTCAAGAAAGGGTTTGCAAATGTAAAAAAAGGCACACCATCAGTCTACCCTAGACTCTAGAACACATTGATATTCAAGAATCTAAAGGGTGTAAGCTCAACCCCTATGCTAGTATTGTCATTGATCAGGCCCGCAATACCTGAAGAAGATTGAAGAGTAATACTACTCAAAATGTGTACTCTACTAATCTGTGGATCTCTATTTGTGTGTTATTAATAATAGTTGTTTATATTTGAAAAGTTTAAATAAAATTTATAAATTACAATTTTAGGGTATTTTATATAGCCATTAAATGGCATAATGGAAACAAGTATATTAAGTCTTGGAATATTTGCAAGTTTTGACAACAAGCATTATAAAATGTCTGTCTTCATAGAAAATCCAATAAGCACATCATATTACAAATGTTCATTTGACTAGTCTACTTAGATTAATATAATACTTTTACCCTACATCAAACAATAATTAGGTATTAATTTTACAGCCAATAAAGGATGGCAACTTGATTTACCTGATAAAAAAATCTAAGCTTGCTTCATCATCATCATTATCAACCATTATCAATCCACTGCAGGATGAAGGTCTCTCCAAGTTTAATCCATCTTCTCGATCTTTAGCTTCTCTTCTCCACATCACCTCTGCACACTTTCTTATTTCATCCATCCATCTCACATGTGGTATCTTTCTGGGTCTTTTGCAATCTCTTGGAATCCAGTTTAAAATTTCAATTGTCCATCTATTATCATCTCTTCTAGCAATATTTCCAGCCCAACTCACTTCAATCCTTTAGTTTTTTCAATGAGGTCAGTAACACTTGTTTGTTCTCTTACCCATACATTGCGTTTTTCGATCTCTTCTTGTTACTCCCAACATACATCTCTCCATACTTCTTTGAGTGGTCTGAAGTCTCTGTATTGCTCTTCTATTAAGTGACCAAGTCTCAGATCCATAAGTAAGAACTGGTAAAACACATTTGTTAAAAACCTTCCTTTTCAAACACATAGGCATATTTCCTTTTAGTATCAAGTTATTTCTACCAAAAGCACTCCAACCAAGTTTAATTCTATGATTAATTTCTTCCATTATGTTTGCTTATAATACAAAAAGTAATCATAATTTACCCAACCTATATTCAAACTCAGATTGTAGTTATGAGCTAGATATTAACCCCTATGGAACTATGATCTGTTGGCAAAATAAAATTGAAGTATTTTTTATCAGATTATATTGAACATTCACTATACAATAATAACTTCAAATTATACTAAAACGTGAATGGTACTTATGTAGTGTGTCTGCTGAAAGTTTACTGCAATATCCAGTACTAGTCAGATATATATATGATCAAGGTTTGAGTGAGAGTTATCGCACTCAACAGCGACAAGTAATTATATAATAAAACACACGAACATGGTAGTTGAGTTAATAGGTTTATATTTATATACATACACGAGGATCAATACATAATACAATTATTACAAAGATAAAACTGACTAATACATTAATATACAACTCTAGTCTTAAATGCCTGCAGGCTTACAATAAATAATATTAAAGTCTATACGACCTGTAATGGTCCCTAGGTCTACATTGGTACGTTTGGAGGTAGGCCTCTCCGCGAGATGAGCTGAAAGTGAAGTAGTGTTTGTGCACTCAGAAAAACGCATCCTTCCTTCAACTTCACCTCGCAAGTCTGACCTTGTTTGTTCCCGCCGTCCTGCATGTAACACAGTCTATTTCCATTGGTCATCTCATGACACGAGGTACAGAGTGGTCAGTTTGGTTATCTCTGACCAACCTTAATCATTACTGTGATGCTTTTAGCATACATGCACATACTTGAATATTTGTAATAGCTACATTATTATTGCATGTATCTGTTAATACACACCCATACATAGAGTTATTATTATTGCGTGTATATGTGAACACACACACACACATAGCACGCCTCTCCCAAGTTCAGCGACATACTTTTAAAACAAAATTTTTTTTTCAACTTCTTTTTCTCTGAACTTAACACATAATCGTGCAGGCGGAGGGGAATTTTTCTTTTCCTCTTTGCACGTGGGGGTGATTTAATTTCACCATCGGTGACTATTTCATTTTCTTGACTATTTTGACTTTCTTCCTCAGCAGTAATGATTTCTGTTTCACTTTTAGTTTTGTAGTGAGTAGCATTTTCTTCGTCATTATTTTTAAAGAATTGCGGAGTGCATTCTGTTATTGCACTCTTGTGCAACTGGTTAATGTGCTTACATAATATTTTACCATCTGCCACATGGACAGCAACCACTTGTTTACTTAAATGGCATACAACATATGCTTGAGTCCATGATTTATTTAAATTATTTTTCACCCAGACTCGTTCATCAGGTGAAAATTTGTTGTTTATTGTAATTGGCATTTGATGCTCTTTTGATGGCATTATTTCTGAGAGTTTTGTACGTAATTTCTGGCCTAAATATTTTTCTGCAGGTGATCTGCCCATTTTAGCTGTGGGTGTGGAATGCTGATATAGCAACGCCATGAAAACTGCCTCTTGGAGCCCTTCCTTTTCCCAATTTATTCATGGATGACTTTAAGCTTTGTACTGCTTTCTCGGCCAGTCCATTTGATTGAGGGTGGTAGGGGGGTAAGAATGTGTTTAATCCCCTATTCCTGTATAAATTCGGCAAATTTTTCAGATGTGAAACCAGTTCCATTATTGGATACGAGGGTTTCCAGTAGCCCATGGTATGAAAAAATTTCCATGAGCCTGTCCAGCATCTCATCTGAACTTGTATTCTTCACTGGTTTATATTCGGACCATCCTGAATAGGCATCGACCACTACCAGAAATAATTTTCTTTGGTTGGACTGCAGTGGTCAATGTGAATTCTCTGCTAAGGTTTCTCTGCTTCTTTCTATGCTTCATATTTTGCTGGGGGTGCTTTTGCATGACTGACAGCTAGAACATTTTTTTATGAATGTTTCTATATCAGTGCTGATTCTTGGCCACCATACATAACTATGGGCTAACGCTTTTGCCCTGACAATGCCTGGATGACCTTTATGTAATAAATTTAGTATGTGCAATCTGCCTATTTTTGGTATTAGAACCTGATCACCTTTAAGAATGCAACCTTTACATATTGATAATTTTTCGCGAGCTTTCCATAGCTTTATGTGCAAAAACGGAGGACATTGTGCTGGCCAGCCTCTTCTAATTTTTTCCATCAGCTATTTGTAGCCAGCATCTTCATTAGTCCATGCTGCTACTTTTCGGCTATTAAGAGTCTGGCTTTGAAGTGTTTCAATGTAATTGATTTCTATTTCACTTGTTGTATTCTCTGAGTTGTCAGGCATTGGGGATAATGCGTCAACGTGACCAATATTCTTTCCCTTTCTATATTCCAGATTGTAATCATATCCAGTGAGTATGTTAATCCATCTCAACATGTGCAGGCTGAGGTGTTCTGGAATTTGTTTGGTGCCTAAAATTCCCAGAAGTGGTTTGTGATCTGTTATGATTTTGAAATAACGACCGTATAAATACTGGTGGAATTTACGAATTTCAAATACTATGGCTAGCGCTTCCTTGTCCAGCTGACTATAATTTTTTTCAGCTTTGGACAAAGTGCACAACACGTATGCTATGGGACATTCCCCAGATTGAGCTGGGTAACATATTTCTGCCCCCACTCCATATTCTGATGCATCAGTCATTAGTGTTATTTCAAGATCGCTATTATAGTGCACCAGTAATTTGTTTGATACAAGTAAAGCTTTGGTATTTTGAAAAGCCCTTTCTTGTGTTGCTTCCCACTTCCATTTCTGATCCTTTTTCAGCAGCTCATATAATGGCTTGGCTATGTGAGCTTTGCCCTCTAGGAAGTTCTCAAAATAGTTTACCAAACCCAAAAAGGCCTGCAATTGTTTTACGTTACTAGGCTTTCTAGCTTCTGACACTGCTTTGACCTTTTTGAGAGAGGGTCTTGTCCCAGAGCTAGAGACTATGTGCCCTAAAAACTTTAATTCAGTGGCCTTCCATATGCATTTTTGAGTATTTAATTTAGCTCCAAACTCTTCTAGCCTTTGACAGACAGTAGTTAGATGACTATGCAATTCATTTTTTGATCTTGCTGTAATTAATATGTCATCAAAGTAAGGAACAATGCACTCGCATCCAGTAAGCAATGTTTCAATTTTTGCTTGGAATATACTGGGAGCGGACACTATGCCAAATGGGAGACATTTGCATTTGAATAGACCCACATGAGTAGTCAGTGTCAGAATTTCAGCAGCCTTATTTGTTACTGGAATTTGATGGAAGGCCGCATCTAATCTAATATAGCAAAATATTTTGATTTTTTCAATGATGCTAATATTTCTCTGGAGTTTGGAATGGGGTAGATGTGTTTATTTATAGATTTGTTGACAGTTATGTGATAATCACCACACAGCATATCTGTCCATTAGGTTTGGTGATAACAACCAGCGGAGTCACCCACTCTGTCTTCTCCGTCGGTTCCAGAATGCCATTCTTCACTAACTCATTTATTTCTTTCGCTATTTTTTCTTTCTGTGCAAAAGGGATTTTTTGAAGTCTGCAAATTATTGGCACGGCCTCTGGTGACATTTCCAGTGACACCGGTTTAGTTATAATCATTCCTGGTTTGCCATTAAAAAGTTTAGGGAAACGATCTCTTATGTCTTTTTCACTGTCAAATTTTTTTGACCAATGAGATTTCAATTCCGAGCTCTGTAAACCAGTCATGACCAATGAGAGGGTTTATGGGGGCATGTACAATATATAGCAGCAAGATTGAAATGTTGCCTTTATTACTTGTAATTTGAACTTGGATTACACCCTTAATTTTTATTTCTTTACCATTTATGTCCAATGCTCTAAGCTTAGTAATGCTAAGCCTAGGGGGTTGTCTTATTTCTGCTCTGATCAAATTCCAGTCGGCTATGGATATTAAAGAAATGCCACTATCGCTGTCTATTTCCATCGACAGGGGTTTTCTGTAAACTTTCACATTAGTAATAAATTTCTATGCTTGATTTATAACCATATTATTTATAACAATATTACATTTGGTTTTACTTTGTATATTATTTCCTTTAACTTGTTCAACTGTTCTATTTTCACACATTCTCGCCATGTGACCTATTTTTTTACACAGTCTACATCGATCATGTTTTTCTGAAGGTTTATGATGATGGTGTTCTAGCTGTATTTTTATTTCCATCATCTAATATGTGTGTTGAATGTCTGGTTAGAGCGTTACCTTAAATTTCAATAATCAAAAATCTAAGGACCCAGGTTCGAATCCCATGCTAGTACTGTCACTGGTCAGGCCAGCAACACCTGAAGAAGAGGGGAGAAAAATACCTCTCGAAATGTTGTGCATATACTAACTTGTTTGCTGTGATATTACTAACAGTTAGTGCATATACTAAACTGTTTGCTGTGATATTACTAACATTTGTTTGCTGTGATATTACTAACAGTTGGTGCATATACTAATGTGTTTGTTGTTTTATATTAACAGTTGAATGCATTTGGAATATTTAACTAAAAATTAAACTTTTCTGAAGACATTCAACACACATATTAGATGATGGAAATAGTCCAATATAAAAATACATCGATCGTGTTTGTAATAGCAATCTTTAGATATGTGACGTAGTTTTCCACAACAATAGCACTTTGTTTGACTTTTATTTGTCTGTTTAACAATTTTGTTATTGGAAGACCCTTTGTTGAGTTTTTCAACACCAAATATTCCTGTTTGATTGCTATCAATGCCTTTTTTCACAGCAAATTCTTTTGCTTGCTCCAATACTATTTCATGAGCGATACTGTGTTTGATAGCTTCATGATCATTTATGTCTTTATCAGACAGTAACTGCTGCCTCAAACCGTTACTAAAATACTCCACATAGGAATTGTTCCAGTAGCACTTCTTCTAAATATGAATCATAACAGCAGTTTTTTGCGAGTTCGCGTAGGGCTGAGTCATAATCCTGCATATTTTTGTTTCTGCCTTGATGGCGATTTCGAAAATGAAGTCTGGCGATGTACCTAGACAGGCAAGGATTAAAATAATTTGACAAACGATATTTTAACTCATTGTAGGTTAATTTTTCAGGAGTGCTGGGTTCTTCTAATCTGTTAGCTATTTGTATGACCCCTTTTCCTGCCAAACATAATAATGTCGCTGTTTTATAAGCATCTTCCTCTACTCTATTAATAAAACAGTAATTTTCAATCTGTTGAACATACAGGGGCCACTCGTTTGCCTCTCTGACATCAAACTTAGATATTGTCGACTGCATCTAACTCATTTAAATATTGTAGGCTCGTTCGCTACTTCAATAATTCTGCCTGACTTATTTGGTTGTCAGCAGACTGCTAGGGTTCAAATTGAACTGTCATGACTGCACCAGTGCAATATCCGGTACTAGTTGGATATATATATGATTGAGGTTCGAGTGAGATTTATCGCACTCAACAGTGACAAGTAATTATATAATAAAACACACGAACATGGTAGTGGAGTTAATAGGTTTATATTTATATACATTCATGAGGATCAATACATAATACAATTATTAAAAAGATAAAACTGACTAATACATTAATATACAACTCTTGTCTTAAAGGCCTGCAGGCTTACAATAAATAATATTAAAGTCTATATGACCTGTAATGGTCCTTAGGTCTACCTTGGTATGTTTGGAGGTAGGCTTCTCTGTGAGATGAGCTGAAAGTGAAGCAGTGTTTGTGCTCTCTGGAAAACGCATCCTTCCTTCAACTTCACCTCGCAAGTCTGACCTTGTTTGTTCCCGCCATCCTGCATGTAACACAGTCTATTTCCATTGGTCATCCCATAACACGAGGTACAAAGTGGTCAGTTTGGTTATCTCTGACCAACCTTAATCATTACTGTGATGCTTTTAGCATACATGCACATCCTTGAATATTTGTCATAGCTACATTATTATTGCGTGTATCTGTTAATACACACACATACATAGAGTTATTATTATTGCGTGTATATGTGAATACACGCACTATATGTGAATACACACACATATCATTTACTATTCATTTTTATTTTAAATAATCCATTTTCAGGGGCTTTCAATATCTGGTATAAATCAATATAGCTGATCCCATAAACTATAGTATTTAATATTTATTTGTTTTTTTTATTTATTAAAAATGATAAAGAAAAATATAAGTTCAAAGGATTGTTAATAAGGCTCTTAGGAAAAAGTGAGAAATCAGGAGGAACCTCATATATAAAAATATAAAATTTCTACAGACTGTTGCCTTTGGAAGGATAGCTCAGTTGGTTAGAGCATTACTTTAAAATTTCAATACTCAAGAATCTAAGGGTCCAGGTTCGAGTCCCATGCTAGTACTGTCACTGGTCATGCCAGCAACACCTGATGAAGAGGGGAGAATAATACCTCTCAAAACATTTTACTAACAGTTGAATATATTTGGAATATTTAAATGATGTTAAATTTTTTTTAAATGATAGAAATAATCCAATATAAAACAACTAGATCACCATCATCACAAACTTTCCGGAAAACAGGGGTTACTGATATCATTGAAAGTATTAAAAGACTGAAGTGAAGTTGAGCTGGACATATTGATAGAAGAGATGATAATAGATGGACCACTGAAATCTTAAACTGGATTCCAAGAGATTGTAAAAGACCTAGAAAGAGATCACATGTGGGATGGATGGATGAAATAATGAAGTTTGATGGAGGGGTGTGGAGAAGAGATCCAATACCACATGAAGATATTTAACATATATAAATGATTATTATACATAGCTATTAAAATTAGAAATATGCAAGTCTAATAAGAAGAATAAATAATAATAATTAATTTTTTTGATTTCTTTTAATTGCATCTGAGAATGAAACCCAACAAGAAAAACAAGTGTTTTTCATAGATTTTTACGAATATTATATAATTATTACATAAAAGCAATTGACCTAATCATATAATAAAAGAATACACAATAGTATAATAATAATAATAATAATAATAATAATAATAATAATAATAATAATAATAAAATTATATATTAAAAGCAATAAATAGAATATACGATGAAATAAAACCATATCAAAAACATAAATTTTAAACATAGCGAAAATACTTTTTAGTTCTTCTTTTAATAATCTTATACTGTTTAAATTTAACATATAAAGTGCCAATTTTAAAAATAGTGAGTAGAATATAAAATAAAACCAAACTAATATCACAAATTTAAAAAAATTTTTTTAGTTATTTTTTCCTTAACGTTATGCTATTTGGATACATGTAAGGTGGAAATATATTAAATATTTTTGCAATATATACAATCCTTAATTTATTTCCATATTTATTTCTGTATCTAAAAGAATTGATAAATTTATCTCTAAGGAACTTATAATTAAATGTATTATTAATGTTTCTTTTAAAAATTGTATGTTGTAAAAATTTGTCAAAATCAATTAAATCACTTTTTAATCTTCAGTATGTGATATACTATGTATTAGACTAATACTCTACTTTGAAAACCATATAGTGAAATTCCATATCATAACAGACTCCCACAATACCCTGTAAATTATTATTAATATATTGTATGATAAAAAAAAGTATAAAATATAAAGCGATAATGTCTTAATCTTTGTAAAAGTTGGTTAATATGATTTGACCATGACTTTTTTATCAATAATAACCCCAAAATATGGAACCTTTTCAACCTCTTCATTTTATATGCAAGAGTCATTATGCTGAAAATTCTGAGAATTAGTACAAGTGTTGGAATGGGTGAAATTATCAAAACGTTTTTTAAGTGAGGTGAAGATATAAGCATAAATTTTGTTTTACTTTTAGTAATAATATATTTTTTTTAGCTGAATATCAATTAACAATTTTATTATAGTTAGTTTGAAGATTTTTGAAAGCAACTTTTAGATTTAAGTTTATATTAATTAAAAAAGTATCAACTGCATACTGGTAACATAATTTTTACTACAAATTTCACCAATATCACATGATTACCATCTCTTATGCTAACACATAACTGTTATTAAACAGGCAAAACTCTTCCTACAGTAGTGCCTTCTGGAATCCATTGATTACTCTGGTTGGCACAGGGTGGCACTACTGTAGGGAGAGTTTTGCCTGTTTAATTTCACTAATATCATTGATATAGATAAAAAATAATAAAGGACCCAAAACAGATCATTGGGGAAGTCCATATTCAATTTTTTACCACTCAACGCACCATTAAGTTTTAGTAATATAAGATCTATCCTTTAAGTGGTTTTTCAGTATGTCCAAAATCTTGCTACGAATTTCATATTTTTCTAGACATAAGAAAAGCAATTTTTGATCGCTAAATCAAAAGCTTTTTTAAAGTCCATAGAGGGCATAAACTTTTTTTTTTTTCATTTAAGGCAAGATTTACAGTATCAGCAATTCCTCAAACAGAGTAATAGTATTTTTACCCTCCAGATATCAATATTGTAGTTTAGACAAAAAAAAATCTTTAGTAGTGTCTATAAATATTTCAGTGCTGATATAGTACATGCTTGGCGGCCATTTTGAATTTTAAAACACCCAAAAAATACTGCTGGCACATGCAAGCGATAAATGACATCAACTAGAAGCACTCATTTTTCAAAAAATTAATTATCCTAAGACACTACAATTAAAAAAGGGAGGGGGGAAGAATACTATATCAAAATATCTTTCAAATCAAATATTTTAATATCATCAATATCTGAAATTAATTTGCATTTCATATCATTTATTATCGCACACAATTGCATACTTTTGATATCAGGAACATAATAATAATAACAACAATAAAGGATTCATGAAAAAATCCATATATAAGCATATCTCAAAAATCTTATTACTATTATTTTTAATTTTTTTGATTTGATTCACACATTTCTAATTTAAATAACTGTGTATAATAATAATTTATATACAGTAATTAGCTCATGCGGTACAGTCCCTGACATGCTATTTGTAAATTGGTGTCAAATGTGCATTTTCCAAGAGTTTCAATTTTTTCTTTCTTTCTCTTTTGAATAGAATCATGCATTTGTAATTTAAATTAGAAATGTTATTATGCCAATTTATGGTGGAGGAGGGGTGAGGTTAATCTGCAATATCACCTGATAAAATCCCTTTTCCAGAATGAAATACTTTATAATAACAAAGTTATTGTTGTTTTTATTTATGCAGTCATATGAGGAACTAGCTATTTATTAATTTATTCATTGGTAGGTGATTTTATCAACTAACTGTATTACCTATATTTAAGCATGATGTATGTTTATATCTGTGTGTTTCACAATTATACACACACACATATATATAAACAAATATTTCATGTGCATACTGCTATCTGAAATAAATACCAAACATCAAATCACCTTAAACATTAAGAAATTTTCAGCAATACCTACTGTGAATAAACATTCAGAGCCCGCATCTCAAAACAGCTGTTTGAAATGGAGGCTCTAAACATTGATTCATAGAGGGCGAAACTGCAAATTTTTTAATATTTGAGGTTATTTAATATATATAGAAAAGAGAGAAAGACAGTTATAAATTTGTAATAACAGTATTCTGATTTTTTTTTTTTACATTTTGTTTGTAGGTGCCTAAATGATTATATTGACGTTTCAACATTTAACACACAACATATTAAAGAATTTTTTGGACGATTTTGTGGTAGTCTATTGCCAAGACCCATCCTGTTAATGAGCCCTCACCTAGAAATTGTATTTCGAACAAATTATGCAGTGCAGCATCGAGGCTTCCATGGCATGTATGAATTCATAGACGAAGGTATTTAAACTTACTAGAAATTGGTAATAATTTAATAATAATTTATAATTAAAATAATTTTAATTATAATTTAAAATGAATTCTTTAAAATTCAATTTTTAGCTGAATTTAAACTTAAATTATATTAAATTATTACTCAAATTATTGCTTTATTTAATGAGCTTTAATAAATATAATTAATTTTTTAATAAATTTTGTTTTAAGGTATAGATTTGGGTAATTTTTTGTTTTATTTTTAATCTAAACTCTGGTCCTACACAGTACACTGTGAACTATTTCAACATCTCGTATGATCATGAGAGGATTTTATCAAGTACTTGTTAAATATAAATCAAATGAAATTTTTATAAAACAAAAATTTTATGCAAACTTGAAGCAATTATATAATTAATGAACATGCTAATTGTGATAATTAATGTCCAGTATCAATTTAACATCTTCGTTACTTATTTCCAAAATGGTCCAGACTTCCAATAAACAAAAACATTAACACTCACATTATATCACATGATCACCATTTTCTATGTTTACGAAAGCTGTTAAAACAATAACAAACTCCCCATACAGTAGGGCCGCCCTGTGCATGCCTAAGATCTAGACCAGTGCTTTCAGATCCAAAGCTCCTCAATGATGAAAGTCACAAGCTAGTAGTTTAGGCATTAGATAGGAATTTTATTCACAGATCTTTTGTATTAGGTGGTACTGCTGTATGTTTCATCCACATTGTATTTTTAAAAGTTAATTTATTCTCATTAATGATTAGGTCCACTTGACACTACATTATGCTCCTCCTCACATTTTAACTATATATGTAAAAAATTACTTTTTTAATAAATCTCCTCATATACACTTTAATGCAATTTTTATATAATTCCTCCTGTATTTTTCTAACAGTTTTGATTGCCCTGCAGTCTTCATCAGAGGAAGAAGATTATAAAAAGCTCTGATGAAGACTGCAAGACAGTTGAAACTGTTAGAAAAATAAAGGAGGAATTATATAAAAATTGCATTAACGTATATATGAGATGTATGAAAAAGTAATATATATGAATATATGAAGAAATGCAAAAAAAGTAAAGGAGAAGCCTATAAGAATAATATATAAATAGTCTAAATAGCAGGAGGATTGTAATGTAATGTGTGAATTCTTTTATAATTCAGTAATGAAAAAAAAATATTCTGAAAAAAAAATCGTGCTGATGTTTTTAATCAAATATTTTAAGAATTTTTTTATTTTTATAAACAAAGGATTTATTTAATCTAACTAACTATGAGTAGCTGGAATTGTTATTTGAATGTTTTATATATTTACTGAAACACGAGTTAAACTTTGAATTACTAGTTTAGAATCTGTGTAATGGTTTATTAATCTGTAAACACGGAATCAGGGAAAAATATGAAAATATATATAAATAAAATGTTGATTTAGTATAAATAAATGTAAAAATGTGGAATAATGCTTTTTGAAATTTTCATTTGAACAAAAACATATTCTGAAAACCTGTAAGTTGTATTCAGAGTCACATAATGTTTGGAATTGTAATAATTACAATAAATGGTGAAAGTCAAGCATCTGATATTGGAAAAATTATCTAGTTGTAAATAGTTGCAAACAACTACAGTATTTGAAAAATAGTGAATATATTGAGTAACATTAAAGTTGTAAGCAGATGGTAGATAATGCTCAAAACAAAAGTACTTATTTTTACAATAAATATCTCTAGCTATTACTATTTTTTAAAGGTTAATAATCTAATCATTATTTTATGTCACAAATAGCCTAGTTGCTAAATAAACATTTTATTCAGTTTTATTAGAAATTATAATAAAATCACTTTTGTTTTATAAATTAATAATTTATTTAAGAAATAATCAAATGATTAGTGGTTCAATAAGTCATGTAACATTCAAACAATGGAACTGATATCGGTTTAGCTTTAACCTAGGAATTTTTAATTTTTGAATCTAATAGAGACAGCTTTTCATACAAATTGAATGCTCTAGTTAACAAACTAACTAAAAAAATTATCAATATATCACTTGACTCTTAAAGACTCACTATAGTAACAAGAAAAATTTTTTTCTATATATTCTACAGTCATCTATTGTAAGATTGAGATACAAATAGTAATCAGATCTTAGTGTAATTTTAATCACCATTACATACCAGATTCTGGCTTTTGCTTTATTAATGAGGGATTTGGGTTTTTAAATTGTCGCAGATCTGTACAGTAGAAGCAGATTGGTTTGGGTTCATAACTTTAATATTTTTTTAACATTTGAAGCTGAAAAGAATTAAATATGATTGTCAGATATATAACTGTAATAATTCTATCTTTAAATCACAAGTTATCATTATTATTTTTTAAGTGTCATAGCACTGGCCGGGACGTGAACCCGCAACCAGGGCAACTGCCTGCAACTGCAAGGCAGTCACGCTGACCTCTCGACCACCAATGCAAGACACAAGTTCTTATTGATAAGAAAAAATCAGAAACTGGTCCAGAGATAGAGATTAAAATAACACTGTCATCTCGTATCATTAATAAATATTACAGAGAAAAGAAATATGCACTTGTAATTTAAGAATGATAAAGAATTGTTCTTGTTACTTAAGAAAGTAGATGTATCCAAAAATACTATTTAAAAAAAGTTGCTATTTAAGAATTTCTTTAGGACATTTCAACATAGTATTTTTTTTTTGTTTCGTAACTTGTTGCATAAAAATCAAAATAAAAAATACTTATAGTAGTTGAAATATTTTTATTTGAAAGAAAGCTCTAAGTTAAATATGATAAATTTCAGCAATCACTTTTAGAATTTATTAAAAATTAATATAGATGTCACTATCTTATCAATCCAAGATGGCTTCTGACATTTTCTGTGAAGCTATGACCTTACTTAGTATCAAATTAATCTACAGTCACAGTTAAGTGTTAATGTTCTGTCAGTTAACACACCATTTTAAAAAAAAAAACTAGGCTAAATTTTAAATATACAGAGATCAAAATCTTATCTTTTTTTTCAACCAATAGGCAAATTGAATTATTTTGAGAAATACTTTTATGTAATAATTTTATCCATTTATTTTAATATTTAATTAATCTACACTGAGAATAATGAGCCTCTATTTTCTATTGTAATTTCTGTATTAATCAAAATAAGTCATTTAAACTTACAGCTTTATACCTTCAATTGCTAATGGACTATTTTTATGCTATAAAAGCTTCAAATAAATTAACTATAAAAATAAAAAAAATTAGAAAAGAATAGAAAAAAATATTAAAATATTTTGCCAGAAAAAGTGGTTTATTTTTATTAGGTATTACAGAAAATATTTCCATTCATCATTGTTTTCAATCATTATTTATTCACTGCAGGAAGGTCTCTCCAAGTTTAATCCAGTTCTTCTGATCTTTAGCATCTCTTCTCCACTTCACACCAGCAAATTGCCATATTTCATTCAAATTTTGCCTTTTTTTAGGGTTTTTACAATTTCTTGGGATCTGGTTTAAGATTTCAACTAACCTTCTATTATGGTCTCTTCTATAAAAATTTCCAGCTAAGCTCTATTTCAGTCTCTTTAATTTTTTTACTGATGTCAGTAAGATGTCTTTGGTATTTCATCCATGGATTTCATTTTTAATTTCTTCCCATTATTTCTAATATACATCTCTCCATGTTTTGTATTACCCACCTATTAAGTGTACAAATTTCAGATTTAAGTAAGAACTGGTTAAAACACATTTATTAAAAACCGTGTCAAACACACAGACCTACTTCATTTAATTTTTAAGTTATTTCTGTCAAAAGCACTCCATCCTATTTCGATTCTGTGATTAATTTCATTCATTTTGTTTCCATTTCTGTTAATGATATGACCATGATATTTATACTTGTTAACTTCTAATTTATCACAATTAATCTTGATTTTTTTTTCTTTTGGAAAAAAACATTACTTTAGTCTTTTTAGCATTTATTTTTAGTCCTACTTTCTTCCCTTCATCTGATAACACTTGCAACATTTTGTAAAGCTCTGCAACATTAATTACGAAATCAATAGGTAAATTAAATAATCTTATATACTTTTACTCCCTTAAACTTTCATTTTAATCCACAAAATAATTTTTATAACATTGCTGTAAAAAGTTTTAGAGATATGGAGTCCCCTTGTCATATGTCCTTCTCAGTGTTAATCTACTTGGTATTAATATATGCTGTTGCATTCCTGAATATATATCCTGAAGATCAAATGCTTTAATTACTGAAGCAAAGTGTAGAGAATCAAATACCTTTTCAATTAAAGTATCAAAATTGTAGTGGCCACTTATATTCATTTATCTTTTCTATAACTTATCTCAGTACTTGGATGTGATCCATTATGTTAAAACCACATTTAAATCTAGTTATTTTTCTGGACAGTTAAAGACCAAAGTTTATGATACATGAATTGTAATTATCTTGAGAAAGACTATAAAAATGATAAAAAGACTGGCATGTCTATAATTTATAATATTTACTGTATAACTTTTTATTAATATCTAATATTACTTTTGCATTCTTCCAATAATCTAATACATTTTTATCTTTTAGATATTTGTTACATAACTTTGCTAACAATTTTTCTATTTCTTCATCTGCTTTTTTCCATCACACCTGGAGCTTTTTTCTTCGTCATAGCTATAATTATACATTTCACTTCATCAATTAAAATGCTAAATAGATGTTATACACTTTTGAGACATTTTTTTTTATAGCTTTCCTTGCTAGTTCAAAATTGTTTTTTTTTTATATCTTAATTCATTTTTGTACTACTTTACAAAACTCTAAATATTCAAGTCTTCATATCATAAATGAATCATTTTTATATTTTGTCATTTCCTTCTTTTCTTCATAAATTGTCTGGTCATTTGCTGCTTTTTTAATACCGTTACAGTTCTTGTAGTGTACTTTTTCTACAAATAAATTTGGGAAAAACTCATTACTATTATTGACTTCACCAATTTCTTTAGTTAGTAATATTTAGATAAGAAAAGCCAAAGTTTTGATGTGTTACAATATTATGGTAAGCAGCTTTCGGTATCTTGGACAGGAGGTTGAAAAGTATAAATATGATGGAAATTTATATAAATTTGTGCAAATGAGTTAAATCACCCAATTTTTTGAGAAGGTAAAGCAGAATTTTTTTTTGTTTATCAAGTTAGCATTATTAGCGATGTACCATGCTTCTATTATTTTGTACTTAGAATCATTTCTCTTGATGCACATGACATACAATACACTATAGATATACATCTCCAGCATAAGATGTTGTTAAAAGTCATTAAGTTTTAAATTGTGCTTTACACAAAAAAGTGAAGCTTATTATTATTAGAAAAGAATTATATAGCTGAGCGCTTTCAGAGAACTTAAGTCTCCATATTCATAGCCTACTTTAAGTAAAGTTTAGTGGTAATTTATGCAAACTTTATGCAAAGTTTTCTTTCATAAAGACCATTTTCTGGAGATTCCAAAGTACAATTCTTTTTGGTTTATTGCATAGTTGTCATTTGCAATAAAGCATGCCTCCTTAATCTTTCATTCCATATCATTACGTTTAGTGCACAGTGCCCTTGTCATAGTGGGTTCGAACACATGGCCTGTTGTTTTTTGGTGCTCAAAAAATGGATTTGTTTTCAGTATTATTTAGAGATCTCCTGTATAAATAATGATGTTGAGATGTTCTTGTGGTAATGTTGGCACGGGTCTCTCCATAATATGCTGCTCTACATCCTTTGATTGGGCATGAAATTTAATAAACTGCTTGGGCTATTTGATCAGAAGGTATTTTGTCTTTGGTATTGTTTATCATTCTGTTTGTTGAAGGTGGGGTGTGGAATCCTAGTTCAAAGGACTCAGCAAATATTTTATAATATTTCCTAGCAATTGATGGTATGTAAGGTAGCAGTGTTCTTGGTTTATCTTAGTTTGAAATTGCCTAATCTTTTTGTAGATAATGTTCTGTGAAAATCTAACATTTTCCAGATCTTTAATATAATTTGTGAGATTCTTTTTGTGGGCGGCTTCAAAATTACATAGTCTATGACTTCTGTGCAGGAAGTCAATTAACATCGTATCTCAAAGAATCAATTTTCTACAATTGGGCTCAAAATTCAAAGTAATACCAAATTGCTGCAAAATCAAAATTAATTATGCAATTCATAACCTGAGAGAATACTCCACCAGCTACAACTTATGCTTCTAAAACAATGTTATAACTGACTGTAAGAGGACATTGAAAAAAGAAAAAAAGAGCAATGCAAAATGTATCCAATACAGAATATACCTGCTTATATAACTGAGAAATGTAACAATATCTCTCTAATGCTTAATTCTAAATTAGTAAATAACCTAACGTTTTTAGCAACTAAGCAAGGAATAAAAATCCCCCCCCCTCCTACCACTACCTGCAGTTTTGTCAATTTGACCAACAAATCCCATCTAATAATATAAAAAAACATTTTAGAATGTGGACTATGTTTGTCAGAATTGCTGGAATAATCCAAAGATATAACTCATTGCAGATATAAAAACCAGGTTTGCAGATAATCCAAACAGTGATAAAGTTATCAGACTAATTGCAAAAGTAACTAGACATAAACCTATCAAAATAAATAATCTCAACTGGATGATGGATATAAATGCCACTAAGCATTACCTCCAGGATAAGAGTATTATCTGCATAAAGGGGATAAAGGGAGCAGATTCATTCTCTTAAATCAGTAAGAGTATTTAAATAAGATGATCATTCAAATGACAAAATTTAAATTAACACCATTATATAACTTTAAAAAAAATAGGGATAAATTTATATCAAAATTCTAAGAAAACATTGTAACAAACATTGTAACAGCTCATTCACCAAAAGTGAATATTATAAAATTTATTCTTCATCTGCCATCACTCCGTGAATGTTCATGAATGTGAAACTTCACAAGCCTCACACCCTTCTCAGGCTAATGATAGACTTTGGTGGAGCCCACTACTACAGTTCTACAAAATTAATTAATCAGTGTCTCATTGATCACATAGGGTATGGCTCATTTACTATCAAATCCTCATTTGAGTTTGTCTATAAAATTTTAAAAATAACTATTGACAACCAGTGCAGGACAGCTGTATGGATCAGTAAATAGAAAACAGTCAATCAACATTATATTTATCCACATAAGAAAACTAGTTTTATTATTGACTGTTTAGACTGGATTGATCAAAATATAAGCACTCTCTCCTATGGATAATATTACACAATGGAAAATAGCTAGCCAATGGAAATATCAACAAGCTGAAGTATCATTCTGAATAACATTGAAATTGAATATACTCCTTAAATATCTGGAAAACACACCTGGGATAATATATACATGATACATTTATAAGTCTTCATCTGTGCTCTAAACCTGACCTTGCAGAGAAATCTGCATTAACCTGGACCATAGAACAGGAAAACTTCTTTAAATAAATAAAATATCTTGATGTATACATCCAAAGAGAGAGTAGCCAATTAAATTTCAAAATGCTAATCAAACCCATCAAAATCAGAGGTTTCATACATCTTGAATTCATAACTCCATATATACACACAAATATGCCAGTCTTGCAACATTTCTATATAGAAATTTTAACTTATGGAAATTACAATCAGATAGCAAGTCTAATATTGAAAAATATATTAATGAGTTATGTCTTATTCAATTTGAATATAGGATACTCACTAACATTCTCAACAAATTTAACAAGATCAAAACTAGATCTATAACACCTGACAACAAGCCCTGGATATTGCTCATTTACATCCCTAAAGCCTCCAAATACATAAATAAAATGTGCTCCGACTCATATAAGATCAGCCTCCACACTCCACCACCAGTAAATAGGTTGACCAATAATTCCAAGGTCAAACTTCCTGTTGAATATACTCCTCACACTGTTTACAAAATTGTGTGCACTCAAATTGGTAGCAATGCAATCTACTTTGGGGAATCACGCACCATTCTTGCAACAAGATTGTCCCAACAGCAATACCTTTACAAAAGAGCTAAAATCAGTTCAGACCACAAATTCCATATTTCTGGTGCACCAAGAACAACTTGGCTATACATTTGAATCTACATCAGCCAGCATTGTGTACATTGAGAGAAATGACTCTTAAGTGCAAAATAAAGAAGGCATTGTACATTGCTAAGAATCCTGCTTCCCCCTCTTGAAAAAGTGGGTGATTTAACTCATTTGTACAAATTTATGTCATATTTATACTTTTCACCCTTCTGTCCACCAATCATTGCTGTGAATATGATATCAATCTAAGATATTGAAAGCTGCTTAGCATAATACTATAACAATGAAACTTAAGCTTTTTTATCTAAGCCCTCCTAGCACTTATAAGTTAATTGAATTACAATTTGTCTAAGAAAAGTGAATAACATATATATATATAATTAGATAATAAGGGATATCAATAGTTCTGTGCTAAGACGCTTGTTAAAGAAGTTTAATTTTGTAAAAATTATATGTTTATCTGTGCTAAGCGCTTTCAAAGTTCCCAGACTTCATATTCATAGCTGAGTGCAGACGATAGTAATGAGGAGGCATATTCTAATTTGTGCAAATTAGTTAGCTGTTAATTGTGTAGTAGGTCTTGGCATTTTATTTTGTTTAGATTAATTTGTCCATCTTTTTGAAATGGTGAAATAGGTGTCTTTTGCATTTATGCTATGAGTGTCATTATTTATGAAATAGGTTTCTTTTGTTTTACACCTATGGTCATTTCTCTCTCTACATACTATTGTGGGATTGGTGGGTTCGAATTTGTCTCCAGTAGTCTTTCATACTCCAAGAGTGCTGATGTGGTCTCTTTATTGTTCAGTGCTCTTTTATACATGCACATGTGTTGCAATGTTCTGTTTGTGATGATTGTTTTTGTTTCCTCATAATATGAGGCCCTGCACCCACCCTAAGGGCATTAGATTTGATATACACCTTAAGGTGTTGTCTTAGGATCTAATTTATCTTTTGAATTGTTTATGAGTCTATTGGTGTTGGCAGAAGTGTGGAAGCCAATTGTAAATTCTTTTGATAGTGTTTTTACTAAGTGTTTGGCAGTGTTAGGTATATATGGTATCTAACTTCAATTCTAGAACAATTGAAAAATGTCTCTTAACTTCATCTTTAATGCAAATAAAGGTTTCTTTCCAGATAACTATTTTTTTCATAAACATTTTTGGAAAAGTCAAAAGTTTGATAAAAAGATAATTATTAATATTTATGAATATTTGAGTTAATTTACACAATATTCTAAATCAATTATCCAATTGGTGGTGATAACAGTTCATAGTTATTTGTGTGAAATGAAAAAGTTAATTGTCTAGATATAAAGGAGCAGCCAAATACTTTCAGATCAAAATTATAATAATCTCAAGATAGTATTTTTCACATTTTAAAAATAAATTCATTATGCTTAATGTCTTCTGCAAATCAAAAATAGCAAGGAAGTGTCTGACCCAAATGATGAGTGCTGGTTCATCACGAACTGCATCTTGGGGGTTATTTGTCTTTTATTGTATTTTTATTTATGTGGAATTATTTATGAAATAAAAAAGAATGGAGAAATGTGGAAATTGTCTAATCTATAAAAAAGGTGTCTTAATTCTTTTAATCTTTCTAGGTGAATTTTGTAAAAAGCCAAATTTAAAAATAAACACTACCAATTTAAATATAAGTGCAGTTTTTTATTGCAGTTCCATCTAGTGTAAGCTTGAGGAAATACCAAATGTATATAAAATTTCTATCATTAATATTCAAATTCATAGTATTAGGATTTGAATACTAAAGATAGAAATTTTATATGCACCTGAAATTAATGGGTTCTCAAACTTAAACTAGATATGATAAGAGTGGTGAATTGTTTTAGCCTTGAATATTTTCTTCCAATTAATTAATTTTTTTAATGCTACCTTAAAAATTCAAGAAAAAAAAACGAAGTTTACTACTCATCAAAAAAAACCTAAGTTTTACACTAAAATTAAATAGTTCAGTTAAATGTTAGTTCTCCTACCTATTAAATTTATTAAAATATTTATTTATTTATCACAATAGTTAGGAAATTAGTCACATGATAATAAAGCATTATAGTGAGAAGCCGATCAAACTGAGATATTGTCTTTTTTAAAAAACTAATTTTAATTCAGAAACCATTAGCTTATGAATTTATCCTTCCTACTTATAATTTATAAAATTTCCTGAATACTGGCTTTAAGATTATTTAGCTTTAATTATCATATTTAAATAAATAATAAATGATTGTAAACTTCTACATGTTGAATTTTGATAACGAAACTTAAAACATTTGTGTTTTTTTTCATATGTCAAAGCGTCAGCCGAACATTTATGTTTTGGCTTCCTGAGATTATTTATGTGAAAATCTATTGTTACAATGTAATAAAAAACATTTACTGCAATAAATATTCAATTTATATAGTGCTGACTGCATATTTAATATAGAAAAATTAACAAACCTTCATTAAAGTACATGATTGGACATTTGTTATATTGTTTACATTACACATGTAGTCAGTGCTATATAAATAGACTATTTATTACTTCCAAAGAATAAGCTTGTGGTTAAGACCTGTAGAGGTCCCTACCTTCATATTTTCAAGTGCACATGCTTAAAGGTTTAATGCCTTAATAAATATTACTTACGTAATCAATATGCATTAAATAAATTTATAATTACTATTTATTACTGTAAAATTTGAAATTCACTATTTATTTCTAATAGAAGGTGGTTAAAAATGAAATTCTAACTCTTTCCTGTTATAGAATGAATAAATTTGTACAATTCATTTATAAAATTACAATTCAGACATCAAATGGATTAAAGCTCTAATCTCTACATTGTGAGCAATGGTTGGCTTATATAACAATGAGCTCTGAGCGTATGTGGCCCACTGATGCTCATGGGTCAGTGCATCTAAATTTGTAAAATCACATGATTGGAGGTTTGTTACCTTCTCTATATTAGAAAATATTTAATAATTCTATAAATTTTACTTACAAAAAAAAATCTGTCCATAAATTTAATATTTATAAATAATATATACTTTACTCAAAAATTAAATTTTACAGAATGGCAAATATGTTTTCACAAGCTCTTAGAAGGTAATAAGTTCCTATAGATACATTACATGTGATTTACTAATGATGATGAATTAGAATGTTTTAAATTCAGTTTTTTTTTATAGTAAATGCATCAATAAGCACCTATGTACTACTTTCATTTCCAGTGAAAACTTAATAGTGACTAATTTATTGATTAATATTAGATTGGTGGCTAGGTTGCAATGAGCTGGGTGTCTTAAAAATTCTTGAACCTGCTTATGACTTTTCACCTAAAATCATGCACATAGTAGATTAAAAAGACTAACCACTACAACATATTAATGAAGTTATCATTTATTAACTCAAAACCTTGAGTTTTTCACAACTATCCTATTTGTTTTTTAATTTTAAAAATTTTCAGTCGAATCTATTATTTTATAAAGTTCATTGAATTTTACTGGCTCACTCAAATTTATATTGTAGAATTTTGACTCATTTTACAATTCTAAGTAGTCATTAATTTCTAGGTCATTACTTTATTGATAGCTATGTATAAAATTATCTTGCTTAGAAAGTCTCTACTCACCAAAGTACACTGCTGATATAGGCAGAAGTACCTTAAGTCAAACAAGAAGTAGCAAAAATTAATGCTCCTTTGCTAAGCAAAAGCCTCTCGTAGTGCTTTTCAAAACTTCTTAGCTTTGATTAATCTTGATTAAGTAATTCTTGCAAAACTAATCAATTCATCATTTGAATTTGGACTTTTATTTCATTTTCTATCAAATGTCCAAAACATTCTTTGGTAAATATAAACAATCTACTCTCCAGTGCTTTTATTGTATGCTTCTATCATCTCTCCCTCCCCAGGTTGATTTGAAAAAACCTATAATAATTTCTAATAGTTACACCATTCTCTGATAAATATTTCCATTCATAAATCTATTATGATAGACTTTGGTGTCAATGTCTCTCCAAGTCTCAAATACATGTTTTATTTATTGCAGAACAAACTTTTATTTTGAGACCTTAGAGAAAATATTAACTGACCAATATATATACATGAGCCAAACATATACAAATAAGTAACAGTACATTTTGATTCCAAATAAAATTTGAATAAAAAATGATTCAATTCAAATATATATATATAATATTAACCAATATGATGATTCAATTCAAATATATATATATAATATTAACCAATATGATGATAATGAGAAGATAAAACTAGCACAGAAGATTTAAAACTATATACAAAACCTTCTAAAAATACTTTTAATTTGTTTTTCTAGTTTCAATAATAAAAAAAAAGTGAAACTTTAAGGCATCAAATCTTCTAAATAAAAAGTTTACTTTTAGAAAACTTAATAATACCTGATTATCATCATTTACAAATTATTACTGCCAACACTGCATATTCCCCAATGGGTTTCATGATTTTTCAGGTTTGCGGATATAACTAGCATATTAAACCACTAAATAAGCTGTTATAACAGAAGCAAAACTCTCTATTCAGTAGTGCTACCCAGCACAAGCCAGAGTAATCACTCTGGTTTGCACTGGATAGCATTACTATATGGAGAGTTTTGCCTCTGTTATACCTAGAATATTATATGTTAAGAGTATAATGTTCGGATTGAGTGTGATAAGTAAACACAAATTAAATGAGTTAATAAAAAAATAACATAATTTATTAACAATGAATATATAAAACTTGCTATGTACTGGAAACTATTAATAGATTTACAAAATATTAAAGATAATAAAGTAATAAAAATATTTTCAATTTAAGGTCTTATAATATCTATAATGATAAGATCTTACCACATAAAATATTTTAACAGTTGCAAATCATGTTTTTTGCAGACATTGTTCCTTTAATATATTTATGGATGTCTTCATTAGTTCCTCCAAAGATAGTAGTTATCCTCATTGTGAACTGATAATGTTAGATAGGAAATACAGCAACATTGGTAATGCTAGATAGGATATAATATCAGTAGGTCTTGGGTCATTCTTACAGCATTGACCACTTCTTTCTTCATGCCATTATTAAAGCAGGCAATGGCTGGTTTAGCAAACTTTAGCATTTGTTTTTGGATCCGATTATTTCTGGATGTTTAACTCTTGTGGTTTTATGCTGCCTAACACACATAATAGAAAGTCATTATCATCATCATCATCATCATCATCAACCATTATCAATACACTGCAGGATGAAGGTCTCTCCAAGTTCAATCCATCTTTTCCTATCTTTAGCTTCTCTTCTCCACATCACCCCTGCACACTTTCTTATTTCATTCATCCATCGCACCTGTGGTCTCTTTCTGGGTCTTTTACAATCTCTTGGAATCCAGTTTAAAATTTCAATTGTCCATCTATTATCATCTCTTCTAGCAATATGTCAAGCCCAACTCCATTTCAGTCTTTTAATATACAATCATTATCATACTTGCTGTTATAAATGAAGTATTGAAAAATACTGTAAAACAGAAATATTTGTCTATCCAAGTTATGATAGAAAATAGTTTTAAGTTTTCTCCATGGAATTATACAACAAGGTTTCTTAAGTTGAGACTTCAAATAGATTAAAGTAGACTGGACTGCTTGAGACCTATTTATACCCACTTAGTATTTTCCAAATACTCATTATCAGCTAAGTGCAAGGTTTGTCATCTATTTTTTTTTTTGCAGCAACATGTTTTTTGAAAAACATTTTCTTCATTTCTTTCACAATATGTTGTGAAAATAAATAATTTTATAGATATTTTAATATTATATCATGATTTAATAAGTAAATGAATGAAAGAAAAAATTTTTTTTTCTATATTTGCATCTGCTAGCAATAAGAAGAAAAAATTGTTACTGACTTATAAAAATTGTATAGTAACTTTTAAAATTTTAGTATACCCACAATTTTAATAGCATATTTAGATTTGCCATTTAATTTACTATAAAAGTTGACAAGTTTTTTCTTTATTTAAACTTCCATTAAGAAGGCAAATCAAAAAAGTACAAAATGCTTTAAATTTTCATAATTATACAATTCAAATTATTTGTTCTTCCTTTATAGGGAAATTTATCATATTATTGTTTTTCATTTATTACAAAGTAATTTTATAAAATATTTATGACCAAATGCATAAACTAACTTTCTTTTAATTTTTTAAACAATTTTTTTTCATGGCAGCTTTTTAATATAACTAATTCAAGCTGCTATCAGATATGTTTTAATTACAATATATACATATATGCATAGTGTATTAAAAATTACAATATGTTGAAAATATTACCATTATAATTAACATGCAGGCTATTTTTCAGCCAAATTTTCAAGCACTTGTTGTTTTCTCTTTTTTACATTAGGATCACCAAAATGGAGCTCTTGAAAACAATTGTCAAATAATTTTACATCTATATGTTAATTTATTTGCCATAGAATCAAAACCCATTTCTTCTGCTCTAAATGATAAAATAGATTTAAATACTGCTAATGATTTTATTCTTAAAAAACAATAAATAAACATCTCGAACAACAAACGTTTACATTTTCATAATTATCTATGAGAAACTATTCAAACTATAAACTTTTTTCTTAAATATTCAAAAATATAATAATTCCTGGCAGTACGTCTTTTCAAATAACTTGACACCTCATTGTAATAAACAACTCTGATAATTATTATTTGCTTTAAAATATCAAATTAATTGAAACATTCACTGTCAAATCATTTTATATCAATTCTCATGTCTCCATCTTGTTTTTCCATTTATGATCATATCATTCCACTGGATGGGTGCAATTGATTTTTAACTAGTTCACACACTGATGGCAATTTTCAATCACTGTTTTCACTTTAACATTAAAAATTATTTTTTTCACTTTGTGATGATGATGTATCTTGTTGTCAATGGACACTCCTAATATCTACTAACAATCTTTACTTTAAATTATGCATAATATGAATTTGTCTAATACTCTTCTTGATTCACATAAACCAATATGAAAAATTTATTTACTATGAATATGAGGCAACATGCCCCGAAAGCACCCAGCCTTTACTTACTTAGTTATTCATTTATAAGGGTGCTTGATATAGCTTCTCCTGCCAGCACCTCAACATGCTTGTAATTTTATTACTAGACTAAAGTATAATTAATCCACAAAGAGAGGATAATCATAAAAAAATTAAAATTAAATTAATGGCTTATTCAATATATCAACTACTGTTTTTTACTAGAAATGTATCGGTACAGCATTTTATCATTGACTTTACAGTAGATGTATTATCTACGGTAAGATGGTTTTCATAGTAAAAATAATTTGGATGTAAAGGTGATTTTAACTGAGGAAATCATATCCAATTATTGGGAAAAGTTATAGAAAAGACCAATGAATATGAGTTGTCATTATGCATTGGATTTGTACATTATTAAAAAATATTTGATTCTACAAGCATTTTCACAGTAATTAAAGCTTTGAACCTTTAAGATATATATTTAGGGTAATGTTATATTCTGAAAAATATTTGTCATAACATAACAATAATGATTAGATTACATAATGACTCTAAAAATATTACTACTGATAAGAATATATGACAGGATCACTTCATATCTCCAAATATTTTTACAACTGTTTTATAAGAATTAGTTTATGGATTAAAATAGGAAGCTAATGGAATAAATATATATGAAAATTATTTAAATCATTTAGATTTTGAAGATGATATGATTGTGTTTGCATATAATACTTCAAAGGTTCTAGAACTCTCATGAAAGTTTTATGATAAAATTAAAAAATAGAACTGAAGATAAGTACTAAAAGGATTAAATCCACAATATATATATATATATATATGTGGTGGGTAGATAAGTACTAAAAGGATTAAATCCACAATATATATATATATATATGGGTGTGTGGGTGCTTTGCATACAGATAATGAAGCTGATAACAGTGAATAAAGTAAATAGTATTCTACAATTTACTAAGCTGAGTGCTTTCGGAATGATTCATACTCCCATACTCATAACTACTAAAATGTTGAAAACTATACAACTGTCAATGCAAATATATGCAAATTAATGTAAAGTGACTACAGAGACCATTTTCAAGAAAGAGAAAAGCAAGTCTCTCTTCTATTGATTGATGTGGGATCAATGTTCAATGGATTTTTTTCAGAAATAAATAAAGATTGATAAACATGAATTAGAAGAAATTAGCCACTGAAAGCATCTTTATTAGATTATTAATACAGATGGAAATATAATGGATGAAATTAATCCTAGAATTAAATTAGAAAAAAATGCTTTTTGTAGAAATTACTTAATACTAAAAAAAATATGACTGTGCATTTGAAAAATAAAGATTTTTAACTGATGTGTTGTGCAAGTTATTACTTATAGATCTAAAACTTAGACACTTAAACAGAAGAGTAACATAGATGCTTCAGACCTCTCAATGAAGTATGGAGAGATTTATGTTGGAGTAGCAATAATAAAAGGATAAACAAGTATCACAGATATTGAAATTAAGAGACAGAAATGGAATTAGACATGATCCATTGCTATAAAAGATGATAATAAATGAATAACTGAGTTCTTAAACTGAACCCCAAAAGATTTTAAAATACATAAAACAGATTATATGTGAGATAGAGGCATAAAATAAAAAAGTTTATTGATAAGATGTAGAAAAGAGAAGCTCTGAACAAAAACGTATGATTAAACTTGGAGATACCTTTATCCTGAAGTGGATTAATAATGAATAATAATAATAATAATGATAATGATAATATAATATCAAAATATTAGTACTAACTATAAAACTCATTTTATTAATCAGTAAAAATTTATTACTTAGTATTTTGAAAAAAAAAAACTTCATACTTATTAAATGAAGAAAAAACAACAACATAAGAATAGACCTGTGAGCACTTATTATTAGAAAATAGTATTCAAAAATTTTAAAATAAAAGAGCATTTTAGTCAAGAGTTGTTAGCCGGGAGGTCATCGCAGCCGCCTAGCAAGCAAGTAGTTGGTTGCAGACGGTTGTGGGTTCGCGTCTCTGCCGATGCTATGACATATGAAAAAAAAAGAAGATCATTTTACATTCACAATTTTCATATCTATGAGTCACCTATCCAAGAATTTAAAAATTTACATTAAAGGGAAATTAAACATTATTAAAAAATAAATTTCATTGTTTTAAATTTCATTTTTTTTTAGTTCATTATACAATTTCTTTAAAAACAATTAGCTACAATGGACCTTTTCTCCTATTATTATCATAATTCTATATTTTTAAACATCCAAACTCTGATGAATTTTTTAAGTAACATTAATTTATTATGTATATTTAAAAATAATTAATTTGACGAGTTTAATTAGAGCATTGATTAGAACTATTTGATTAAAAAAAAAAGTTGAAAATAGCAGTTTAATGAAACAAAGTTTTTATAGGACTTATTTTTTTATATGTATATGCATATACAATTTATATTTATGTGTTTTAAACATAATTTATTATATCCACAAATTTTGGACTCAGTGATAAAGTTTTGAATCAAAGGTTTCAAATATTAGAACTACTTTATATAATACTATTATAATAATTACGAGATTGTTTTCCTTCTGATAAACAATTATTTTGAATTTAGCAATTTTATGATTTTGTGGTATAGAATATATATATATGTGTTTGTCTGTAATTAACATAGGTGAGAGTAACGTTGGAATTGGAATTCTTTGACAGTAAAGATTCTTTTCTTACTTTATTTTGGTTTAAATTTTCATATTTTACTAGCTGTTTTAGAATGAAATAAGTATATTGGTGATTATCTTTTCAACATATATGTGTTTAAGTGTATCAGTGTTATGAGATAGAGTGGAGAGTGGTGGGGAGTGTGAAAGTCTATGCTCATATACCCTATATATTAAATATATAGATATATTGATATAGGTGTATAATAAGCCTGTATTTCAGTTACTATATAAAGATAACTAAATTTGAAAGGGGTAGAGATGTCTGCCCATCCCTAATATATGTATTAAATGAATTATGTCCTGTACATGAGGGGTCATATTGTCTATAGATCAACATGGGTATGACAAGAATCTCGGCCTCAGGGTGGCCTTTGAGCATTCCATCATCAGGCTTTCAATTGGATGGATGGTTGAAAAGTTGGAGTGTGGAATGGATTGAAGCCTGTCTATTAAAGTGTGAAGATTAGCTATCTTAATATATATATATATATCTCTGAGCATTTATTGCATAAATGTGTAGAGATGATAATCTGGACCAACTGATGATTGCTGGTTTAGCATGAAATATGCATATTGGTGATTATTTATCTTTTCAACATATGTGTGTTCAAGTGTGTCAGTGTTATGAGATAGAGTGGAGAGTAGTGCATCGTGTGAAAGTCTGTGCTCATATACTCTATATATTACATATATTGATACGGGTATATAATAAGCCTGTATTTCAGTTTTTTTACTACTGTAAAAATTATATTGTTTAAGTTAGATTTTTTTATTATAAAGTAACTATATACAATGGCTTGTTATTATACAAATGCTGTTTTGTCATAAGTTGTTAAATACAGAAACTGATTTAATAAATGTTATTATTAGAATATATATATATATGTGTGTGTGTTTTGCTTTGTAATACATTAAACTATTTTTTCTCACTACTTAGATAAAGTTATAATTTAGGAATTACATATTTTCAATTTCAAAGTGTTGTCGTAGCAAAAAATTCCATAGATATAAGTAAATTCATTGTTACCACTTTAATTATGTCACTCAATTTTTTCATTGTTTATCTTAGTTTCTTTTACAGAGAGTAGTAAATTATTAATAATCTTAGAATGTTTCTGCTTTTCAGTAGTTAATATTAATTCAGAAATTTGTTTTAAAATAAATTATATGATCAGTTTCTCAGGAGGTCACGTGATGTTCAAGCAACTACGTGTTAGCTATGCTTGACAGTTTAATTTATTTCATCAAACTGAAAATTTTTATTTCATTCACTTTAGAATCAATTTAATAATCTTTAGTTTTAGAATCCATCTATTTTATTTGCACAAACCCTTTAATGCTGGAGATTTGACAAACAGGAATTTAAGTGAAAAAGATTACAATAAATATATTACCTTCCGAAAATAAAATCTCATTGCTTTTGTGCAGAGGCAGAAATACATATTTCTATCTTCTAATAATTGATATAGGCCTTGTAATTTTATTCAGAAGAGATACCCATTGATTTCATAAAAATACATTACAACTAAGTTTGTTCAAACAGCTTCATTTCATTTGGAAAATTTATTTCATTTTTCTCAACCAAAATAGCAAATAATCTTTTTAAATAATATGAATATTTTTAACATTGGGATTTTTCTTTTTTTACTGTTTCTGTCTCCTAAACAATTCACCATATGATTTTGAAAAATTTAACGTGACAGTTTTAAATATTTAAAAATAAAATTATTTTCTTTTTTAAAATAAAAATATTTTTAAAAAATAATTATATTTATCATTCATAATAATTTAAAATTTGGCAGTCTTAAAAAATTTTTTTTATTCCATCTCTTAAAAATATAAGTAAACAAAAGTTATTGGATAATTTACAAAATACGTATTTTATTTTTCAATAGGATACTTGTTCACATTTTCTATGCCACTTAATGTACGCTTTAGTTACCAATGATTGATACCAGATGGCGGTGCTTAATAAATTCCTATGGCTTCCATCATCTTGAAACTGCACTTAGAATTTAGGATTAATGCACTTTCTTTCCAACTATTATCATTTATCTTTACATTACTATCTGAACCCAGTTAATTTTCTATATTTTACGGTATCTTAATTTTTTAATAACTAAAAGCATTGTTATTGTATGGTTAATATTTGGCTTTTACTTAAATGTTAAACAATAGTTCTTCCTACTTTAAAACAGACAAAACTCTCTATATGTATTGCCACTCAGTGCAAGCCAGAATAATCAATGGATGCTAAAAGGCTTGTGCATAAAATCCCCATCTAGTGTCTACTCATCCAATATCCCCAGACTAGTTTCTGGTTTGTGGCCTTCATCAGTGAGGAGCTCTGGATCTCAGAGTAATAACCATAGCCACCACTACCCTAGTAGGCAGGATTGGTTGTAAGCCAATAAACATCACATGATCACTTAAGCTTGCTCATAACTTATTAAAACAGGCAAAACTCTCTATATGTATTGCCAATCAGTGCAAGCCAGAGTAATCAATGGATGCCAGAAGGCTTGTGCATAAAATCCCCATCTAGTGCCTACTCATCCAATATCCCCAGACTCATTTCTGGCTTGTGGCCTTCTTCAGTGATATTTATTGGCTTAAAACCAATCCTGCCTAATAAAATAATGGTGGCTACAGTTATTTAAGAACCAAAGACATCAAAATGTACAGGTACTGAACTAAGTTCAGACCTATATGACTATAAACTAATGAGCTTGGATTGAAAATATTATGGTGTTTTCAATTTAAGACTCATAGTTTTGTAGTTAAGTAGAGATAAAAGGTGGCTGTTGGAGGGTTACATTAGATCCAAAGATCTAGGCGCAGTACTCTCAGATCCAAGGCTTCTCACTGATGAAGGCCACAAGTCAGAAACTAGTCTGGGGATATTGTATGAGTAGGCACTAGATGGGGATTTTATACACAAGCCTTCTGGCATCCATTGATTAATCTGGCTTGCACTGAATACATATAGAAAGTTTTGCCTGTTTTAATAACAGTTATGAGCAAGCATAAGAAATGGTGACCATGTGATGTTCTTCCTACTTTATGACTGATTTTGAGTTTTACAATAATAACTGAAAATTGAAATTGATAGTGAATTTTAACTTTCATATCAAATATATATATATATCTTATAATATGGTATGTAAATAATCCATGTGTATAAAGTCTTCTATATAAGTATTAAAATGTATCTTTTTGAAATTTGTGCATGTTTAATGTTATGAGATCCAATTGGGCAAAGGGGTTAAATTAAATACTCTGTTACTACTATACCACCCCTCTCCATTTCATATCCATAATAAAACAATATCGCAGGATCCTAATATGTGTTGCAAGTAACCAACTAAATTTATTATATTCTCTCTGAATGCAATAATAAACATTTTTATACAGCTCAACATGTGTGGAGAGTGATTTGCTCTGAAGATATTATATTTTGTGTGATAAATAAGTTTTATAATCTTAACTAAAAAAAACTATTTTCATAAATTAGAACAAATAATGAGTTTTAAGAATTAATATTTCAAATAAATTTAACTCTCTTGAAATATATATAAAGACCAAATGTAAAAATAATTAAATTATACATTTTTTATGTGTCAAAGTGTCACAGGGAAGCAAACCCCGGGACAACTGCTTGTAAGGCAGCTGTGCTAACCACTCGGCCACGAATACTTTTCCGACTTTATTTGTGAATATCTAAATATATATATATAAAGTGTTGAAAAATATGTACATATGTATGGATTGAAACATAATGTGTGAACGTAAGCTTGGATGTATGGTAAATAAATTTAATGAAAAAATCGGATTGTCTATATTAGCATTTCATCTGCTTAAAATTTGACCAAAGTACAACATTTTTATAATAAATCACTAGTATGTTTAAGAAGTCTTTTAGGGTAATTTATTATTGGTATTTAATGTATCTCTATATATGAAAGTATATGAATTGACAAATAAATACATCAGTAAAGTAAACAAATAAGTAACTAACTAATCAAATTAACCTCAAAATATTTTTAGGATAATGGCAGCAATGTTGCTTATAACTCATTTTTGTTATGTGGCTTAAAATTCTAAAATATATTTTATAGCATTTACCAGATGTACTCAGCCTTGTAAAGGCCCTTTTTTTTTAATTGGTTGCTTTATCAATTTTTTTTAAAGATTTAAATGAATACTCTCATACTCAAACACAAGATAAAATCTTTATGAAAAGATAGAATAAATCCATCTGCTTTTCATCCTAAATGTTTAAGTATGGGCCAATCTTAAGTGTTTGGAGATGAGAGCATGAAGATATTAAGCATTCACTTTAAATTACTTTATTATGCTTGAATGAATGATGCTTGTGAAATTATTTAAAATTGACTATACATCATTCTTAGTTGAAGCTAAACATATATATAATAAGGTATTTATTTATATAGCGCATTGAATACAGGTTAGTGCCTGTTCAAATTATTTATATAAATATTATTTTAAAAAAATTAGCAATGAATTAACACTAATAATAATGCTGGCTAAAATATATTTAAAGTAAACAAACAATTGGGTTTCTTAAGTAATCTTTCATATGTGCATTTATCAAATACTCACACAGAATGTAAAATGAGTATATATGTGGCTAAAATTGTATTGTGAATAAAAATAATTCTATATTAATATAATATATTTTAGATTTATTCAAAGCCTTTAGTTTTTACAAAATAAATAACATGCAATTCTTTACCCCTTTTTTTACTAGAAATAAATAGTTTTTTTCATAGTCATTCATTCCTTTCAATGTTTTAATTCAGCATGTTTTTTTTTGTCAGTAGTATTTTTGCAAAATTTTCATAATAATCAACATTTGGGATCTTCCTGTCACAGAACATAGTGCACTGGTGTATTTCCAAACATGGAATCCTGCCCTCCTAAAAACTGTGGGTTAATGACTGTACATAAAAACATCCACACAATGATGATTCAACATGAAATTTTTTTAAACAGAATATCCATTCATAAAGGAATATGGTTTGAGGGCTCCACTTATTGCACTCCCATTTATTTACAGCTGTAATAGAGATTTAATGTCCATTAAATGGGGGAAAGATCAATTGAATTTGTCCAACAACACCTCATATATTGGAATAACTACCTGATGGAAGTATGCACATCTAACTTTTATCTCAACCATTGTGTAAAATCGAAAAGTCTAACAGAATTGTCACATTTTACAAAATTCTTATTACCCAAGTGTAAAAATCAGCAGGGGAGAATACTTCCATAACAGTTATTTTTCAGTGGCTTGTGCGGAGAGACCATTGTATACTTCATTGTAATTGTTCCACATAGAACAGCAGCTATTCTTGTGGGTATGATAAAATAAAATATTGCAGATAGCCTTTTATATATATATATATCATTGTGTAAAACTGAAGGGTCTAGCAGAATTGTCAAATTGAAAAAACTTTTTATTAAGTGTAAAAAAAAATCAACAATGGTAAATACATCCACAACAGTAGTTATTCAGTGGCTTGTTGTAGAGAGAGCAATGAGTGCTTTATTGTAACTGTTCCAGGTAGAATAGCAGTTATTATTATAGGTGCAATAAAACAAAATATTGCAGATGGATCTGCAATTTATTCAGTCTGTTGGAAGGCATATAAAAGTGATGAACTAAGGCATGCAGGATTTGCACATTTTCAATTGAATTATTGATATAACTGTTGATCCAGCTACCAGTGTGCATATGCAAAACATTGAAAGATTTTGGGGGGCTGGTCAAATGGTAAAACAAAAGATGCTGAGGAACCATGTGACAACATCTGTATTCCTATTTAGAAGAATTTATGTGGTATTGACTGCACCACTAACAAGATTAACTTGTAAGGATTTTATAGTTTATTAGACATTGCATCCACCTGACATGAATATTTCTCACTTATCCTTAAATATTTTTTCCATTTTTCTATCCATAAGTTAATAGAAAAAATAATAATACATAAAGTATAAATATTGTTAATTAATTTTTCCAGAATGATTTTTTTTTTAAAAAAAATAATAGTAATGAAAATTAAAGTGTAAATATTAAATATGGATGTTTCTTAGCAATCATTCTTTTGTAAAGATTTTTTGTATTCCCAAAAACTGTATATTTATCAAAAATATGAAATGGCATCTTGGTAGACAGGAAAACACACAAGTACCCACTTTTGTGACTTTTGAATTCCTTACTACTAAATTCTAATATTTAAATTCCAATATAATTCTGCACTAAGATATAATTAATTGCTCATATAAACATTCTCACATTTGTATGTGTATATTTAAAATATATTTAAATAAAATGTACTTTAATAAAAAATGTTAATATTCATAGATTTTATTTTAGTGTGAAAAAAATTGATACATTGTCTAAAATCAAAACTGACTAAGTTTTAGGATAGTATACAATTTTCCGAAACGATATCATGGATGTCATATATAGATTGTTTTTACAATAACCTATTTCCACGGTAAGAATTTATATATAATCATCCTTAATTTCTTTAAACTAAACAATTTTTTTTATTTATATTAATACCAACCACCAACCTATGTTGACAATATATATATATATTATTTTGTCATGTTTATAATACGTATGCATCTGTAATATAAATTTTATAAATACAATACCCACATTCAAAAATAAAATTAAAGAAAAATACAAGTTCTATACATATTTAAAATTAATAATCTAATTATCATTAACTTCCTGTTTTATTATTTGCATTTTAAGCTGATGAATTTAAACAAAAGAATAGAGTTTCTAATTTTTAAAAATAGATTTTATTGGATTGTTAATTAGTACCAACAAAAAATTCAATGAATAAGTGGGTACTGAAAATAATAAGACAAGGATTATAATATTAAGTAACTTTTAGATTTTAAAAAAGGAAACACATAATATACTTCAACTTATATAACTGAAATGTTATTATTTCTATATTCCACTTATAAAAAATATCTTAAAGTAATATTTATAAAGTTGTAATAATTATATTTATAAAGTGCATACTCGTTACTTAAAGTAATATTTATTAAGGCTATAACCTTAAGATTATGCATGTGAAAAAATGACAGTAGGGACCTCTGCAAATCTTTATATTATCTTAATAGATTTCTAAGCATAAGATCTCAACACTGACTCATTGTAAATTGAAAGATTTTGCGAATGTTAATGTGTTATAGAATTTGTGGACTTAATCAGTGATGTATTTAATAGCCTTATGCTCTCAAATCAAAATGCTTTAGATTCTCCTATTTATTTAGAAAGTAGGTTAAGATAAGAGTGGCAGCTCTTGTTTTTTAAATAAATCTTGTGTTAAAGATTTGCAGAGGTCGCTACTGTCGTTTTTTCAGGTGCATAGTCTTAAGGTTATAGCCTTAATAAATATTACTTTAAGTAACGAGTATGCACTTTATAAATATAATTATTAAATATCTTGAAATATTTTTTTTTGCTAATTATTGTTAATATTTTAATTTTTAATTTAATTTTTTTGTTAATATGGAATTAACAATTATGATGGATGGAATATTGAACTATATGCTTTATGGAGCATATACAATGATAAACACAAATTATTCTGCTGTTACTAAGTGTATGTTATTAAGTTATGACTGGCATTTCAGCCAAAAAATTTTAAAAGAATTTGTTTGGAAACTTTTAATTATTACTTAGTTAAAGATTTGCAGAAATTTATATAATAATAACTAAATTTTTCTTTATACTTCTATATGTGTGCCTTTTTTTTTCAATTCAATGATACAGATACTTACTGAATACTGAAGAGTTATGTCTTTATCACCCAATCGTAGAATTGTTTCAAATTTCTGACATAACTGGTAACAGAAAATTAAAAATAAAAAACAAATCTTTTTACTCTGATAACATACAACCAAAAATACTTTATCCTTAGTTAATCATTAATCAAAACCTTGTCTGCCTAATTTACATATAATTATAATGATGGTGTGGTAAAGATTTAACAAAAACAAATTACTAAATCAACCTAATTATATTATTGCATTATATTATTAGAATAACATGGTAAATGACAATCACATCTCTGTATTGCTGTACAATGTAAACATACTTTAATTTCACACATTTAATAAAAATTATTACATAACACCAATGTAAAATTTATAATAAAAAAGATACTTATGGATAATCCCCAAACCCAAGGTTGGCAGTCATGTTTTTTTTAATTATACATTTTTAGGGGCATAGTTATCCCATAACCTTAACAAATATGTTTTTTTCCATATGTCAAAGCATCAGCTGTGAAGAGAACCCATGACAACTGTCGGCAAGCAACTGCTTGCTTGCAACGCAACTGCACTGACTTCTCGGCTACCAACGCTTGACTTGTTAATATTAAAAAATATCAATAAATCAATTATAAATTCCTGTTAACTTTAAAAAATACATGCACAAACAAGAAGATATATATGCAGTAATTTTGCATGCCATTAGGGATTTTAGGCCACCAACCTGTAACCCACATTGGTCACTTTTTGTTCTTAAAAAAAAAAATCCCTGTAAAAATTATATTTACCGCAGTTTGAATTTATTAAATTTTTTTTTGTAATTAAATTTATTTTATTTGAAATTTATTGTCATAACTTTGTGTTATTTCTGTGAATAAAATTTATAATACATTTATTGATATTTTTTAATATTAACCAGTAAAACACTTGGGATCTGAATTGAATCTGAAATTAATAAACTTGAAATTTTTTCCAATAGGCTTGGAATTTTTTTTGATAAACAAATCACAATCAGTCCAGATTTCATCTAATAGTATGGTATGAGAAGAAAAACTAAAGTATTTTGGTGGGGGGGGGTCCTAAACTTAAGAATGAAAATAATTAGAGATACTGGTGCACATTATAGAACAACCCATGTCCATTTATCATATGAATGATCACATGCTAGTTGCCATGACAATAACATATGGAGTGAATATTAAAAAGTTGCACAGTTAATTTTTTTTTAATGTCTTAGAGAGAAATCAAAAGTTTCTTTCCATTTGAAGCTTAATTTGCAATATATTTATATTAAGAACTAGTAAATTTATCAATATATTAAAAATTTCTTTAATGTGAAAATAAATTTCTCTTCTGCATTAAAATATATTTCATAACAATATGGTAGGATTTGATTGACTACACATTTTAGATCAGATGATGATTCAGATACTCAAACTGTTTGGGTAATCAAAACTACACGAGAGTACTAGTTTATATAAAACCCTGTAAATATAAAATGCCAAAGTTAGTTAAATGATGACTTTTCAATTGCATAGCACATAATTACTTTATAATAAATAAAAATAGCAATATGCATTTTATAAAAGATATATTATTAAAATTAATGGATTATGTCCTGTACATGTGGGGTTCAGATTGACCTTAGGTCAACATGGGTGTGACAAGAATCTCGGCCTCAGGGTGGCCTTTGAGCATTTCATCATCAGATTTTCAATTAGATGGATGGTTGAAGAGTTGGAGTGTGGAGTAGATTGGAGCCTGTCCATTAAAGTATGAAGATTGTCTATCTTAATATATATCTGAGCACTTATAGTATATATATGTGTGGGAGATGATAATCTGGACCAACTGATGATTGCTGGTTTAGCATGAAATACGTATATTGGTGATTATTTATCTTTTCAGCATATATGTGCTTGAGTGTATCGGTGTTATTAGATGGAGTGGAGAGTGGTGGGTCGTGTGAAAGTCTGTGCTCATACCCTAATATTAATAAAACATAAAATTTGAAAAAAAAATACCTCCTTTGATTTATGGGCAAATAGAACTTTTATGACTGTAAATTTATTATTTTTAATATATAAGTTCACTAAAAATATGAGGTTTTAAATTACGTTTTTCATAAATATATCTCATATTCTTACTACATATATCTTGAATTAAATTGTAGGAAATGAATTTATTAAGTAGAAAGTGTGTTTGTTATTGTTAGTTACTTATTTTATTTATATATATATATCAAATGTGTTGACCAGGTGTGAACCCGGGCCAGCTGCTTGGAAGGTAGCTAGGCCAACAACGCTCGGCTTTTTGTTTCATTTTTTAAATACAGATTGACAGCAATTAAAAACAAAGATATTTGGAAAATTTACTGTAAAGAATAAAAATTTATTTAATGTAATAACAATATGAGTTTTATAAACTATTAAGTAAAGGATAATTTTACATTAGTAATATTTTTCTTCTGTTATATATTATTAATCCCACAATGAATTAGCATATGTTTGATTTATAAAAAAACATCAAAATTCAAATTTATAATAAGGATTCTCTCTTTTCTTCATAGCATAAGCTTGTGTTTTAAGACCTATAGAGGTCCCTACCTTCGTATTTTTCAGACGCTTATTTCTAAGGTTACAGCCTTAGTAAATTATTACTTAATAAGATAGCTAGTAAATGCAAATTATTAAATTAATCTTAATAAATAATCTATTTATATAGCACTTGACTACACATGTAATATAGAGAAAGGAATAAACCTTTGGTTATGCATTTTTATGAATTTACGCACCCTCACTTACAAGCATCCATTTAAAAAAGCATATGTGGACCACCTATATTTAGAGTTTGTCATTATATAAACCAACTTTTGCTCAAAATCTTGATTTCAGAATGGTGAATCAAGGTTGGATGATCTAAGCATAAGTGATTTACTTATGCTTTTTAAACTGATGCTTACGAGTGAATGCATGTAAATTCATAGAAGTGCTTCACCAAAGATTTATTCCCCTTTTCTATATTAAATTTATTTTACTATATAATTTTATCATTTGATGCTGTTTCATATTTGACTCATTTGATCACTTTTGCTTGAAAATAATAGTTAATATTTGTAATACATTGTTAAATTTTTGTATTATTTATGTTAAATATGACAGTAAAAATTTACTAATAATGCTTTATATATGTAAAGAAAGTTGAACATTAATTATCTAAACAAAGTGCAATAGTTGTATTTAAATATAAGGGGATTTGAATCCAGACCTTCAAGCTCCTTCAGCTATTCAATCTATCTCATACAACTGATATACATGACAACACACATATGAAAAATATAAATGATTTCCAATATATGCATTTGGAGATCATTTATCTTTTTCATATGTGTGGTATGTGTATCAATTATATGAGATAGATTGGATAGCTAAAAGAAGCTGGAAGGTCCTGGTTCAAATCCCCTATATTTACATCTAAACTCCAGGGATATAAAGTATACCTGTATTTAAATAGTTGTATTTATATATTGGACTATTTCCATCTTCTAATATAATTATTGAATATCTTTAGAAAAATTTAACTTTATTTAAATATTCCAAATACATTCAACTATTAGTAATAGCACACAGGTTATATACGTACAATGTTTTGAGAGGTATTCTGCTTCTCTCTTCTTCAGGTATTGCTGGTATGACCAGTGACTGTATTAGCATGGGAATTGAACTTAAACACTTAGATTCTTGTTTAACTGAGTTTTTTTACACTCAAGTCAAATAATTTTTATCAGGAATTGTAATTTCCAATGGTATTTATATTGATCATGAGGAAAATCAATAAATATTTTTTTTAACAAATCATATACTTTTTGTGTTTTTTAGTTATATCTCAAATATAATGTTGCAATCTATTGCACACATTTAAATAATCTTTTATTGAGAATTGTTAGTGGGTAGCTAACATTTTTCTAGCAATTAAACTATAACTTGGTTAACATAAATTATGACATTTATAGAGTGAGTAATTGGCAAATATTTATTCTCTAAAGATTCATTTTTATTAAATAATATTGCAGCCAATTCCTTTAATTAAGGTGATGAAAACTCAAATTTACATATTATTTCTTCTATATGATTAAATTCTTAATCTCATCATTTAATCACCTGTGCTTAGTTTCTTTGATTATTGAATGAATTCCCATTAAAATACATACACTCAAATCATTTAGTATTGTTATAGTTAGTAGTTGTAACAAAAACCTCATATTTGATGGAAAGAAACAGCTTAGTTAAACTGCTTTTTGTTTAACTTTGAAGTAGCTGTCCATGATTTTATTGGAGCTGAAAAGTGACATTTTTATTAGCTATTGTTTATATTTCTATAATATCCACAAATTTTAGAATTGGTTTTTGAAAATAGAATCAATGTAATGTGGAAGATTCACACAATATATGTTATCATTCAAACATGTCTCAAAGAATTTTCAAAAAATTTATGATAATATTTTGTGAAATACTTAACAAAAATAAAGTTATATTTTATTTGATCACTGTTACGTGTAGAGGTCAACTTTTCTGAATAAACTGACAAATCAGATTTCTATAGCAAGAACTGTCCACAATTAGTCCAATAATATACATGAACTTGGTAATATATTCATATTGATTTTTTTTCCTAATAGTTATTAATTATATAACATTTTTCAAAGTTAATTTAATGTTTTACAGACTATTTATCACTGGATAAACGTTTAAGCTTCATATAATATCTTTTATGAAAGTATTTTTTTTTATTGTCATTCTTCTTTTTTTTCAGGCAATTTGTTCATTTAGGTTTTCAATTATTTTCTGAATTAGAAATTTATTATATTTTCATTTAGTTATTTAAACAAACATTTATTTATTTGTCAATTTCATCTTTGCAATTTAAATGATATGCGTGTAGAATGTGAAATATTTTTTAATCCACAATGGCTACAAACATAGTTTTATAATGTGTTACAAGTATATCTCTTACTTAATAAAGTTTCAATAACTGTCGAGCATTTGTATATATACTTAAATGGATTATGTCCTGTACATGAGAGGTCAGAGTGACTTATGATCAACCTGGGTGTGATAAGAATGTTGGCATCAATGTGGGCTTTGAGCATTCCATCATCAGATTTTCAATAGGATGGACAGCTGAAAAATTGGAGGGTGGAGTGGATTATAGTCTGTCGAGTAAAGTATAAAGATTGGCTATCCTTAATATAAATCTGAGCACTTATTGTATATATGTGTAGAGATGATAAGCTGGACCAACGGATGAGTGCAGGTTTAGCATGAAATACATATATTGGTGATTACTTATCTTTTAGACATATATGTGATCAAGTGTATCAGTGGTATAAGATAGTGTGGAGATTTGAGGTTCGTGTTAAAGTCAGAGCTCAAAATACCCTATATAATATTTGCTTTATATAATTATTATTTCAATTTTTGAGTTTTTTTTATTATGAGCATTATTTACTATAAATATTATAATTATCCTATATATTCAGTATACTGAATGTTTCTTATAGTGAATAGAGGGATTTGAAGTTAGGATTTTCAATCTATATTTATCCTCCACTTCATCTCAATGACCACACACATGTAAAAAAGATAAATAATACCCAATATATAGATTTTGTGCAAAACCAGCTTTCATCAGTTGAGCCAAATCATCTTCCACACATAAATAAACAAACATATATAATCAATGCTCGGCTTATATTAAAATAGCAATTCCTTTAATGAACAGGTTTTAACCTTCTTGCTCTTCCAAAAATTCAACTAAGGTCTTTGAGTGTTCCATCATTGGTCTTTTAATGAAGTGGGTAGTTGAATTGTTGGAAAGGGGAAAAGATCAAAACCTGTCCATTAAAGTTTAAGAAATTGCTATTTTAATGTAAGCTGAACACTGATTGTTTATATGTGTTGGAGATTATGATCTGGCACAACTCATGAGTGCTGTTTTTGCACCAAATATGTACATTGGGGATCATTTATCTTTTTCACATGTGTGAGGTCATGTCTGTCAGTTATTTGAGATAGAATGGAGTATAAATATAGACTGAAAATCCTAAGTTCAAATATCTCAATTTAATAATAGACTGAAAAGTTTAAATACCTCCATTTAATAAATATTATAGTATTTGTATCAAAAAAATTAAAAAATATACCTATAAAATTGCAAAAATGGAGAATTAAAATTACTTTTTACAATAACTTCTTATTGGAATCAGTTGATTTCTTTCTTACAATCAGTTTATTATAATGAAATAAATTTGCTTTTTATTCTTGTAAGCACTATTTACAATAAGTATTATACATTTTATCTAAAAAAATAGAAAAACATAACCATAATTTGAAAAACTGAAAAAATTTTACTTACATTTATATTACAAGTGGTATGAGATAATGCTGAATATGAAAATAGTAGCCCAAGCATTGGTGGCCTAGTAGTTAGCATAGCTGACTTACAAGCAGCTGGCCTGGGTTTGCTTCCCAGTCAATGCTTTGACATATAAAAAAAACTTATGCACTATGTAATTTAATTTCAAACTAATTTGATTTTTATTAAATATGGAAATAACTAGGTAAACAATAAGTTGGTCACTTGTTCAATTTAAAAAATTCTATGAAATTAAAGCTTTAATTTTTAGGAGAAAGTAATCAACCCTCCACATATATTCAATTAGCAATGTCAAATATAAATAAATTCTCAGTCCAAGTCACAAGATAATCTTCCTACCTAAGTGCAATTATATAGGCGAATCTTAAGCATCTTTGAATTAGTGTGAATGTATTAAATTATTCACTTTACTTACATTTCTTTTCTATACCCGATTAACATTTGAAAAATATTGAAATTTACTATGTGTCAGCTTGATAATAAAAATTTCTTGATTATTTATATGAATTTAAAACTCACAAAAATTCATAGCAGTATTCTGTAATGGTTGTAGCTGTTGTGGGTTAAAATAAAACAAACCAATATTCTACCATATAGATTTTTATAATTAGAATTGCCCATTTATTAATTATTGATTTTTAGTTGCACATCATTGGTTATTCATATGGTAATTTATCATAATTTTCAGATGTCAATGCTTTGATAATTTTCTCATTTTTTGAATCTTTCTTTACATTTTTTTTTTAAGTTTATGAGCTACCATTGTTCAACCATTATCTTCCTGGACAGTTATTCTAAATATTGATTTTCAACAATCAATTTTAGATTTCACAAAATTATAGAATTATAACTTTATTTAATTATATATATATATGAATCAGTATTAGTAACTATCCTGAATGGAGTGATACCATGGTAGAGTGGTATATTGGAATTCAGTATCCTGGATTATGATCTATTTCTGTCACTGCTGGACCCCAAACAACTTATCTATTTCCAGGCAACAAACCACTTTATTATTTATTAGTATTTAGTATTTCTTACTTGTTTATAAGTATTTATATCTTACTTTATATAAAATGTCAATTAATATTTTTAAAACAGAGACAAAACTCTCCACATACTACTGTCACCTAATTCAAGACAGAGTAATCAATGGATCCAAAAAGGTTTGTGCATAAATCTTTATTTAGTGCCTACTCATCCAGTATCCCCAGACTAGTTTCTAGGTTGCAGCTTTAATCAATGAGGAGCTTTGCATGTGAGAACACTGCACCTAGATTTTAGGGTCTAAGGCAACCCTCTAGTAGCCACCTTTAACCTATTTAGTTAACTATAAAGCTATGAATCTAAAATAAACACACAGTGATGTTTTTTATCCAAATTCATTCACTTGTATAGTTATATAGATGTGAACCCAGATCAGTATCTATACTTTTTGATGTCTGATTTTTTAATAACCATAGTTACCATCATCTTATTGGTCAGGATTGGTATTAAACACTAAATATCACAAGATTATCATTTTCTATGCATACACATGTTGGTAAAGCAGAGGCAAAACTCTCCATACAGTAATGCCATCCAAGCCAGAGATATAGATTTTATGCACAAACCTTCTTGCATCCATTGATTACTCTTATTTGCACTAGGTGGCACTACTATATGGAGAGTTTTGCGTCTGTTTTAACAGCTTATGTAGGAATAGGAAATGGTGATCAAGTGATGTTTAGTGAATTGATATTTTTCAAGTTTAATTTGCTTTAATTATTTAATTTATATTAAATTTATCATAGTGCACATGTTTTTGGTATTAAGTAGCACCATGATCTACATGATATCATATTTATTAAAAAAAAAGAGATGTAGTGAATTCAGATTAATAACATTTGGATAGTCTTTGTTAAATATAAACTATAAAATATACAGCCAGTGTCATTTGCTCTGAAATAAACGATATTAAACGTAGTCAGGGAAGCTTACTATATTGTAAATGACCCAGCAGCAATCAATAGAAGAGAGGCCTGCTTTTCTCAGTCTCGAAAATGGTCCACGTAACATCTGCATATGAATTTGCATTAATATTATAGTTATTAATCAAATACAAGTCGCCATGAATATGGGACTATAAACTGTCCCGAAAGCGCTTGGCGGTAACTTTTGATAATTTTACGTACATTGAATAGCTTCATTATCTGTGCGCAGAGCACATATATATATTAATATATGTTTATATATAAAACCAATTAGTGCATTTCTTTATCCAAAAGTAGCAAAATTTAGAGGGATAGTCTCATTAATAACTTGGCTAAACAATTTATTCTTTTTAAAATCTAAATCTGAAACTAAATGAATTTTTATATATTTACCTTAAAGGCAAAGATAAATTTAAATTCTGTACCATAATGCCAAAGAATGTTTTCAATTATAGAATATAATTATACATATGTATCTATCAAACTTTTTTTTAAAGAAAATCTTTTGATAACCTACTTTTTAAACAAATCATTAAACTGCAATCTTTTATAAAAATAACTTATAACGATGTAAATATTCTGTAATGAATACAGAAAGACTTAATAAGAAATAAACTTTTTATGGAATTTAAATTTTATGTAATTATTTTTCAAATTTTTATTACAAATTGTATCAAAGTATTGGATTTTTAAAAATAGCTATTAATGTTTTCTATACATTTCTAAAAAAATAAAGGCAAACCATGGCCTCTGTGCTCTCAGGAATGTGATACCCTTTCCCTATGATAAAGACTTCTTGATATCTTAGTTGTAGATTCTTTGATTATATTAAAGGCGTTTATTCAAATCTAGGAAGAATAAACTTGAAATGTTTTAAGAGAGTCTTTCTTTCAGGCAACTGGCTATAGCCAGCTAGCAATCAGTTATTAATTAATAAATTGGTATCTAATTAGAGAATAAAGAATAAAAACTCTCATCATACAGATATTAGCAATTTGTGAGTAATAGCTATATTTTCAAGGTTTCATTATAAGAGATTGTTAGAGGTTTATTGTCTTGCTGTAGACTATTAAAAAAGCTGTTTCTTTTTTTTTTAATTCTTTATATTGTCACTCATCTGATCTACTTAAATTAGGCTGAAATCTGACTTCTATTTAATTTTCATGATTTACTGAAGTCTTTATGACCAACAACTTGAAAAAGCTACTCACTTGATTTCAAATCATATCTATCTAAATGGTGTTACCTGTATAACCAAATAAACACTCAGCTGTGATATTATAATCAGATAATAACCAAGTAAATTGATTTTTCAAGCAAAATCACATGATCTAGTAAAGCATTTGTCTAATTTTACTTTAAGTCTAAAGTTATGACTAACTTAATATTTAAGACATTACATGAGTAATACATTGGTCTGGATACTTATTACATGTGAGAATTTGAAGTTGAATAACTTCTCTAAGTCCTTATTAGAATGTAAGTATCTCTCCATAAAAATTAAATATAATAAATTTAAATTGTTTTATGGACTTAAGATGTAAACATCCATATTACAAAAGGATTTTCTATGTATTAAACTAGATTAAACATTCAGCTAGGGTGTAACCAGGGAACCAACATTAATCATATTTAGTTATTAATTTGAGTTTGGTCTAATTTTATATCAAGCTAAAAAATTGCCACTTCTAATTTGACAATCAATATTTTGTATTGAGTATAAAAATTAAATGAGGTAAATAAGTTTGTGAAAATTTGAAAAGTGCTAGAGGACTTACTGATAACATGATTCAGCTTGAATAATTGGTTTTAATTAATAATTGCCTGGTTTATATCTTAATCCATGAAAATGTTTAGTTAATTAAAAGTAATTTTTCATGGGAATATTTTAATGATTTAATGAGAATTCAGACACATTGACAATCTTTAAATTCTCTCATTTAACTAAGTATTGGGTTTGATTTTCTTCTTATGTAAAATCTTAAATGTTAAGATAGAAATGGCTTTTGTTAGGCATTAGGTAAAATTAAGCAAATGCTGTATTTTATTACTAGATACATGATTCAAACTGGATTATCAATATCAATGATGGTTGTTTGGTTATATTATAGCTGAATATTTATTTTGAAACAATATATGGATAATTCCCATTATAACATCAGTGTTTATATCTTAAATCAATGAAAATATTAATTAGCTATTTATAACTCTTATGGATAAATGCTCATGTTTTTGTCAGATTTAAAAGAAATAGTAAATCCTCGAAAATTCACACATAGATAAGTTTATTGTCACATTTTATTTTACAAGGGTCAAATGTATTTCACCCACAATTTTGACACAATCCACTCTAGATAGATGTATTAATAATTACCATTAATCATTTATTAAATTAGAGATTATCTCTAGCCCAAATATAAACTTTAAATCTGTTAAAGATTAATGTATTTGTTTATTAATTAAACACTTGCATGAAGTAATTAAAGACAAGTATAAATAAATATCTGATCTGATTTACTAATTATACAAAATATCTAATGTTAAACTAGAATCTTCTTTTTTTTTTGGCTTAAAATAAAATTAGACAATTACTATATTTAATTACTAGATTACATAATTCAGCTTGAATGATGGGTTTTAATTGATAATTGCCTCATTACATCATCAGTGAATGTATATTATAGATTAATACATAAAAACATTACATTATAATATCAATGTTTATATTTTAGTCTACAAAAATATTCACTTAATTAAAGATAACTCTTATGTGGAGATTTTAATGATCTGGTGAGAATTTAGACAAACTGAGAATCTTTAAATTCTAAACTTAAGTACCTGGTTTTATTTTTTTCTCATATTACATCGTGAATGTTAAGGTAGAAGTGATCTTTTTAGGTTTTAAGTAAAATTAGGTAAATATATATTTTTACTAGATTGCATGATTCAAATTGGATGATACAATGTTAATTGATATGCTTTAATTATATCACAGCTGAATATTTATTTAAGAATAATATATGGAAAATTTCCTTTATTATATCAGTATGTACATCTTAAATCAACAAAAATATTTAATTAATTATTTATAACTCTTATGGATATTTTATGGATAAGTGCTTAAGTTCTTGTCAGGATTCAGAGAAATTGTGAAATCACGTTCACATGTAAATTAGTATATTGTCAAAAGTTGTTTTACAAGTGTCAAATCTATTCCACTCACAACTTTGATATAATCCATTCTGGATAATTACATTAATAATTATTACTAATCATTTATTAAATTAGAGATTATTTTTAATCCAGATATAAACTTTACATCTCAGTTAAAGATTAATATGTCTATTTATTATTTAAACACACATTTGAAGTGATTAAGTACGGATATAAATAAGTATCTGATCTGTTTATTAATTATACAAAATCTTGAGAATTAAGGTAGAATCAGAACTGTCTTTTGGTTTAAAGTAAAATTAGACAATTGTTATATTTAATACTAGATAACATGACTCAGCTTGAATAATCAAATTGAATTGAATTGTGGCCTGAGCATATCACTGATGAATATTATTCTAATTTAATATATGTAAACATTTTATTAAAATATCAATGTTTGCCTTTTGACTCCATAAAAATATAAATGTTTAGATGCTGGTGAGATTCAGAAAAGTTGATAATCTTCAGATTTTTACACATAAACAAATATATGATTTGAATAACTGCTGTGATAAAATCTTGAGTATCAATATAGAAGTGGTTTAAATTTTGGCTTGCAATAAATTAAAAGCATGCTATGTTTTGTTATTAGATCACATGGTTCAGTTTGAATGGTCAAGTTTGACTGCTGCCTTTTTATGTCATAGGTTTATGTTTAATCTAGTATAATACATGAAAAAATCCTATTATAATACCATTTTACTTCGAATTTAAGTGGCACTTTTTATTCAAATTTTGAAGACAAAATTAGAATGCAGCTTAAATTTAAAGTGAATATTTAACAGCTTATTTCTACTCATCTCCCACTCTCCAATGATCAGGTCTTTTCTTTACATACTACACATGCATATAGTATTATGATCGTTAATCGCAGTTTATTTGGGGATTCTTATTCACACTTTTCTGAATTAATTCAGTTGCTATTTGATAGCAGCTGTGTAGAATCACATCCTATCTGGCTGTATTTTAATTTTGAGCTTTCTTATTACCCATACTCACTAATGGTGGAAAAACTGTTTATATATGATGCTGAATTGAAAAGAAAAATTATATTTTGCCCCAAAGAAATTGTAAATCGTGTAGTTAATACAAGATATGAAAAAAGAAATGTTTGCCATTGTAAAGCCACGAAGGAAAAGTTATTTTGTAAAAAACACAGAAAATTATTCTCAAGGCCTAAAAATGGAATTATGTCTGAAGAAGATTCACAATAAATTATGTAGCTTATTGTATTTATATTAGTTCCTATTTGAAAATGTTTATGTAACTAGGAAACCTTGTAGTTAGGTACCATTTAATCTTCATCCATGAGAAATTCATCTCCAGATCTAAATGAAGAAGAATCACTTGAAGTCTCTTCTTCTGAAACTGAGTCTTCATATAACACATCATCCTTTGTGCCATCAAGGGTGTTACTAATTCCATATTTTTAAATGACTTTACAATGGTCTCATGTTTTACAACATAGCAAAATCTGCATTGTTTTTGAGCCATGTTTTGCCAAGAGATCTCGACATAAAATATCACAGAAGACCTATAATGTTCTGCACAAATCTCCCAAATTTAAAGTTTAGATATTGCAGTGCATTGTTGAAGTGTGATCATGCATGCGATCATTGAATAAATTGTAATCTTAAGATGCCAATGGATCTAAATTCTATTTTACATCAAGGTTCTCTCTTTAAGTAATGAAGCAACAAATATATCATGCAACTTATTATCTTTACAGAACAGAAAAAAATGGAAATGATGTATTAAAATCACTGTTTTGCAAAAAGACAAAATGCAATAGAATACTTATGTATGTATATTAATATAAACTAAAAGTTTTAGAGTGACTGAAATTTCAACACAATTCTGATTACTAGTGCAGAAAACACCCCCATACTTTAGACATATTTTGAGGGGGGGGGAGCATGTCCTATATATGATAATTTGGTAACTAATTTTATAAACAATTTAAGTTACCATCACATGGAATTAAATTGAAAGGCTGACTCCTCTCACATGTGCTTCTAGAATACTTATCTGACAGCCAATCAGATGTAATGATAGCTGTCTGAGGAGCTCTCAAGTTAAAACACAACACAGAGATTTTACAAGAAAAGAGTGGCTCCACCTTTTTCTTTATTTAACTTTCTATATATATAAGTCAGTCTAAAGCATTTGGACCTGAGAGCATGAAGCTTTAAACATCATATTATTTACATGTGTTACTGTCAATTCATAACATCAGAAAAATTCTTTCATAGTAAATTGTTTCACATTGGATGTTTATTAATAATATGCAGTGAGTTAAATGTGAAGATGTTCAAAGCTTCACACTCTCAGGTCAAAATGCTTTAGACTGGCTTATATGTATAGAAAGTTAAGTAAAGAAAAGGATGGAACCATTTTTTTCTTGTAAAACCTGTCTTGTATTTGACTTGAGAGCTCCTCCGACAGCTATCATTATATCTGATTGGCTGTCAGATAAGCATTCTAGAAGTGCATGCGAGAGGATTCAGCCTTTCAATTTAACTTCAAAACTGCTTGCACTTTATAAAATAAATATTATCACATGGAATATAACTGTTGAGGTCACAAAAGGGTGAAAAACTTTTTTTCTATTCTTAAGATCACTCTCTATTTTATTGCTTTCAGATTCTGCTATATTTCTTATTTATCCCATCTTGTCAGACTTATGAATGTCTAAATATATTGTTTGCATACAAGGGTTTTAAAAATTTCAGTGGAGCCACAAATATTTTATTGCAATCCTGCCTTGTGTACCAGTATATATAGCAAATAATAGCCCATGTTTTGTTGATAAACTTTGATTAAAATAGACAATAATACTTTTCAACTTGAAAATATATATATATATCACAGACACTTTTTCATATGTATAGTATGAATATATAAATTGAGAATTTAATATAAACAAAATTTTAAAGTAATAATAATATAATTATTAACAATAAATTGAAAGGACATAGTTACATATATTTTACTGAGGGTGTGTTTACTCACTTATTTACTGAAACAATAGGAATAAAAAAACTCATTTTTTTATTAAAATAAGAAAAATAGTGAAATGTTTGACTTTTGTCTCTATTAAATATGCTCTATGTTATATTCTTTTTATTCATTCACTTTTTACTCTTATAAAAATATAATAGTGGTCTGTGATGATGAATATTAGTTGTATTTATATGCTGGACTATTTCCATTATCTGACATTAAATATCAAATGCCTTTAGAAAAAATGTTAAACTTTATTTAAATTTACTAATTATATTCAAAGTATTAGTAGTAGCATATAATTCTATTATTCCCCTCTCTTCTTCAAGTCTTGCTGGCCTGATTAGGTACAGTAATAGCATGGGAATTGAACATGAGTCTTTAGATTCTTGAATATTGAATGTTAAGGTAACATTCTAACCAACTGAGCCATTAGAGCATTGCTTTAAAATTCAGTATTCAAAAATCTAAAGATCCAGGTTTAATTACCATACTAGAGCTGATGCTGGTAAGATAAGCAATACCTGAATAGAGAAAAGAGTAATACCCTTTGAAATGCTGTGTAAACAGATTTAGTGCATTAACAATTAAATATGACTGGAAAATTGAAATAAAGTTTAAATTGTTTTCTGAAAGGCCTACAATAAATGTCAGTTGATGGATATAATCTAACAAATACTTCAACTAACATACCATCATCACAAATTTTCAAGCAAACACTAATTACTCAGTATTGAAACGATAGTAGCCTTGTCAGCAAGACCTTAAGATCTCTCTAATTTTTTGACGTTAAATCAATATCAACTTTTAGTATGTTCTAAAATTTTATAAATCTTTTAGCATTATGCTTAGAAAACATAGCACATCAAATTCAGAAAGGATAATATATGTGTGCTTTCAACATAAACCCATGATCATGTACATTGAGATGTATTAGTAAAAATCAGTCACATGTCACATGACCTATATAGCTTGCATATATAAAGAGCCTGCTAATAGCTCTAAACAAGCTTATTTATTTATTTTTCTTATGATAAATGCTACAAGAGAAAGTACCTGAAGCCTTTATCTATGATGGTCCCCATCCCCAGGCTAGTTTTGAGCTATGGCTCTCTTCAGTGAGGAGCTAGGACATTCTAATGTCCTAGCTCCTCACTGAAGAGAGCCATAGTTCAAAACAGGATGGGGACCATCATAGATAAAGGCTTCAGGTACTTTCTCTTGTAGCATTTATCATAAAATAAATAAATAAATAAGCTTGTTTAGAGCTATTGAGATGTATTGTAAAATATATTTACAAATTTTTTTTAAAGTAATTGTGTATGACATCCTGAGATAGAAAAGTGTTACTAATACATTGTAAGTTGTATTAATGAATCTTAATGGTTTTTTTGCTTATTTATTTGCATTTTTTATTAGATAGTATACAATTGAAGTCATATACTTTGTGCTGTGTAGTTTGTGGTTTCACTTTACTTCAAAACTTCAATATATTTGAAGAATTTCAAATTACATCTGAGTGGGTAATCTTTCAAAAAGTCTCCTCAACATGATATGCCTAATCTGAAAATTTTTCTTAAAAGTATTTGAATCTTGAAATTTATGCCAATAAAACTTAAACCCACAAAATCAAATTCAAAGAAACTTTTTTTAATAAAGCAGAATAAACCAAAAAGTTAATGACAATAATTGCCAATTCATTTTCCAGAGCAATAATAATGTTTCCCAAAAAAAAAAAATGTAACTCAGGGATTCTCATAATTTATTAAATGAAACATGTACATATGCAAGTAAAATTCAATTTAAAATCCAACTATAATTAAGCAAGATTCTGTAAGCAAAAGGCTATAGAAATGTTAGCGGACTTTTAAAAATTGTTTTATAATATGTGAACACATGACTTCGTGAAATGTTTTTTTAATACATTTTTATATATTAATTAAAAGAATTGTTTTTCTTTAACATGAATAATTTTATTTTAGCAAAAAAATGAATAAGAATTTTTTTATTTATAATATTATGTTCATTGAAACCAATCAACACTTAGATAATCCCAGTATTAATAACAATCAACAATTTCAATCTGTTGTCAAGGTAACCTTCTTTTAGTGTTAAAAGGAGATTGCCTTGACAACAAGTTGAGATTATTTATTATTATTGATATTGGAATTGTCTATGTGTTGACTGTTTTTAATGATTACTTATAAACCCATTTAGCTTTGAATATTATTACACTTAATACTGTATTGTATTTCATGCAAACTATTATTATATTTAACATTTATTTTCACTTTTTTTGTGCCAATTGTAATACCTATAATTATGTCTTAAACATGTGACAAGAAAAGTTACTTTATTTCCAAGCAAACATTACATACTGAACATCCTTTCGACTTTATCTGCTACATTCATAGTGTTCAATTATTCTGCAGATTGCAATTCTTGCTTTTATAAATTTGCATATTATTTATTTAAATTAACTTATTTACATGATCCATTTTTTGACAATGGAATGCTTACTTCTTTTCTATTAATTGTGTTGAAGTCTTTATCAATATCTCATGCCTACTTATATTTTCACTTCCTGTCATTTCTCTCAACACAATCTGAATCAAATGTATGATACCTTTCATGCTCATCTTAGAGTAATATTGATTTATAATGAATGTTCTTTTTTGTTCTGCTGTAAAAATACTTATGCTACATGATCCTTGTGATGATATTGGTCCATGGTTCTCCATAATATACTGCATTACATTATCAACATTCAAGAAAGTTATTATTCACAAACACTTGGCTCTTACAATGAATGACATTTATTCAAGATATGTAGTTGGTATGTTTATTTGTGCATCAAAAAGCAAATTAAAAATATACACCATGAATTTGTTCAAAGTTCATCTTTACATTGAACTATAGAAATGGAGGATGAATCTAAAGATATTAATTTTCTGCATTTGAGCTTGCCTTGACTGCAAAATGATAGCAAATCCATTTGAAGTAAAGGAGCCATTTATTCTAAATATAGCATCCTGATTGAACATAAAATGGTGGGCTTAAAAAACTTCTTACACAAAAACATGAACATGTGTAAATATGAAACTGACTGCAAAAACAATACCAATGTTTATGTCAATGAATTATCAAGTTTATGATACAATTTTAAAAAATTAATTAGAACAATAGGCAAGTTTTACACAAATAAAAGTAAACAACCCACTCCACAAAATGATCCTAAACTATAAATAGATCTTTCATATATCCCCAGGCTTTCACAAAAATTAAAAAACATGTGTTAACACACACACACACACACATATATATATATATATATTAGCTTTAGAAACTCTCCCCACTTCACTAAATAAATTAATGAATAACATGGAGGACAGAATATCACCAGAACAGACTCCTCACGTCATTTACAAAATTGCAAGTAGCATCCCCACATGCAATGCAGAATCTTACTGAGGATTGTAGGCCAATATCACAATGAAGATCACCCAACATATTCTTTACAACAGAGCAAAAAAGAATACTCAATATAAATCAATATGTCTTGAATACGAGCATGAGATGGGTCATAAGTTTGATCTGACTGATGTAAAAGTGGTTTGTATTGAGAGAGATGAGAGGAAGCAAAAATATAAGAAGGTATGGGCTATTGTTAAAGACTCTCACTCAATTAATTAAAAGAAGCAATTGTTCCATTGTCAAAAAAATGGAAAGTATAAATGAGTTACAAACAATTAGCATTTGAGTGGGATAACTGGGTGTGAAGATATGTAGGTGTCTGAAATTTTCAGATTTTCCACTCAATAGATAACTTTTAGATAGATGCTGGCTTTGGGTTGGTATTTTTAGCTCTAGTGTTTGAATCTACCCTAGTGCCTCTCTGAGGAGTGCCAAATCATGAAACCATGATCAGAGGTTTGGGGGGAGGGGGTTCCTGACAGATATTTTAAATGCTTTCTCTGGCTAAGCATTTATTACAAAGCTATTGAGCAATTAGCAATCCTCATTGTTTATATCTTACAAGCTTAAAAGAATGGGGTCATGTGATCTATGACTCTTTTTTTTTTGTATAAATGAATTGAATTTATAAAAAAGGGAGAATTGCAATTTGTGGAGTAGTTGAGCTCTATGAATCTGACAGATAAAGTTGGAGCATGCTCAGTGTGTAATGATTGGTTGAAAATAAAATGCCTTTTTGTTAAATACTTAATACATAATCATATATATTATTAAACAATGAGGATTGTCAATTCTTCAACAAGCTTTGTGTTAAATACTTAGCCAGAGAAAGCATTTAAAATATTTCTGTCAGGAACCCCCAGTCAAACCCCTGACTATGGTTTTGTGCTATGGCATTCCTCAGAGAGGTGCCAGGGTAGGTTCAGACACTAGATCTAAAAATACCAACCCAAAGCCAGAATTTAACTAAAAGTTATCTATTGAGTGGAAAATCTGAAATTTTCAGACACCTACATGTCTTCAAACCCAACTACCCAACTCAAATAGCTATATGGGGCTGATAGATCTTCAGCCATACCATATATTAGTAGTCCTAGCAATATAACATTGCATAAGACTTAAAGCAGAGACTATAAATAATCAAAATAAGAGTTATAGTTCACATGACCCTATTCTCTTAAGCTTGTAAGTTATAAACAATGAGGATTGTCAATTCCTCAACAAACCATGGTCAGGGGTTTGGGAGGGGGTTCCTGACAGAGATATGTTAAATGCTTTCTCTGAATAAGCATTTAACACAAAGCTTGTTGAGGAATTGGCAATCCGCATTGTTTATAACTTACAAGCTTAAGAGAATAGGGTCATGTGATCTATGATTCTTATTTTAACTATTCATATATATTATTATATTTATAATATGGTCAACAATTTATTTGAATTTTTTAAAAGTAGTTTTCAAAACAAGTGATAGAAGAGTGCATTTTTGTTTTGGTATTGACATTTCTGGAATATCTGGGACTAATATTATTGTCTTTTTTTGCCTGTTTTATTTTATGAATTTAAATAAAGATACAAAATAAAAACTGGCTGACATAAGGATAAGAAATAATTGCACTTTCAAAATCTAAAACAATTAATTAAATTTACAGGATAATAAAATTTACAAAAATTATATATAAGATTTGAAATACAGGCATTCTTATACCTGAAACTTAATTGTAAATAGAAGGGATTTGAACTCAGACTTTCAAGCAACCTTCAACTATCCATAGTATTTCATATTACTAGTGTGGATAGTTGAAGGTTGCTTGAAAGTTCGAATTCAAATCCCTTAATCCATTAACGTATAAAGATTTATGTGTATCAATACTATGAGATAGTGTGGATAGTTGAAGCTTGCTTGAAAGTCTGAGTTTAAATGCTTCTATTTAAAAATTATATATATATATAACTAATTTTTAAAATTAATTTTAATTAGAAATAAGGCTTAAAAATAGATGTTTAAGTCGGTAAATAAATTTTAAAAATCTTAAATAAAATGTATATCTTGAATAATATGCCTGCTAGGAATAAAAATACGAGATTACAATAAAAAATACTTCAAACATGGAAACTGATATTAAGAATCATTAATATGCATATGATCAGACTGTACTGAAGTTAATCGAAAGATAAAATGTATATAACATTTAATATGGATGTGCTTCAGATACAGTTAACATAGTCCTGTATATTTGTATATTTAGAATTTATTGCAATGATATAATTATTTGTTGAATTAGATGAATAAATTAATCTGACCAATACTGAGAAAAAATTTTAATATTGCTCATCAATATATGTAAATATAGGGGATTTGAACTCAGACTTTCAAGCATCCTTCAACTATCCACACTATCTCATACTACTAATACACAATAATAATATTGGCATCAGCATAGAATTTTGGCTTTCCATTTTCAGATTTTCAATGGTATGGATGGCTGAAAAGGGGGAGGTTGGAGTAGATTGAAGCCTGTCCATTAAAGTATGAAGATGTGCTATCTTAATATAAACTGAGCATTGATTATATATATGTGTGGGAGATGATAATCTGGACCAACTGATGAGTACTGGTTTAGCATGGAATACGTATATTGGTGATTATTTATCTTTTCTATATGTATGTGGTCAGATGTATCAGTAGTATGAGATAATGTGGATAGTTGAAGGGTGCTTAAAAGTCTGAGTTCAAATCCCTTATTTACAATTAGGCTCCAGGTATGTGAAGGGTGCCTTATTTCAAATATTTTCATCAACATATGTGTGTATTTTTGAAAGTATAAAAATTTAAAAGGGACAATCTGTTTGTGTAATATTAGTAGAATTAAAGAAATAATGATATGTAATTAAAAGTTTATAGTGCGTGTCAGAAAGTTTATTTAATGTTAATAATTTAATAAGGCCTGAAATAGGTCATACAGTAATCAAATTTTCTAATTATAATGATTGAATTATCATCATTTCTTCTTCGCACCAATTTAATATTAATAGATAAATCCAATTTATAATTAAGAAAGAAGCTTAAAGTAAAGCACTTCAAAAATTTAAATAGTTTAAGGTCATTAAAGAAGTTGGTTGGTAAATGTCAACTTTCATAATATTATATTATCATCATCATCATCAACTATTTTGGATCCACTATAAGATGAAGAGTTCTCCAAGCTTAGTTTTTCTAATTTTTAGCAAATAAAATATTCATCCATGTTTATGGGTAAAGGTCAACTTTCATAATATTATATTATCACCATCATTATCATTTTCAACTGTTTTTGATCCACCACAAGTTGAAGGCTTCTTAAAGTTTAGTTTCTCTAATTTTTAGTTTTGCTTCACCACAGAAACATCTACACACTTTTATTTCTTCCACCCATCTCATATATGGTCTTTTTTTATATATTCTACAATCTCTTAGAATCCAGTTTAAAATTTTAATTGCCCATCTACTATCATCCCTTCTATTAATATGTCCAGCGCAGTTCCATTTCAGTCTATGTATTTTGTTTTTGATCCCACTATAAGTTTGCAATTTATAAAACGTCCAAATCTCTTTGTTCTTTTTTCTTCTGGGAATGATGTGTACATTATTAAATGTTTACTAACATTCTAATTCATTTTTTTGAATTTTTTCACAAATTATAATTTATTACAAAAACCATCATTAGTCAATTATATATTAATTATTTTAGCAACATGAATTTAACATCTAAAAGTTCTTAAAACAATTACTAGTGGATAAAACTAAAAACTAATCTTAGTTTAATCAACTAAATGAATTGTATCTAAGTTACTCTGATTCTCAAATGCTATTTGACTTTTTAAGCAATGATCACAAGATTGTTGTTTTAATCGATATTCTCTAAAGATTGGATATAGCTTTCTGATTGAAACATCACTATACAAACTATCTAATTGCAGAATCTCTTTATTTTATAATAATATATATGATCTTGCACATGAAATATATTAATCTAATTATATGGTTTCTAAATTTTTTTTTACTATTTCTCATATATATATATATATATATGTTAAAACGAAGATTTGCACGGGTTAAATATATAAAATACATATTTTGCGGGTTCATCCGTGTTAAAAACTTTTAATATCAATACACTGACGTTTCGACTTGGTCAGATAGAGTTATAAAAAGGTAGAAAGACGGTTGTAGAGCGTAATCTGGTTTGAATAAAACATTAAAAATCCCACCAATAGCAAAAATGTTAAATTTAAGAATGTTTTAAAGAAATCTTCAAATAGGAGGAAGTTTGGTATCATCTCTATTGATAAATCTGTTTTATATCTCAATTTCTCTGATTTTGATTGGTAGAGATTATCACATCTGGATCATATCCAGGATCATATCCAGATGTGATAATCTCACCAATGAAAATCAGAGAAGCCATTGAGATACTAAAAGGAGTTTCAATAAGCGAGATGTAACTCTATTTGGAAGATTTCTTTAAAAAACTCTTAAATTTAACATTTTTTATTGGTGGGATTTTATGTTTTATTCAAACCAGTGATTTCTCAATTCTTTTATAATGTGGAGGGTTATGTATTGATTTAAAAGTTTTAATGGATGAAATATTTTATATATATATATATACTTGAAAATTTAAGTATTAAATATAATATATACATATGAGGCATGGTGATCTCTTTTGTCATCTGAGCAAGTGTTAAAAACTCCATCTTTTAAAATTATTTAGAAGATACTAGGAATGCTGAGACAGTGCATTCACCAACCAACTATGCCTATGGCCTGGATTCAAATCTAGGCCAAGTAAATTTTTAAAAAATTTTTTTTTAGAATTTTGTCTCAGACAGCTAGTCTGTAGCCAAAACTAGCTAAGCATTTAACATTGTCACTAAGACAGTAAAGATTGATAATAATGAAGCTAACAATTATAAATACGTTGTCACATTATTACTACAGGTGGAAACGTAATGGATGAAGTAATTATAGAATTAAACTTAGTTGAAGTGCCTTTAGTAGAAATAACAATATAAAAAAGAAAACACATTTGTTTGAACCAGCTTTTTAATATTTATGTTAGCAGTTTTTATTTTTGTATCTGAAACTTGTATACTTAGCATAAAAAGTTTTTAGTGATTTCATACTGCTCAAGAAAGTGTGGGGACATACATGCTAGGAGTGTAATGGAGATAATAATATTAGTTTAACACAAGATCTTAAAATAAATATTAGGCAAAAATTGCAGATAAAACAACAGATGTCTGTGGATATATATATATACACACAGAATATATGTGTATTTTTATATTGGACTATTTTCATCATCTAATATATGTATTGAATGTCTTTTGGTAAATTTAGTTAATTATTCCAAATACATTCAACTATTAGTAATGCTCTAACCCAGTGTTTCCCAACCTGTGGTACGCGTACCACTGGTGGTACGCGAGTTGCTGGTTTGGTGGTACACGAAAAATAATCAATAATGGCGTATATGAAAAAAAAAATTAAATCATAAAAATATCAGAAATATTTTTTCCTATAATTCATAAAAATTATTTTAATTAATAATATTATACAGTAAAGTTGTTAATATGTACAGTCGATAACGATCTTTAATGTTAATGATAAAATTGAAAGTATGATTAAGAAATTAGATTTTTGGAAACAGTAATATATATATAAGTATTAAAAACAATCAACCGGAAGTATGCGAAACTCTACATATTTTTTTGTTTGAAAATAAAGTTACTCTGTCTCAAGATATACGAGAAAATATAATAGCACATTTAACAGGATTAAAATTGACTTTCATAGAATATTTTCCAAAACCCGAAAACACAAATGATAATTGGAACTCAAACCCATTCTATGAAGAAAATTTAGAAAAAGCTACATCATTATCAATAAAGATAAAGAAAATTTAATAGAATTATCATGTGACAGAACTTTACAAGTAGAATTCAAACGACATAATCTAATTAATTTTTGGTTAAACATTAAAGAATATGAGCAACTTTCTGAGAACGCTCTTAAATTATTATTACTAGTACGGATTTAGTAGAAAGAGCTTTTTCTTCATATATTTTTTTAAAATATAAGTATCGAAACAGATTGAACGCATCTTTTGAACCAAATTTCAAAAAATTATGTTCTGAAACAAGCACAAGGATCTCATTAAATTTATTTTATAAAAATATTTGATTACGATAAAATATATTAATTGTTTTTTTATAATTTTGTGTTTTTATTAAAACCATCTATTAGTAAACGAAATATGACAAAATAGTAGATAAATATGAAACTTTGAACAAACACACGCACACACACATATATATATATATATATGTTACAGTGAGTTTATAATCCGGCGTGACATTTAGGCGTGTTTCAATGTATTTTGTCTCATTATGTGATAACAAATTTCACGAAATCCAATCATTTTTACAAAGTGGTACAATTTAGCATGATGTACTACCAAGTGGTACGCGAGCCAAAAAAGGTTGGAAAACGCTGCTCTAACCAACTTGGTACGCGAGCCAAAAAAGGTTGGAAAACGCTGCTCTAACCAACTAAGCCATCCTGCCAAAGGCAACAGTCTGTAGCAATTTCATATACTTATCTATGAGCATTACCTTAAAATTCAAAACTCAGATAAGGACCCAGGTTCGAATCCTATATTAGTACTGTCACTGGTCAGGCTTGCAACACTTGAAGAAGAGGGGAGACTAATACCTCTCGAAACATTGTGCATATACTAACTTGTTTGATGTGCTCTTACTAACAGTTGAATGTATTTGGAATATTTAAATAAAGATATATTTTTCTAAAGACATTCAGATGATTGAAATAGTCCAATATAAAAATACACATAGAACACCATCATCACAAACCTTCAGGAAAGCACATGTTTATTTATATACTAGTGTTCAAATAATAATTTATTAAAAAGTAAGAGCTATTTATGGTAGGGAAAAATATATAAAGAATGTTAATGGACTTATGCCTTGAACTTAAATAAGAATTTCATTACTTTTGTACTGAAATTAATTATATAAGAATTTTTAGTGACTCTTATCTTAAGATTGATTAGTTAAGAAAATTGTTGTTAACTAAATCCAGTAATAATAAATCTAAAGTGTCATCATTGTTTGATCATATAACTAGAAATTCTCATTTTGTTTCTTGGAGACAGAAATTTTTTTTTATCTTGGTCAGAATTAGTAGATTTAATTACTAAAATTTTGTTGTAAGCCAAGACTAATTATAATTTCCATTTCGGCAATATGAGACCTTTTGTAAGTGTAAAAGAAAATAATAAGACTGACCAAAGAAGTCATGAGTCAGCACTTTCTTTTTGAAAAAAAAAAAAAAAGAACAAAAGAGGATGTTGGCTGATGAGAGTGAAAATCTTTTTTTTTTTTATAACTTGTTTTGTTTGTGACCAGTTTTTTTTTTTTAAAAAAAAAGAAAAAGAAAAGGATTATCAAATGATAGGACTTCAAGTTTATGAAGACAATTTTAACTGAGCAGAATATAATAGAGATTAGTGGCTGATAGTGATTCTACTAATCAGTACAGTTAAATAATATGGAACATGTATTATTAAGTGTAGAACTATGAAACTTATGGACATAGAGAAACTTTAAATATGACAGATAATCTACCCACCTTATACATGTAATATCCTTCAGAGAAATGCTGTCTGCTAAATGTCTTCTAAAGAAGCCTGAACTGAAGGAAGGCTGATATTAGATCGACTAACAGAAGAGAAAAAGATTAACATACATACATCTATATGAGAGCTCTGAATATTCTATAGCTAAAAGAAAGTGGAAAGAAAATTATAATCCTGGGAATAAAGTAATTGATTATATATATATATATTTTCATTACATTCATTTGTATATTTTCTATATAGATTTTTTTGGATGTTTAAAATTTTTGAAATTCGAACTACGCATCATAATCTATATACTATATTTGTAGTTTGGTGGTATCATGAAAGAGACACATATCTTTAAAGTCACATAAAAGAAAATCATGTATGAATACTGATTTTGGTTTAATAATTACCTTATAAATTAAATTGCTCACATGTAAATGAATAATAGATCAGAAGGGGAAGGAATCTAGTAATTTTATGTTGTAATATATATTTTAATATTATGTCATGAAGAAGGAAATGCTTTTTTATATTCATGTGATTATATATATTGTAACTGGACCACCAACACACACAACCCTTTTATTACTTCAGTTGTATTTATTTCCTGATGAGCATGTTGCAGGAAAGAACTATCAATTGACATTACCCAATGCAGATGTTAATCCCATCCCCACAACAATATTTCCTGCTCATCAGAGGATGTAGCACCATAGAGGCTGGAAGCATCTAGACATTTATATGTTTGGTTTTCCAAACGGCACCACTAGAGTTCCATCTCACTACAACCTTACTTACCTAGGTCTAGTTATGCCAGACGTAGCTCAGGAGGCATGAGATTCTTGTGAATCAGTGCAATGAATAACAAGTGATGCAATAAAAACAAAATAGAATTGAACAACTGGAACCAAAATTAATTTAAAGTAACAATTTTATTTAATAACAATTAATATGTAAGTCCCTCTAATATATTTCCTATAATGAGAAGAAGAGTAAAAGAATACATTTCAAGCATATTATCCAAGCAAAAATTCATTTTTCAGATCATATGCTGAGAAGAAGATTGCAAATACATTTCGAATAGATTATCCAAGCAAAACTCATTTTTCAGTTCAGGTGATGAGAAGAAGATTACAGATACATTTCCACTAGATTGTCCAAGCAAAAATTCTTGAACATTTATTACGGGGTTTTTAGAAGTATTTTAAGCAGTACACATATATAATTTATAAGCACATACTTATTGACTAGTAATTTTAAGTCCATAGAATCATTGAAAATAGACATACGTATGATATTAATAAGCAAATGTTTTAACTGTTTATTCCGGGGGTTTTGGAAGTATTTTAAGCAGTACACATATACATAATTTATAAAATAATTAGAATTTAACTAATGAAATATACGTGAGTGTTTTAATTAAATAACACAATTTTCGTTTCTTGTGTGTTTTCAATTAAAGGAAAGCAAAAAAGAACATTGTCAACTTTTGACTAAGTTGATATCTTTTGCAAAGAAATTTTTTTTATTTTTTATAAATACATATACAGTATCGAATCTTTATGAAATTGTTACCTTATCTTATCCATTTCTTCCTTCACTTCAAGTAGCATGCTAATGCCTTCACAAAACAAAAAGGGTGTTGTATTTAAGCTGAACGGCATTGGTATTTTTCATGATGTTGAAACAGGCAAGAATGGAGGTTCACGGTGCAGAGAAAGAGAGAAAGCCAAGGGATTATCCTTCCATGGTTATGATTTTCATATTAATTCTTTCCTTTTTCATCATTAATAGTGACTGTAAATATTATCTTCTAAGGTTATGATGATCAGCTGTTAGTTAAATAATGAAGTAACCAATAAAAACAATTTTTCACTATTCACTTTTCTTACAACGAATGACTGAACGAAAAAAACCAACGCTCTTAGCTTCCACTCCACTATTTATGCCCTGATCTCTGGATTGACTAAACAGCTCAGCCCACTATATTTTATTTGTTGCAGCTTTCATTTAAGCCCATGTGCCTGTTTTTTCTTCATGATTGGATAATATTTTTCGTGGGCAGATAAGAAACCATATGAATTAAGTCATGTTTTCAAATTAGTTAGCTTGACCCCAAGCTATTTTCACACTTTCTTTGACAACATCATTCCAAAATGTTAAAAATATATTTTTAACAAAATGCCATTAGATCATAATTTGAAATGAAGGAAGGTTTATCATTTTCTTTTTTTTTTAATTCTAGAAAATAGTGATTATTTTGTGCAGTCATAAATGAAACTTTTGCTGTAATTTTTTAAAAAATATACGATCGACTTTTTTTATATATTCGCTGTTTTTTAAGGTAGGAGGGTAAAGTAGTTTTTAGAATACATGCACAAATGAAACAAGCATGCTTGTTTCATTATTATTATTATTATTACTACTACTACTACTACTACTACTACTACTACTACTACTACTACTACTACTACTACTACTACTGCTGCTGCTGCTGCTGCTGCTGCTGCTGCTGCTGCTGCTGCTGCTGCTGCTGCTGCTGCTGCTGCTGCTGCTGCTGCTGCTGCTGCTGCTGCTGCTGCTGCTGCTGCTGCTGCTACTACTACTACTACTACTACTGGAAAAGGAATTGTATATAATTTCAATAAATAAATTATTTCAATGTAGTAAAACTTTTAGTTTTGGCATTCAATCATTCCCCTAATCAATTTTATTTGGTCATTATATAATTTAGTATTTCCAAAAGATCAATGTTGCCCCTGTGTACTTGTCATATATTGTTAATTAAATCACTTGCCCTGAGAAGTAAAATAAAAAGGTTGAGTTAGTGAAGGAAAAATACCTTATCTGGAAATATGTGTTTCTATTGTTGTCAATCTTTATTTGGACATAATTTCTCTGGAAATTGGCACATAAGGCTGGTATCAATCAGACCTTATAAATATGCTTTAGAGAAAGAAAAGAGAAAAATTATAGACTTTGCTAGACTCTGGAAATAATAAATCCGGACCTGGTGACCAGGAAATATAATTAATAAATAATAAATCTGGACCTGGTGACCAGGAAATATAATTAATTATTATTAGTTTGTTTTCCTTTATTGTTAGATTAGAAATTGTATTATATCTTTATTTAAATGAACATGAAATAATACAATGTGTGGGTAATTGAGACAGAAATTAAAGTATAAATATTTGGTACAGTAATAAAATAGTGCACAATGAGGTAGGACATGAATAACATGGAGAGGTGCTGCACAGTAATATAATGGTACACAATGAAGTAGGACATAAATAACATGAAGATGTCTGGCATAAGTAAAAAACAGTGCACAATGAGGTAGGGCATGAATAATGTAAAGAATTGCTATATAGAAATAAATATCACACAATATGATAGAGCATGAATAAAATAATGAAAATAATCATACAATGTCATATAATGGGTAGGTTCTGATCAAGAAGGCAAAAGTACATAATCAATGCATTGGTGTGGGATGTGCAATAAAAAACATTTGTTTACAATTTGGATTTTTTCTTGGCAATATATTCTGTTTTTCTTTTTGTTAGAAATATATTTCATATTACAAAGAGAAATATATGTTAGACAAGAAAACTAATAGATGAAGTAAATAAGAATGTAGGGACATTATGATACCCATAAAACTGAACAGGAATTGATTCTATTTGCCCAGGATGCATAATAACATCATTTCTGTATTCAAAAGTGTCAAATTTGCCAGTGAGTCAAACCAGTAATTAAAAATTACATCAGCCCAATGGCATCTATTCTTCCAAAAAAATCTTGAGAAATGTGGCCATTGATTTTTATGACTACCTCCATTTGATCAAAAAAAATATTTAATTGTAGTGTGTATCCTTTTTTTGAAATTCGTGGTGGCAGATCATGTGCCTCAAGCCAATGTATGTCATACTATGAAAGTGTTGGATCAACCATATTTTTCACTTGTAGGAAAGCCAGAAATTCTCATTAAGGAATAAGATCATAACACACCACTCATATTGGATGAAGAATGAAATAGATGGATTAAGAAAAAAGGGAATTAAGCATGTTTTAACTTCTATCAGAAATCCTCAGTCAAATCCATGTAAAGTGGTAATGTTGGCTATTTATGATATATGTATCAACCAATAATGAAGGTTGCTCAAGTAAGTCAAGCAGCTGGTAAATTATATGAGAATTAACAGGATTTTCTCCTATTCACATATATTTATGCCAATATAGCCCAAAAGCTTTCAAGAAAGTTTTGCCCCTGATTAAAGAGAAAGTCCATAAACTGAGAGGCAGATTGCATGAATACATATGCCACAATAAATAATGTGAGTAAAAAGAGGAGTAAAAGAGTGGAGGTCTCAAGTCATTGTTTCAAGCTAGGCGATAAAATCTCATTTTTGTGATCCAGGGAAACTTATTTGTAAGAGATTTTTCAAGGTATATGAAGGCTCTTTTCAATAGTGAAAATGCCAGGGTAATAATTCTTTCTGGATAGATACAGTCAAGAAATCAAAGATATATATGATGCATAGTCTGTAAATGTGTACAACTAATCCGGCAGTGGAGGTTAGCAAAACTGCAAAGGGAACAGTATAAGATAGTTTAAGAGTATGTGAGACATGAAAATGTAAATCTCATTTTAATGACTTCCTAATGGGAGGGGGGTATATTGTAATGGGAGTTAGATTCAAACCCTTTCACAACATAAATAATATTAGATTAAAGCAAGATCTTAAACAAAAATAAAGATTAAGGGAAAAATTACAGATAAATGGCAGATGCTTCACTGGATATATATGTAATTATATAAACTAACTAAAGGAAAAATAAAAACATAATAAAATCACACAATTACTTCTCTATAAAGCTGCTTTAATATTTCAACCAGCAATCTGGTTTTTATCAGCTCTCTGATGAAAACCAGTTTGCTGGTTGAAATATTAAAGCAGCTTTATAGAGAAGTAATTGTGTTTTATATTACGGATATATATGTATTTACACATAAAATATATATTTATAATATATTTATATACTAGTGTTCAAATAATAATTTATTAAAAAATAAGAGCTATTTCTGGTAGGGATGAAGTATGTTAAGAATGTTAATGGACTTGTAACTCAAACTTAAATAAGATTTTTATTACTTTTGTGCCAAAATTAATAATATAAGAATTTTTAGTGACTCTCATCTTAAGATTGATTAGTTAAGAGTTTTGTTAACTAAATCTAGTAATAATTAATCTAAAATGTTATTGTTTGATTTGTGGCTACTTAGCAATTCTATTTTTGTTTCTTTGAGACAGAAGAAAATTTATCTTGGTCAGAATTAGTAGATATAATTACTAAAATTTTTATAGTAAGCCAAGACTAATTATATATTTCCATCTTGGCAATATGGATTTTTTTGTAAATATAAAAGAAAATAAGAAGACTGACCAAATAAGGCACGAGTCAGTATTTTCTTTTGAAAAAAAAGAGTATAAAAAAATGTTGGCTGGTAAGATGGAAAATCTTAGAACTTTTTTGGTTCATGACCATTTTAAAAAAAAGAATTAACAAAGAGTGGAACTTCAAGTTAAAAGTTTAGAAAGACAATTGTAACTTAGCAGAGATTAGTGGCTGGTCATAATTTTATTAATCAGTACAGCTAAATAACATGGATTTAACATGTATCATTAAAGGTAGAACTATGAAACTTACAGAGTAGGAAAACTTTAAGTATGCCAGATTCTCTATCCTGCTTAAACTTGTAATATCTTCCTGAGAAATGTCATCTGCTAAATTTATTCTGAAGATTTGCATATTCTAAACCAAAGGAAGCCTACAACAAGATCAACCCAATAGAAAAAAAAGAGATTAGCATTCATATATCTATATGAGAACTCTGAACATTCTATACCATTTTTTATTCATTGTAATCCTGGGAATAAAGAAATTGGATTTTTTATATATATATTTTTTCTCATTATGTTCAAATGAATATTTTTTATATAGTTACCTTTTTTGTGTTTTAAATTTTTGAAATTCCAACTATACACTATAAATCTATATATTATATTTGTAGTTTGGTGATGTCATTAAAGTGACACGTATTTTTGAAGTCTCATGTTTCAGTTTTATTTTATTTATAAAAGAAAACTATATACAAATACCGATTTTGTTTTAGTAATTATTGTATAAATTAAACTGCTCTTATGTTGTATATACAGGTCTACAGACACATATATAGATGAATAATAGATCAGAAGAGGAAGAAGTCTAGTAATTCATAGCATAATTATATATGTATATTTGATATTATGTCATAGTGAAAGGAATGGTTTTTTTTTTATATTAGCATCATTATATATATTTTTTATTATTATTGTTGGGAAAGTAATTATAGATAAATTCAGTAAATAAACTATTTCAATATTTTCCTGAAGATTTTTAATGTGGCATTCTAGTTGTATTTATATATTGGACTATTTCCACTATCTAATATAAGTATTGAATGCTTTTAGAAAAATTTAACTTTATTTAAATATTCTAAATATATTTAACTGTTAGTAATAACACACAGGTTAGTATATACATGACATTTTGGGAGGTATTTCTTCGCCCTTTTTCAGGTATTGATGCCCTGATTAGTGACAGAACTAGCATGGGAATAAAACCTGGAATCTTAGATTTTTAAATATTGAATTTTAAGTTAATGTCCTAACAAACTGAGTTATCTTGTCGAAGGCAACTGACAGTCGAAATTTCATATACTTATCTATGAAGTTTCTTCTGATTTTCACAATTTTTTCTAAGATCAATGGTGACTAGTGGTTTGCATACATTAAGTAGAGTCACACTGGGTTGACTTATGAGATTGTTCACCATTATCATGTGAGCAGCTTCTTTAAAGTTTTTTTTTGTACTTGATCTTCTCTATCCAATAATTTTGTATTTTCCCTATTTAACATATGTTCACTGGTACATACATGGTCTGATATCTTAGACACATCTGTTTTCTCACTTCTAATCATCAGTTTGGATTCTTGCAAGCATTTTTCAATGGGATGACAAGTCTCACCAATATACATTCTTTCACATTTCATAGGTGCAATTTTTTATTTCAGAATTTCATGTTTAGACTTTGAAAAAGTTAGAATTCTTCATAGTTTGGTATGGCTCTGTAAAGAAACTTCTGATGTTATACTGATTGCAGATTTTCTTTAATTTGTCTGCCATTTTTGGCATGTATGGATACGTTACAATACCAATAATATTTTTTGATGGTTTTTTTTGTTGTCTATTTAAGGTTTTCATAATAACAGCTGATGGATAACCATTTTTCATAAAAGTTTGTTTGATGTAGATATTTTTTCCAAATCACTGCTTTCTCAATAAAATTCTTTTGCTCTGTTCTATAGTGATAGTATAACTCCATGTTCTTTGTTTTTGGTGTAAGTATATATCTGATTAAGATAACAAAATACAAGAATTTCTCACAGCAGGCGAAAGTACAGAAACAAAGTTACAAGCATTACTCAGAAAGTTTCACAGATATGTAGTGATTCAGAAAAAAGTAAACTAACATTATTTTTCAGAAAAATTCCTTATCTTTATGGGCTACCTAAAATTCATAATGATCACATTCCATTAAGACCTATTGTTAATTTTAGAAATTAATCTTGCCAAAATTTGTCAAGATTTCTTCACAAAGTTCTTAGTTCTTTGGCATACAATATCCAGTCCTTTGTCAGGAATTCTAGATTCTTTATAGAATTAATCAAGAACCCAAAAATTGAAAGAACTGACATACTAGTAAGTGTTGATGTGTGAAGTTTATTCACAATATACCATATGAAGAAGCATTGGCTTTTGTAAGACAAAGAGATAAAATGTTTATAATATCTTACAAACCAAAACAACTCTTCCTATTGATTGTATAATGGAACTATTAACATTCTGTATTAAAACAATCTACTTTCAATATAACACAGAATTCTTCTAACAAAATCAAGGAATGGGTAATGGTTTCACCATTGTCACCTCTTATTAACAATATTCACATGGAAGAACTTGAAACTGCACCCATAAAGACTTCCAAATCCATCTAAAGTTTGGCTACACTATATGGATAATACATTTGTTGTATGGTCACATGATAAAGCACTATTGCAAACTTTCTGGAAACACATATCAACAACATATTCCCTTCAATTAAATTCACAATAGAAATCAGAGCAAAAACAAAAATTGGCATTCTTAGCAGATTTTGTGGCAAGACTCCCTGATGGCAAAATTAAAACTACAATTTACAGAAAAACAATACATATAGAAAAATATTTGTCCTATACCTCCAATCTTACAAGAAACACAAAACATGAAGTGATACTACCATTATGGAACAGAGCAAAAGAAGTTTGTTCAAAAACCAGCAATTTGCAAAAAGAAAAGGTCTATATAGAACAAACTCTTGTGAAAAATGGATATCCATCAACTATTATTAAGAAAACCTTAAATAGACAATAAAAAAACTATCAAAAACAATTATTCACATTGTAGTGTACCCATACATGCTCAAATTAACAGACAAATTAAGGATACTCTGCAACCAGTATAACATCAGAATGGCCTTCCAGTGTCATACCACATTACAAGGAATTCTAACATTGATATAATCTAAATTTGAAATGCTGAACAGAAAAAGCTACATCTGTGCAATACCATGTGAATGTGGAAGAATATATATTGGTGAGACTTGTCATCTTATTGAAAAGCATTTTCATATACATAAAACAGATGTGTCTAAAGTCTCAGATCATGTATATAATGATTAACATATGTTCAATGGGGAAAGTACAAAAATCTTGGATAAAAAAGAAAAGTATAAAGAAGAAAATTCAAAGAAGATGCTTACATGACAATGGTGAAAAAACCCATAAATCAAACTAGTGTGATTATACATAATGTATGGACATCACTAATCACCTTTGCTCTAAGGAAAAGTGGAGAAATCAGGAGAAACCTTATATATAAGCATATAAAATATTTACCTTCAGTTGCCTATGGCCAGATGGCTCAGATGACTAGGGTGTTACTTTAAAATTCAATATTCAAGACTCTAAGGCTCCAGGTTTGAATAACATAATAATACTGTCACTGCTCAGGCCACCAACATCTGAAAAAAAGGAAATAATACCTCTCAAAACATTGTGTGTCAAGCGTTGTTAGCCGAGAGGTCAGTGCAGTGACCTTGGCAAGCAGTTGGTTGCAGACAGTTGCTGCAGGTTCACATCCCGGCAGATGCTATGACATGTGGAAAAAAAAATTATGTGTGCCCTAACCTGTGTGATTTACTAATAGTTGAATATATTTGGAATATTTGTTAAGTTTTTTTAAAGACATTCAATACTTATATTAGATGATGGAAATAATTCAATACATAAATACAAATAAAACTATTTTAATGAATTAAAACATTTAGTTTTGGCATTCGATTTTATTTTATATTATCACATAATTAGGTGTTTCTAAAGATAGACATTGCCTTGCGTACTCATCATATATTGTTAATTAAACCACTTGCCCTGGGAAGTAAAATAAAAGGCTGAGCTAGTGTAGGAAAAGTACTGTATCCAGAAAATAAGCATTTTCTATTGTTGTCAATCTTTATTTGGGCATAATTTTTCTGGAAATTGACACATAAGGCTGGTATTAATTAGATCTTATAAATAGGCTCTAGAGAAAGAAAATAAAAAAATTATAGGCTTTGCCAATCTCTTGCAATAGTAAATATGGACTAGGTGACCAGTAAATCTAACTAATTATTACTAACTTGGTCACCTTTATTGTTAGATTAGAAATTTTACTATATTTAATTTAAATGAATTTCAAATAATACTGTATACATGTATCTGGTATAGAAGTAACAAGAAAAGATTGAAAATGAAATACACAGCTGAAATAACAAACAGGAATCACCAACATCATTGAAAAATTAAGAGACAGAAATGGATCTGGGCTGGACATATTACTAGAAAATATTGTAATATATGGGCAGTTGAAATTTTAAATTGAATCAAAAAAGATTTTACAAGTCTTAGAAAGAAACTATATGTCATGTGGTTGAATGAAATCAAAAAGGTTACTGATGTGATGTAAGAGAGAGAAAGAGAGATGCAGTGGATCGGAACTTGTGGAGAGACCTTCAATTTGCAGTAAAATGGTAATGATAGAAAGTGTTGATGATGGGTAGTGATGGTATGACAAAATTAAAATTAAGCATTATGCCATAAGTCTTGAAAATGTTTATCATCATTTCTAGAAACAAACTGTATGTTGATTACTTCTTTATGTTTGTTTTACTCTATGGTGAAATTTTTCTTTAGATTTATAAAAGCTTTTGCTAAGGGAAATGAAACATAAAAACGAAATCTTTCTCTTTATATAAAATGTGTAGTTAAATGATAACATTGATTAGAAAATTTTTCGAGCTGTTGCTAGGTGAAAGATATCTAAGAGCTTTCCTTACTCTTAACTGACAAAATTGACAGATTCTTATTGTTATTGATAACTACTGACTTTAAAAACAAAACTACATCGTATAATTAGAAGTATAAAAATAAACTGAATTTAAAAGAATCTTTTAAAATTAATATTAAAACAGATAATGTTTACAAATATTTTTTTTCTTAAATTCAATATTGCAAAAATCTTATTTCATATATATATTAAACGTATGTATATCGTTAAAAAAGTATTGTGCTTTAGCAATCTGCCTGCTATATGGACGATATAGAATCTAAGAAGGGCCAAATAAACATGAAACAAATTTAATGTACTTAGAATTTTTCTTACAGAATATCCACCTATGTTTAATGTAGCTAACTATTCAGTATTGGTTGGTAAATGGATATCTAGCTATTAATAATTAGAAAGTAAAATAGAGTTTAAAAAAATACATCTATTGTTAGCTTCAGTACAAAACAAAATGGGCAAACTCAAATTCTCATCATGTGACAGTTGTAAAGTCTGGTGAGTAATACTTTCTCTGTTCTCTTGTTGATCAAAGTAGAATTGATGGACAGTGTTAAAATTTTCCGGGGAAAAATTGAAAATAAACAAAGATTTCTATTCTTCATTGCTGATTTTATGTTGTTTTCTACTCTGCAAATAAATAACTTGTGAATATTGATTTGTTATATGTATATATACTAAATTCAGTACTTGAAGTAGAGTGAATATAAAAGTCAATAAGGTAATGTGGCAAAAGCAACATTTTGTTAGTGACAATTCCCTCTTTAATTTTCTACATTAAATGAATAATTTATTCTTTAGGAGTTTGTTTAGCAGCATAACATGACTGATTTTTAGGAAATCCAAGTTTGATAATGATCTTGTACAAAACTGTTTGTATAAGTAATTATATGAATTTGAAAAGAATGGGGAAGTATGGAGATGTTTATTATATCTATAAAGATATTACATACGGGGACAGAGAAAGGTGAATAACTCCGTGTGGGTAAATTAAAAAAAAAAAAACAGATATATTAATCTTTAACTGAGGTTTAAAGTTTATATCTTTGCTAGAGATAATATCTAGTTTCGAAAATGATTAGTAATAATCATTACTGTACTTATCAGAAATGGATGGCGTCAAAGTTGTGAGTGGAGGAAGTTTGACAATGGTAAATGAAAATGTAACAATTTACTCTAGATAAATATGTTCATATAATAGAGATATATATGAGAGATAGTGACCTGGGCCAACTGATGAGTGCTGGTTCAGCACGAAATGCATCTTGGGGGACATTTGTCTTTTATTATATTTTTATTTATATAAATTTGAAAAGAATGGGGAAGTATGGAGATGTTTATTATATCTATAAAGTTATATTTTTCTTTTTCAAAATTTTTACATGTTTGCATTTTATATAAAGATTAGCATAAACATCATCATTATATCTTTTGACTTGAGTTTTTTTTAAAGAGGAAAATAAATTAAGTTTATAATTACTATTTATGCAGAAAAGTCCCTGAATTTATGCATATAAATACCCTATCAAAAGTTTTCTTTATTTTTATTTGATAATATATGTCTTTTAAATATATTTTATGAAAATTTATAAAATAATCCTTTCTCACTTTCCCTTTTTGTATTGGTTTTATTATTATCAACAAAATAATAAAACTTTCTACATGTATATATATTATCATGTTTTTTTATTGCTGTTTCGACCACACTAAAGCCTTTTTCAGAACTTAATTTTTAGTTGAGAAAAGCATTAGAATAAAAGTAAAAATTTACATGTGAAATAAATGTATACCATATAATATTAAATCATCCATGCACTTTACTATTGTTACACAATGCTTTATTTACCACACTCCTTTACAGTTTGCAGTAGTAAACTGCATGGATGATTTAGTATTATATGGTATACATTTGGTAATGCAATAAGAAAGAGCAGTTATTATACTTCTTGAAGGAAATAAATGTGTAAGTAAATTGAATTATTATTTATTCATATCATAGACAATATTGCATATGTAGAAAAGTAAAAATCTAATATATCTTAATATCATGTCCAACTTTAAACTACTAATTATGTAATAAACAGAGCTGCACATGATTATGAGCAGATTGAATAGATATATTTACAAATATAGATAAGACCACATGCTGCTGTGTCAAACATATAACTGATATGGATGAGAGATCAACTGAGGTTATTCTGGTCAGCTATCCAATCCCATGATAGTTTCTAAATATGTATCTCACTTTTTACTGCTAGTTAAAGGTTGAAGATGAGATGATTGTCTATACCTTGGAAAGCCACATTTATGTAATAGGAATAAATAATTATTAAACTTATCATTATGACAGTAAGAATATGAAGATTGATGATGATTAACCAACCTGCATAATTTAATCTTAAAATGCCTTATTCAACATTGATAAAGATGTCAATTTAATATTACAATAATCTCATGAAAGAGATAGATTATATTTTAAGATATCAATTGTCTAAATTAATATATTAATATTCCATTTTACTTTTTGCTAATGGCACCAACTTTTATTTATAAATTATATGCACCAGTTTAACAAGTTTTTTTTAAAGATTTTATAATAGATAGGGTATATGAGTACAGACTTTCACACAATCTACCACTCTCCACTCTATCTCATAACACTGATACACTTGAACATATATATGTTGAAAAGATAAGTAATCACCAATATACGTATTTCATGCTAATCCAGCAATCATCAATTGGTCCAGATTACCATCTCTACACATAAATGCTATAAGTGTTCAGATATATATTAAGATAGCCAATCTTCATACTTTGAAGGCTTCAATCTACTTCACACTCCAACTCTTCAACCATCCATATATGTGTAGAGATGGTAATCTGGACCAACTGATGATTACTGGTTTACCATGAAATACATACATTGGTGATTATTTATCTTTTCAACATATATGTGTTCAAGTGTATCAGTGTTATGAGATAGAGTGGAGTGTGGTGGGTTGTGGGAAAGTCTGTGCTTATATACCCTATATATTACATATATAGACACAGATATATAATAAGCCTGTGTTTCAGTTATTTCAGATTTTATGTAAATTCAACAAAACATTTTAATATTATATAAATAAATTCCCAGATTTTAATAAAGTTTTAAATTAAAATCTATATTTTTAAATATATATTTTATGGTGCAAATATATATTTACTGAAGTGTACCCAGAATAAATTTTTTTTGTGTGATAGTATCATGACTAATTATAATAGTTTTTTTAGCTTTATTAATAATCGTTTATTGTCAGAATACTAAAAGACCAGTTGTTTTTGTAATATTTTTCTATTAAATATAATATTTATAATATATATTTTTAATTAGTTGCTTTAACAATTTTTAAAAAAATTAATGTAAATATGTTTTTTATTAAACATTGTTAAGTATGTCATTCATCTGAACTATACTAGGGGATCATCAGACCATGAAAACACTGAGCATCTTAATGTCCAATTACAAGTCTATGTTTATGGCTCAAAAGCAGGTGACTGGAATCTTTTACTGCAAAATATGAACTATATCTTTGCAGTTAAAAGTACTCATACTGATTTCCCTCCAGAATTTTGTATTTAATGGCAGCATGAGTTCCTTCACATAAATGTCATGTAGTGAATTTGACATGTAACATTGGACAAACATTCATATATATACCACTCAGTTAACAAAGAAGGTATGGATTTTATATATAAGATAGATAAGTAATATTAGCATCAGCATGGGATTTGAGTTTTCATCATCAGATTTTCAATGATATGGATGGCTGAAAAGTTGGAGGTTGCAGTGGATTGAAGCTTGTCCATTAAAGTGTGAAGATTTGTTATCTTAATATAAACTGAGCATTGATTACATATATATGTGTTGAGAGATGATAGTCTGGACCAACTGATGAGTGCTGGTTTAGCATGAAATACGTGTATTGGTGATTATTAATCTTTTCTACATGTGTGTGGTCATGTGTATCAGTTGTATGAGATAGTATGGATAGTTGAGGGGTGCTTAAAAATCTGAGTTCAAATCCTCTATACTTACAATTAAGCTCCCAGGTTTGTGAAGATTGCCTGGTTTCAAATATTTATATAAGATAGATAATGCAATCTGAGTTCAGATTAACTGATTCCATAAGAAAGTTGGTTCCTCTTGGCCTTGTCAAAAATCAGTAGTTCACATAAAATTAGAGAATTAATAATCACTTAATTACTAACCTAATATGTTATAAATATAATTTTAACAATACCAATGTTGTGTCTGAAGAATAAAAAGATTCATGCTTTGATAATTTGAAAATAAAAATTTAATAATGAGAGTTGGTTCAATTATAACGTATCAACACACTTCACTCTTGAGAAAGGCTTACCTAAATTCATGTACAAGCGCAAAATTATTATATATAAAACTTTGTCTTTCTTAATAAAGAATAATAAAAGCATTATTCTTTTGTTAGCAAATGTAAAATTGAAAAGTTTATATTGTATAAAGAAAGTATTAAAATTGCAAGTGTATTTGTAATTTTATTAGAAATGTAGTTGATAATATAAAATACAAAATAAATAGAATAATAAAAAATATACAATTATTTACTTAAGAATTTATTAGTGTATTTGTCAATTGTATATTATGTATGTATAGAATATAGTTTTTAAAATAATCCAGGAAATTTTTGTATGATTTTCTTCACAAAAAATGTTTTGTTTTTTTTTACATTGTAACATATATTAATGATGCTCCACACATTTCTTTTTATAATAAACAGGTTATTATTGTGTTTGGTTAGGCTTGCAGGTTCGTTTCCAAACCAACAGATATAAAATAAACAACTATTCAGCAATAAATATGTATAATTTATTAGTACAAAATATATACACACGTTAGTTAAGAAATGTACAAATACAGTTGATATGCTTCAACGCTGAGATAGCCGTGCGAAGTATGAAACTCACTTCCAGTTAATGATTAGCCTACATTGTGAATTCTGGTAAGACTCTTCCAGCTATGTAGTTAGCTTGCCTCGAGTCGGCTCTAGTTCAGACGTAGCAGTTTCCAGTCCGTAGGTGGACTTGCCTCACTGCCTACATAGACGTCATGATAATAACTAGATAAATACCTTTGCTGATGGCAAAAGGATTATTGGAGAGCACGTTCTGTCGTTCAGGTTAACAGAAGTAATTGCTCTCTGCCTTGCCTCCAAAAGGCTGTCTATTTAAAGGTAGATCCCCTACCTTACTGGAAATACACAGATTCGGGCGCAAACCCCAGTGAAGGTTTTTAATCCCGTTGGCCAGCAACTGGGTGCTAGCCAATCAGGTAAGGAATCTGGAATAGTCCACTTCTGAAGGCAGGGTCAGATATGACACTTACATTAAGCAAATTACAGATATTTGTCTAAACCAGGCAGTTTTACATTAAGACAAGTAATGTAGTCAAGCGTTGGTAGCCGAGAGGTCAGCACACTGCCTTGCAAGCAGCTACTTGAAGACAGTTGTTGTGGGTTTGCTTCTTGGTCGATGCTTTGATGTATGGAAAAAAAAGATAAGTAATGTATACTCTGGCAAGCATTTGATAAATTTTATATTACTTCTTTCGTTCAGCTAACTATTTAATCTAGACGACAATGTTTGGAGAAATAAACATCCCAGAGTGTGTGAATACAAGCATTCTTTAATAAAATTTATTATTCTTTGATTGCTTAGTTAATAGATCATCTAATATTTCTGGATCTCTTATTTAATTTTTTAAGATTAATCTTTTCAATGATACTCCATAATATGTGTTTATTTTGCTCAATCCATAATAAGACTACTATATATAAAAATTAGTCTAGAACATAACAGTATTTATAATTCCATCTTTTTTTTTACAAAAGAATGTATGATTCTTAGTTGATATACACTGTGACAGATTTATCATTCTCCATGGTGAGAGATCTGTAAGCTTTCAACATTTGATTTTGGTATTAAACCATTATACTATATCAGAATACAATAAATTGAAATGATTCAGTACCGATATATGTTTACAAATGGAATAATTTTTAAAAAAATCATATATAAACTTTGCAAATATTGAAAAAATAAGATTGTGAGAAAAACAAACAACTGTTTTATCATTGGGTGATTATGAGAAGCTGATAATTTCTAAAACCAATGAAATCTTTTTTATTGACATTTCTTTTTAATATTTGAGTGAATAAATATTTGTATCTAATAAATTAGACTTTAAAATATTACAATTTTTTGTTTTGTGTGAAAGCTTTGATATACTTATCCATGATTTATTATCTACTGGGAGTTGTCGTGATTGATTTATTTTATTCTAGAATTTCTAAATCATTTTTATTAAAAGTATTTTTGCTGCAACCTATTCTGCACAAATTGTATATATAATTCTCTATGTTAGATCTCCGATCTATTTCATATTTGGAGTCTAAAGTTTTTATTTAAGAAACCTTTTATCCCAGTGAGTCATGGATGTGAGACAATAAGGGGGAAATGTGCCTCAAATTTCAAGTGGCTCCATGATCATTTTGAAGTGTAATATATTTTTGTTTCTTTGAATGCATAAATCTAAAAACTTCAGACCTTTGGAGATGTTTTCTTGTTCAATTATTCATTGGAGTTCAGTTTTTTGCCTAATTCTTCTTCATTTAATTTTATAATGTATTCAGTAGGAGCACATATTAACGAGTCTATTTATAAATAATATTGGGATCTTTATCGAAATATCTGGAAATAATGTCTTCTTTAGCCTTAACCAGTGTTAAACTACATATGATGCTCTTATGGGCAAACCTGTGGCCATGCTTTATTTTTTCTCTTCAAATAATTAATAAAAGTTGAGTTCAAGTCAGAAGATCTGACCAGTTGAAAAACTTACAAGGTCTTCCAAATGAAACCATGAGGAGGAAAAATAAACAATAATAGTAATTAGCAATATGACATTGAAGTGTAATATGAATTTTTTATGTAGTAATCTGGATTATGAAAAAGAATTTGATTCTATAAGCATTTCTTCAGTGATATTTTGAAAAATATTTACAAAAATGCAATAATAACAATACAATTACATAATGATACTAAGTGCATTAATATTGAATAGAATGTATAAAATGATCATACCATATCTCCAAAACTTTTTACAGATTTTGCTGATGCTTTAGTTGTTTTTGCAAATAATGCTTTAGAGCTTCAGGAAATAAGTAAAAAAGTAGAATTAAAGGTAAATGTTAAAAAGATTAAAATAATGTTCACTGGATTATCTCAAAAGATGATAATAAAGATTGCTAATGATGAGTTAGCAGAAGTTACAATTACAAATACTTTGGTCAGATTATTATTACTGATGAAAACATAATGATAAAATTAATCATAGAATTAAACTTGGTTGGAATGCTTTTGGCAGAAATAGTTAATATTAAAAGGCAACTTGCCAATGTGTTTAAAAAGGAAGATTTTCAATAAATATGCTTTACCAGTTCTTACTTATGGGTCTGAGACTTGGACACTTAATAGAAGAGCAATACAGAGACTTCAGATCATTCAAAAAAGTATGGAGAGATGCATGTTAGGAGTAACAAGAAGAAGTCAAAAACACAAGACATGAATCAGAGAACAAACAAGTGTGAAAGAATTAAAAGACTGAAATGGAGTTGGGATGGACATATTGCTAAAAGATATGATAATAGATAAACAATCAAAATCTTAAACTGGATTCCAAGAGATTCTAAAATTTTGACCGAGAAAGAGATCATGTTTGAGCTAGATTGATGAAATAATGATATGTGGATGGGTGATGTGGAGAAGAGAAGCTAGAGATCAGGGAAAATGGATTGAACTTGGAGAGACCTTCATCCTGCAGTAAAGTTATAATGGTTGAAAATGGTAAGGATGAATCTAGATTCAAGTCTCAGCTATAATATAATAAGGCAACTACCCAATTAAAATGGGCCATGCTAATTGAAATCATGTGGTTTAGCAATAACTAGTATCCAGTCTGGCTTACATATATAGTTTTTTTTAGCTATTATAAATTTTATTTTCACTTAAAGCTCTTAAACTGAAAGGTGAAAGTCATAGGCTATTATATTTTTTCATTAGTCATCCAAAGCATACTACACTAAAATGCAGTTTTTATAGCCTACAACATATGGTTTGACACTCATTTGAATCAACCAATTTGCAGAGAATTTTCATACATACAAGATAAGAATAAGTAAAGACAAACTCATTTTATTGCAATATATTGGTAATCTGATTAAATTTCAAGCTAAGCTACATGGAAAAGAACCTAATCTATATTCTAGATTTAATTTCAGTTCATGGATATATTAGGATAGTGTACTAAGCACCATCACAAAATATTCGCTATGACAATATAATTTGCATTTATATTTAAATAAAATTTAATTTTTTAATAAAATATTTTTTAGTTTTTTTTTTTTTATATACAAGACCTCTTCTAACTAGAAAAGATTCATGAAAGAATGATTAACTTATTCATCTGCTGTGTTAATACCTGAAAATTGATTTGGTCTGGGTAAATCTTGAAATTATCTTAAGATACAAAGGTGCATAGCATTTTCTTTCAAATAACCCGTTCATATCCAATCTAGCTCTTCATCCATCTAATAAAAATCAGAAAAATAATATTAATCTGTTCTTAGCTAGAGGGTTTATCTGAGTTAAGAATGAATATACTGATTATTAAAATAAATTATACATGGCCTACCAATTATGAGGTCATGTTTTTATAAGGACTTGGTTTCTCTCCAATGAGGATGATGACAATATGCGTTTTCAAAATATATTACCTTGTTTGTTTGTTTCTATTATTAACAAAGAATAACTATTAATACTTACAGAAATCTTAAATATTTTATAGCCGAAGACAAAATGAATTATCGAAAAAAACATCAAATAAAATGTGCTTCTTTAAAACTTTTTAAAAAAGAAAGTAAAATATTTAAACTTATTTTGAAGCTAATTTATATCAAATGGTTCGAGAAATCATTAGCGATTTTATTTCCAATAAATGGATTTTGATTTGAATCGAAAGTCAAATTTGAAAAACAAGCCAAAAGATTTAAACTGAGTAGCACGATTAAAAAAATAAAGGTTTCACTTTATATTGAGAATCATAATCGTTATTTTAAATCACTTTTTTATCTTAATATATAACATAGCTTTTATAAAAATTTTGACATTACTTTATAAAGTAAACATCATAGAGCAATTCAATTTTAATGGGGCTTATATTAAAGTATTTCAAAAATAAAACATTAAAGAAAAGAAGTTTTTATTAAAGATTTTAAAGTTTTTTTTTAAAAAGTTAAATGATTCTATATATATATACCGTTAAAAATATATATTATGAAATAGATTCTACATTTCTAGATAAATGTTAACATACAGGTCAAGCGTTGGTGGTCGAGAGGTCAGCGATAGATGCTTTACAAGCAGTTGTCCCGGGTTAGCGGGTTCGCTTCCCGGCTGATGCTATGACACATGAGAATGTTAACATACTAAGCATCAGAATTATTTGATTGTCAGCATTATGCTTTATCTTTTTTGTTCTTTTGGCATTCAATGATAATCTTAAAACTGTGATCTTCATGTTATAATATGGTATAGAGATGTATTTGTGTTCAAAAGTAAGTGCATTCTAAAACAGTAATGTGATGTGATGCACTGTGACTTCTCCTTAAAAGGAGTCAGGAATTTCTCAGCAACTATGCCCAGAGAAACCTGTTAGCCACTTTACTATTCCTTTCCATTCCCACCCTAAGTTTGCCAATAATCTGCTCCATCCCATTTCCACAACATAATGTTTGTTAACTCTATGGCCTTTATATCTAAACTCCCCTGATCTTTTCCCAAACTCAGCATAAAAACCAATAACCCACTTTCTGTATAATCATTTTGTTCATATTTATTTGTCCATAACTTCATTATTTGTACCCTTTTTGCTTTCAAGCATTTACATTCAATTAACAGAGGCCTAATATTTTTTATACCTTCCTTACACATAACAATTTTTTACAGTAGTGCCACCTAGTTCAAGTTCTGTAATTCAGGTGCACTCTTCCCAGATCCAAAGCTCTTCACCAAAACTAAAAACTAGTTTAGGGGTTTGATCAGGAAAGAACTGGATAGACCTTATGATGCACAATTTTCTAGCATCTACTCATTACTAGGGTTTGCACTAGGTGGCACTATTGTGAAGAAAAAAAATGACTATTGTTTTAATATCTTGTATAAGCAAAAAGAAAAGGTAATCCTGTGATGTTTTAATGGTTTAGATGCATTCTAATTATTTCCTTCATTATAAGAATCATTACTTGCAGAAATAAAAATAGAACCTTAAATATGTATTTGTTTTTGTCACTTACATAACTTGCAAAATCATTACGAAATATGAAAACAATAATGGCATTGAATTTACTAGTAAAAATAACAAACATGCTTCAATAGCATGCAAAGAGATTAGGAATAAATGAATCAATTCATTTTTTTAATTAGTTTTAAATTAATTTCTATAAAAATTAGGTCAATCCTATTTTCTTGTTTTACAAATCTTCAATGTACTTCTTTCATAAACATTTTATTGTAATTATGTCTCTATTAACATTAATAGTAATTTTGATAGATAATCTTATCCAGAAGCATGATTTTTAAGTCTATTCAGCTCTGAAAATGATTTTTCTACAAATATACTTGTATAATGTAAATGACATAACAATAACCAATTATAATTATTTAACAAATGCACAATATTAATTATTCAAACTTCACAGAAATGGGCACAACTTTATCACAATTCTAGCTACTAAGTTGCTGTTCAACAGCTTATCGATATTAAGCAGCAGCATCTAATAAATTTCTATTCAGTGCTGGTATATTTATATCCTCAAACTAGTTTTTAGCTTATAGCTTTCATCGGTGAGAAGATTTAGATCTGGATCTAGTGAGTTTGAATTTTTGAATCTAATACCACTTTTTCTACAATATCCATTTTTTGTTTTTTTAATTACCATCACAATATTAGCATAAAACTCAAAAACATTTCAATGTTTTGAATCTAAGCCGACTTGATTGTATAGTTATATAGATTTAAATTGACATTACTGAAATAAAAGAAAAAGATTTGCTATTAAATAGCAATATGTAAACTGAGCTCATATGTTGTTTCTGTTAGTTTCATATCAGTCCTGACCAGTGAATAAAGATGCCTATAGTTGTTAAAAAAATTAAGAACAATGCAATATATATTTTTGAAACACCCCATAGCTATATTGTTCCAGCTACATTCAGGATTTTATTTCTCCTTTTCAGTGTAGGCTAAAATTCAAGCTTTTTTTTTTATTTAAAGGAAGAATGTGGCTAGAATAATATAGCTATGGGGTATTTAAAAGATTTTATATAGATTTTTATCTAGTAGAATGCATTGTTTCTATTTCATATATATTGTAATCTTTAGCTTTTCCCAGAAACTAAACGCCTAGGCATGACTTCTGCCAAAATGTCTAAAAATATATTTTTTATATAGTTTAATTTTATATTAAATAGGTTTTTTTAGTGCCTTATAATGCTATGATTCTAACTTCAGCATATTTATAAAATTTATAGCTGTGAAATAATTTTGGCTGCTTCACTTATAATATTTTTAGTCTTAGATAGTGCTTACTATGCCAAAGTATTTGAATTTGTAATAATTGAACATAATTAGTAATGTATTTTCAAAGTTAATAGTGTTAATGTAGTCAAAGTTAACCACTAAAATGTTTTAAAAAGCTAATATTAATTTTATGATTAAAAAACTGAGTTTAAACCCTATATTTAGGTTGAATAATAATTAAATTAAGATCATAGTGAGTGAATAAATTTAAAATACTTAAGTTAGGATTTAAAATAGTAGATAAATGAATGCTTGAATGAATGGATAAATGTAATATTTAATTTTAACATTTATTTATTTTAAATTATTTATTAAATATCTAATTTCAAAAGACAATATAAAATTATATTCTGAACAATTTTTGATGTTAAAAATAATGGTCAATGATTGTATTAAATATTATGTGTAATATTTATATTATTTAAACCATGTACATTTTATTTATGTATTTTTTTATTTTTGTTCTAATGTTTAAATTTGTAAATAATTATTTTAAGAAGAAATATCTTTAAATTTATTGTGTAGACACAGAAATTAATTTATTTTTAAAAGCTAAATATTAATTTTTTCATTAGCAACCTTCCTTAGTTTTTGTAAGACATGGATTCGAACCAATGAAGGGAAATGTGTGTAGATTTAAATGTCAATAATCAGTGTATTAAAGTGGTCCCTGTGTCAAACTATAAAAATAGGTGAAATTGACACTGCACACACACTTCTTCTTTTCATTTTTAATCATTTTTTTTTATTGCATTTAGCTTTTAAAACTTCGATTTTAATAAAAGCATAATTTTATTTAAACCGTTTATTTTCTTAGCTTAAAGTAATATTAAGCTAAAATTTAAGTTATTTAGGCACAGCATCTAAATAGGACATTAAGTAACAAGATTAATAATTAATAATTACGATTTTTAATTAAAGCAGAGAAGAAGATAGAGCTCTGATGAAGACTGCTGGATAGTCGAAACTGTAAGGAAAATAAAGAAATTTTTAAGAAAATTTGTTGCATAAAAGTGTATATGAAAGAAGTGTTATAAGCACTGTAACAAGAAATCTTTATTGCAACCAGATTTTATTGGTAAAATTAGTTAAATATTACAGTGTTTAAAATTTTAATATTTAAACTTCAGGCACTAGGAAACTTTGAAAAACATTATTATTGTCATTATCTATGGAAACCACCACTATAACTTTAAAATGTGATATTTGAAAAGAAGTATTTCTGTTGCTGAAATCTCTCTTATTATTGCTAATTAATAAAATGTTTTAAAGGATTAAGTTTTGAAAATCTCAATTAAGTATGAAGAAATATTTTATTGTAATTTAATAAATATTGTTATTTAATCCATGGAAACCTGCTCAATGAATGGCAATACTCATTTAGTTTGCTAGCATAATTTATTGAATTTTACTTAAAGATAATCATGAGTGCTTTTATATTTTAATTATATTATATTTGTGTATTGGATATCTTCATTGTCCACAGAAATTTATTGTCTAATACAGTGTTTCCCAACCTGTGGTACGTGTTCCACTGGTGGTACGCGAGTTGCTGGTTGGTGGTACACGAAAAATAATCAATAATGGCGGACATAAATAAAAAAAAAAATTAAATCATAAAAATATCATAGAAATGTTTTTTCCTATAATTCATAAAAATTATTTTAATTAATAATATTATACACCTAAAATTGTTAATATGTACAGTCGATAATGATCTTTAATGTTAATGATAAAATTGAAAGTATGATTAAGAAATTAGATTTTTGGAAACAGTGTATCGAAAACAATCAACCGAAAGTATTCGAAACTCTACATATTTTTTTTCTCTGGAAATAAGGTTAGTCTGTCTCAAGATAAAAAATATAATAGCACATTTAACAGGATTAAAATTGTCTTTCATGGAATATTTTCCAAAACCCGAAAACACAAATGATAATTGGATTTCAAACCCCTTCTATGAAGAAAATTTAGAAAAAGCTACATCATTATCAATAAAGGATAAAGAAAATTTAATAGAATTATCATGTAACAGAACTTTACAAGTAGAATTCAAATAATACAATCTAATGAATTTTTGATTAAACATTAAAGAATATGAACAACTTTCTGAGAAAGCTCTTAATTTATTATTACTGTTTACTAGTATGGAATTAGTAGAAAGTGTTTTTTCTTCATATATTTTTTAAAAAAATAAGTATCGAAACAGAGTGAACGCATTTTTTGAACCAAATTTCGAAAAATTATGTTCTTCGAAACAAGTACAAAGATCTCATTAAATTTATTTTATAAAAATATTTGATTATGATAAGAAAATATATTAATTGTTTTTTTATAATTTTGTGTTTTTATTAAAACCATTTATTAGTAAACGAAATATGACAAAATAGTAGATAAATATGAAACTTTGAACAAATACATATATATATGTTACAGTGAGTTTATAATTTCAGTAAGTTTATAATCCGACGTGACGTTTAGGCATGTTTCAATGTAATTTGTCTCATTATGTGAGTGAACACATACTTGGTTACCCTATAACATATATAATGCAAATAAAATAACATACTCGCAATAACAAATTTCACGAAATACAATCATTTTTATGAAGTGGTACAATTTAGCGTGATGTACTACCAAGTGGTATGTGAGCCAAAAAAGGTTGGTAAACGCTGGTCTAATAGACTGTTCCTATTCCCATTTAATGGTTAAATGGTACAATAGAAAAAGCAGGACTATTTTATTTATTTTAAATGGTAAAAGGGTTGTTTTATTTATATTTATGATATTGCATACAATGTTTTTGTTTCAGATGCATATTATTTTATCTATTTTATATATTTTTAGAAATAATTTTGGATTAAAGTTCTCTGAATATCAGTGTAGATATTTGCATATTTTAAAATAGTATGTGTTCCCTTTTTCATATGAATTATTTATTTATAAAAGTTATATAATTATGCTGAATGTCAGTATAAGTAGATGTATTTTTCTATTATTTTATTTAATTGCTTGTTTATTGCCTAATTTTAACTAAACTATGTTTAGCATTAATTATTATTTATCATCTTTCACATTTGCAAGTTATAGTATTTTTTGCTTAGAGATAGTGGCTTTTGTCTCTCTTTATTTAGGAATGCTTACTTTGCCAGTGTTGTTAGAGATTGTAGATTAGGCTCTATCACCAGATCATTAAAATATTTGCATGAATTTTATTGATCTTATTGTATCCAATGCACATAATGCTTTATTAAGGCAACCCTATTTAGTATTTTTGCCATGGTGTGCATTCTCATCATTTTTTGACTAGTGACAAGATAATTTTAGTATTGCTCTCAAAGATAGGTGCACTTGTTTATGAAATATGACATCATACTTTTTTTATTTTCTATTATTTCAATATGGATTTAGTTTGTTATTGAAAATCTATTTGGTAAAGCATGTGTAATATTTTACCATGACTCCCTGGTAATTATAGTTGTTTTTATGAGGGCATTGATGAATGTCGCCCTTATCTCTTGTAGCATTCTTGTTTTATTTTGACATGAATATCATATTAGTGATGTGTAGGTTCTGTATTTAATCTTTGTTGAGTTAGGACATAAATAAGATAAATAATTAACCTCAGAATTTTAATTGTTCCTTAGGCAAGAATAGCCAGTATATATCTCTCGTATCACTCCTTTATCACTGGATTGCTAAGCTTGTATTTTAAGTAATGTTAAATATTTATAGAAAGGGCACTATTCATGAAAAGAACACTATCATTGTGTGAATGTTTTAATATGTTAGAACTTTTGAGAATTTAAAATAATAGAAAGTTTATTTGAACTATTTGATAATTTTTACTTGATCAAATTTATTTATTTTTTTAAAATCCATTAATAATTTTAACTTTGTGATGTATTTTTGAAAGAAAGTAATGTTTGTGAAAACCCTTGACTTTGTGGGCTTAAAAGATGTGTTACATTTGTGAGTTCTTATTATTTATTTATTGTGAAATAAATATTGGTTTTTATTATTAAGAAATTTCTTAATCATTTTTCCACATGATCCACTCATTAAGCAGAAATGTAAATAATTGTAAGAGTATAATAAATTATATTAAATGTTTTGTTGTAAAGAGTACATGAATAGTGAAATTAATATGAGTCATTTTATCAAATTGTATCTAAGAAAGATGTATTAGCTTCTTGGCTTATTAATATTACAGTTTATAAAAACATCGCGCTATATAAAATAAATGTCTTACTTAATAAAAATTATAATTGCATATTATTAAAGCTCACTTCGACCAATTTGGTTTGCTTATTAAAAGATCACTGTGTTTATTTATTTTAAACTTATTTTTCATAAATATTAAAGGCTATAACCTCAGTACATGCACCTTAAGTGCTTAATTTTAACAAGGGAGACCTCTCCAAGTCTTAACACATGATTTGACTTTATAAAGATAAGAGGGACGGACCCTCTATTCTATAATAAATTTAGATTATAAAAGTGCTTAGTTCAATTTTAAAAGATATTCAAGTAGATTATTCTATGGTATTTAGAATGGTTATAAAATTCATTATTCATTCTTAATATATGAATGTCATCTTAGGAGTTTATTATTTATCTTATTTTAAATTAAATCATGTTGTGTTTTATTTTAAATTAGTATTATTATTATAATTGTGATAAGACATTAACTTGGAGGTAAGTATATGTCTTACTTATTTATTAGAATTTTATTTTATGTTGAAGAAATCTTATGAATTAGAGAGAATTTATTTTATGATTAAAGTCGATCATATTACTCTGAGACATTCTAATTTATTTCATGAACCATCTTATTTAAAGATTATTTTGCTAAAGAACAAGCTATTTTTAAAGATGATAATCTTTACTGGCAAAAATTTAAGAACACTTTCAAATTTTATAAAATTAAATATGTTTCACCTGATTAAAGCAACGAGATACTTAAGAGATGGACATGAAAAATAGTAATGGTAGTGAATGTTTGTAAAAGAAGGTTTTAAATGTAACCTCAATGGCGAAGAAATTTTTATTAGTAACAAATTAAAGGCATTCAGAAAGAAAGATCTAAATCTGGCGCCTATTATTAAACACAAAGATACATGAGCCTCATAAATGAAAATTGACTTAGAATATTAAAGAACTACCAAATAACACACTGACATAGTAGAGACCTCAAGATCCAACAGACCTCCAATAAACATCAATATATATATAAAGCCTTAATAAATATATTGAGAAATAAACAATCATATTTCAGAATCATATTTTGTCTGTTTTTTACTATATTTTTACTGAAATGTACACAACCTTTTTTTATAATTGTTAACCAATTTCTTATTGTGTTTATACTATATATTTTGTTTGTAGTCAATTTATTAACTTTACATATATGTCTGAAAATTTCAGATTTTCCACTCAATAGATAACTTTTAGATGAGTGCTTGGCTTTGGGTTGGTATTTTTAGATCTAGTGTCTGAACCTACCCTGACACCTCTCTGAGGAGTGCCAAAGCACAAAACCATGGTCAGGGTTTGGGGAGGGGTTCCTGACAGAGATATTTTAAGTGCTGGCTCTGGCTAAGCATTTATCATAAAGCTTGTAGAGGAATTGGCAATCCTCACTGTTTATTACTTACAAGCTTAAGAGATAGGGTCATGTGATCTATGAATTGATCTATGACTCTTATTTTGAATATGTATGTGTATATCTCAAAATTGTAATGAAATTTAATTCAGTGCTTTATAAAAAATAACTTGTGCTTATCAGTATTAAATGTCTTATCCAAATGATTTCTAATATTCATCTTTTCACTTTAATAGTCTTTAAAATTGAATTATTTTAAGTCTATTAAAATTCAACCCAACGTTAACTAAAGTTAAGATCTCATTCAACTGTAAAACTATTCAGATAATTGAATCTTCTGCAGTATTTTCCGAAGGAAGGTTTTTGCATTAGAAATTAATAGAAATAAAAATTTCTGAGCTAATAAATCAGACTCCTCTATCTCAGTTATAGAGCAATCTGTCTTGTATTACGTTAATCATTATTAATTTGTCAATGATTACAGATGACTTATTAAACGTGAAAAGGAGAAAGATTCGGTGAGAATAAGTTAAAATCAATCCGACATCTGATAGCAAGATATATTTTATAATAAATGACAGAATTAACGTGTTTAAATAATTTTCATTAAATATTTTTAATTAATCTTTTGTAATTTTTTTAAAGAATTGATTTCTATTTGAAATAAAGATATTGAAAGCTAATCTTATAAATCATTTGAAATAATTTGAAGATGTGTTTGTATAATTTTACGTATCTAATTAAAATTTATAAATAATGTAAGATTTCTCTTGTGTTTAATTTTCATTACATATAAACACAAAGGCTTGTAAATACATTTTATAGTATATAAAAAACAATTATACAATTGCATATTGACGGTATTTACAATGATTATAATTTGCCTGCTATCGTTGCCGAAGTATAACTCCTAGTTCTAGGATGAACTACGGAAGAAGGGACTATACTTGTCCTTATAAGTTTCCTGCCATTTTCAATTGGACTGTGACAGCCTGTCTCGTAAGTATATCTAATGACACTTTCAGCTCTACTTGACAACTTGACTCATGTCTGCATTGGGGGCCTAGCAGCTGCCAGTTCTGAAAGTGGATTTGCCTCATGGCATCAACCGTTTTGCTTACCAGTTATAGTCTGGAGAGGAGAGATTCTGTCTTTCAGTTCTGTGACACCAGTTCTCTGATCCTACTTTAAAACAGCTTGATTATTCATGGCAAAGTTCCCATTCATAATGGAAATCTCCGGATTCAGTGAGCATCATCGCCTTTTGGATCATTCTTGCCATTGGATATGTGTTATCTATTTATATATGCTTTGGTTAGAATCAATGAATGCTCAATGTGATCTAACTAAGACAGGAATCTGGATTAGTTCATTATTTAAAGGCAAGATGAAATATGACAATAACAGTAAATAAAGCATTTAAAATAATATTTATATATACATCAAGAATGAAAACATGCTCATTTATTTCAAAGATTTTTTTATGGCACTTCCAATCATTTTCACTCCAATGTATGATAAAAATCTATAAAAGTGGAATCCAGGTTTTTTAATTCATAGCCTCTCTTCTCCAAATCATATCAGCAAATATTCTTATTTTATCCATACAGCTCATATGTAGTCTCTTAAGATTCAATTTAAGATGAAAATGTCCAGACCAACTCTGTTCCAATCTAATTATTTCACTAATGTTAGTGATACTTGTTTATTCTCTTATCCATGTATTTTGCTTTCAGTTCTTTCATATTATTCTCAATGTATATCTTTCCATGCATTGATGAATGATCTGACATATCTATATTGCTCTTTTATTAAGTTTTCAAGTCTGGATTCATATGTAAGAACTGATGATTTTTGCGTAAGGCATTACAAATAAATGGAAAATATATATATATATGATCATATAGTTATTACTTTAAATGACTCTTTATAGTGTAATCCTAATTTTATGGGATGTAATTATTCTTATTTTTAATACACATGCACAGTAAGCAACTTTCATATAAGCCATCATGGCTACTTAAGTATGGGTTCTCAATCAATTTCTGTAAAATGTTATTAAAACATGCAACGATTTACACTTTTCATATAGATTTTTCAATAATTCATTTTAGAAGGGATTGTAATCTACAAAAAAATGAATATTTTATTGGTTGGGAATTCATTATAAGTTCAAGCACAGGAGTTGCAGTCATGATATGGATTCTAAGCTTTAGGGTCTACCATCTACCACTGCACTAAAGCATGAAGAACAAAAAAATAATTGAATCATGTTATTTTTCAGGAATAAATAAAACACCTACGCACTAAAAATGGCAGACTGGAGCCTCAATCAATTAATCTTGAGCTCCAGAATTAATCATTCTATCATTACATTAATCATGCAGGGCATAATATAATTAAACATTTAAAATAACTTATTCATTTAGAGGTGTTACTGTACCATACATAAAAGGGTTTCATAGTGCGATAGGGCATTTACTTGTCTAATTTATGAATTTGATTCAAATCCACACCATGTAAATATTAGAACTTTTTCAACAGGCTTGTAATTTTTTTTCTTCCATAACCAAACATCAAATATTAGTCTTAAATGTGTATGCAGTTATTCTTGGTTAGGGAATAAGAATGGAAAATCACTTAAATTATAACCAATCAGCAATCATCAAGCTTAGTGTGTAGTGCTTTCATCTTTACCCTTCTTTTAAGAAAGGGTTTTGAAAAGGCCTTTGACTTGAATTATACGATTTAAAGAGTGTTTTACTTTTATTATACTGTGTTCTACTAACATTTGAACTAAATTAATATTTTAAACAATGAGGTTTGCCAATTCCTCAACAAGTTTTGTGATAAATGCTTAGCCAGAACCAGCACTTAAAATATCTCTGTCAGGACCCCCCCCCCAAACCCCTGACCATGGTTTTATGCTTTGGCACTCCTCAGAGAGGTGCCAGGGTAGGTTCAGACAGGAGTGCTGAAGCATGAAACCATGGTCAGGGGTTTGGGGGGGTCCTGACAGAGATATTTTAAGTGCTGGTTCTGGCTAAGCATTTATCACAAAACTTGTTGATGAATTGGAAAACCTCATTGTTTATAACTTACAAGCTTAAGAGATAGGGTCATGTGATCTATGACTCTTATTTTGACTATTTAAACTAATATTTTATTTTGTTAACTTTTCATCTACAACATTTTCTTTAAAAAATTGGAAAGCATATTTGAATCCTTTGATTTTAGTTATTTGCTTGGATAAGGAACTAGTTTTTTGAAGACCCCAAACCACAGCTCAGTTCTTGTTACTACTGTTTTTGAACTTCAGGTAAACTACTGAACATCAAATCATTTGATTACTTATATTATTACAAATTTTAGTTGAATAAGAGTTCCTCATATATTGTTTCTTTTATGTGTTTATAATTTGTATTAGTTTATACTAATATTCATTTGGAAATAACTTCCATCTTATTATGATCTATATTTCAAAAAAGCAAAATCTATTGAAAATTGATTTGTTGACTTCTATGAGTTATACTTATAGATAGACAACACAAGTTAATAATTCACAACATTTTGAGTAGTAGCATTCTCCACTCTTCTTCAAGAGTTGCTGATCTGGTTAGTGACAATATTAGCATAGGGGCCAAACTCTCATCTTTAGATTATCAAATATTTTTTTAAGGCAAATACTCTAACCAATTGACAGAATAGCTCAATTGGTTAAAATGGTTATCCTTAAAATTTGAGAATCTAAAGGTGTGAGTTTGACTCATATGCTAATACTGTCACTGATCAGGCCAGCAACACCTGAGGAAGAATGGAGAAACATCATTACTAGCATATGTTGTCTATTCTTATAGATAAAGCAAATTAAGACACATATCCAATTGTCATCACTGTTGGTTTGTTAATAGAAGATAGATAAAATAGTCTTTAAATAATCTACTGCAGTGTACAGGAATCTCCAATAATCTTTTATATATCAACTGTCAAATATAGAATTATTCACCAGGTTTTACAATTGCTTAATCATGAAAATTAAAATATTATTTATTATCTTTATTTTATTCTTGCATTAAAATGGCAAGATACTTATTTATAAACCATTATAAATCAAATGACTGGATTGGCTATACACTAGTTACCTAATAGGAAAATCCCAAATCTGTTGAATATTTTTTGAAGTTTTGTCAGTCTTCATTTAAACTCACTAGAAAATATATTATTTAAAATTTAGTAGGAAATGTTTTAATCTGTTCTATTATTTTCTAATCTTATATATACTATTTGTTTTTTTACAAAAGGAAAGTGTTTTTGATGTGATCACCATTTACCATGCCTATACAAACTGTTTATAACAACAGCGAACTCTCCATGCTGTAGCACCACATAGTGCAAACCTTTCTAATAAATGGATATGAGAAGGTTTGTGCATAAAATCCCTATCCAATATCCCCAGATAATTTCTAGCTTGTGGTTTTCATCAGTAAGGAGCCTTGGATCTAAGAGCACTGCAACTAGATTTTAGTCTGGGGATATTAGATGAGTAGGCACTAGATAAGGATATTATGCACAAACCTATTTGCATCCATTAACTATTAAGGCTTGCACTGGGTGGTGCTATATCTGGAGAGTTTGCTATTGTTATAAACGGTTTCCCCCTATACTGTATTATTACATTTTGATAAAATAATTTATTTAATGTTGAGTAATAAAACAAAAATCACAATCCAATATTTATTTGTAAATGGGTATTTAAAAAATTTTAACTAGAAGACAAACAAAGATATAAACATTCAAGCTATCAACAACCAACAATTGTCAATCCTAGTGAACATTGTTCTTTCCTGCATTGTTTGATATGAGGAAATATTGAAAGGCTTTTGAGGAATAATCACCTCAAAATTTGTTAAAAAGAAGAATATCATCATAAGTATAAAAATACTTAAACTAAATTTTCACTCTAATTTAAAAACAGAAGTAAAGTTATATTAAACTGTAATAAATAACATAGATAAGCTAGTCATGTGTACATTATTATAATTCTCAAAGTATTAACTCTTTTCTTAAAACCATGTAATTCTTAAGCATTCCTTGACTTCAAATGAGATGAAAATAAATGATAAACATAAAATAAGTAAATGCACTGGGCCAGCTTTTGGCAAAACACATCCAGAACTGTGATTTTAGCAGTGGTTTTCCGAAAGCTGTCTCAATGCAGTTAATTAATTTATGTTTATTATATCTTTTCATCCAGAACACAAAGTCAATTAATGCTTAAGAACTGCATTCTTTTACTGGACAGCATTTAGTTAGTCAACTTATTGCATAATTCAAAAGTTCTCTACGTAAAATACTTTTTTATATTGCTTAATAAATCAAATTATTTTTATAAAATAGCAACAAAAAAAAGAAGTAAATATAGAAGTGGAGTTGTTGTAAACAATTTAAAGAAAATGCAATACAAAATTATCAATGGACATAATTATACGTTATATATGACTTGCTTTATTAATTATTATAAATACACATGTTCACAATAATCAACAAACTCATGCAAACAGTCCATGCATTTATAAATATCAGTACTATTCAGATTTAGTTACTAAGTGCAGAGATCATATATAATTAAAGAGAAGGGGTTTACATCTTTAATATATATACTATACTGATCTTATAAGAGCTCAATGATGGCATGTTGAGTACTGAGGCTACTCTCATTTTCAAACGCAAGATAGACTTTTGAAAAAATAAGAGTAGCTATCATATCTTTAAACCTACATTCTAATAATATAGGCCAATCTGAGCTTGAGAACATGAAGATGTTTCTCTTCACTTTAAATCCATTATTTTCTTTCTCTTTAATTGTATATGAACTCTGCACTTAGTAAATAAATATGAATATATACAGTTTCTAAGAATTCATAAACTTAACGTGTAGTAAATTGAAAACATTTTGCAAACATTAATATGTGAAAGAAAATAATGGGTTTAAAAGTTAATAGAGAAACATCTTCACACTCTCAGACTAAGACATTTTAGATTGGCCTATATAATTAGAATGTAGGTTTAAAGATAAGCTGGCTGCTCTTATCTTTTCAGAATCTCCATCTTGTGCTTGAGTTTGAGAATATCCTTAGTACTCATCATGACATTGTTGATCTATTGTAAGAACAATACTGTGCATATATTAAAGGTGAAAATTCTTTTTCTTTAATTAAATATTAGTACTGTAAAAATAAATCATTTACTTTTAAATATAGACAATATAATCTCTTAGATTTTAAAAATTCTAAACATAATTTATCATAAACATAAAAAGAAATTGTATAATTCTAGCAATAACAAATTAAGAATCTTAATAAGAATAATTAACAAACAGATTCAACAAATAATGCCTTTCTTAAATGATTTTTTTCCTGACAAAATTGAAGTTGTACCAAGAGCAAGATTATATGCTTGGTTTGTCATGTATTAGTACACACTTTCTGAAATCTAAACTCTTATAGAGAAATTATAGCACAGGGTAAGTCAAAAATGCACATTTAATATTGATTATATTGCAGCTTTTCTCTTTTCTTTTTTTTTAGTAAAAAATGAGGAATGATAAAAATGACAATATTTTGCATATCGAAAATTAATTGCAATAGCTTATGACTATCTCCTGTGTGCCACATTATTTAGAAGAAAAACATTAATAAATTATATTTAGGAATATAACAGAATTCATTAATATTCAAATTACCCAATTTATCATCTATCCAGCACATATAAATTCAATTTAAATTAGAGCAAATACAAGTAAATAAAAGAAAATTTACATAATCTTAATTTAAATATAATTACATAAAACAAATTATTATTAAATACATAAGTTGAAAAATGTCTTAATTAAATATCTGTTTGACTGGGTTGCTTCTGTTATTTTACAATTTCAGGCAAAATTGAATAGCAATATTAACATAAAATTCAAAACAGAAATATAAAAAACAGTTTAGATCAGTGAGATACCACAGTAGTGAGATTATAAAAATGATATGTACTGACTTCAACACCTCTATTAGACTAATACTCAAATATATCCTAGATGATAACAAAACCTATTTAATATAAGCTAAAAAAAATTAAAACAAACTCACTAAGTCAATTTATAACAACAAACAACACCAGATCTAATGAAATTAACAAATTTACCAATATTCAAATTATAATGAAACAAACAAAATTTGGAAGTGATAAAAGGAGTATTGTAACAACTCAGATATTAAACAAGGCAAAAGTCTCTATACAGTAGTGTCACCCTGTGCCAACCAGAATAATCAATGGATATAGGAAGTCTTGCGCATAAAATTCCTATCTAGTTCTGAGTTCAGACCCATAGGACTATATAAGCTATTGAGCTTAGATTGAAAATATTGTGTTTTCAATTTCATTCTCATAGTTTTGTAGTTAAGTAGAGATAAAAGCTGGCTGCTGGAGGGTTGCATTAGATCCTAAGATCTAGGTGCAGTGCTCTCAGATCCAACGTTCCTCACTGATGAAGGCCACAAGCCAGAAACTAGCCTGGGGATGTTGGATGAGTAGGCACTAGATAGGGATTTAATGCACAAGCCTTCTAGCATCCATTTATTACTCTGGTTGGCAAAGGGTGGCACTATTGTATGGAGAGTTTTGCCTTGTTTAATAACAATTATGTGCTAGTATAAGAAATGGTGATCATGTGATGTTTAGTGGTTTAACTCTGAGATGTGTAAATTTTGATTATTGCAAAATTTTAATGTTAAAGTTTTGAACAATCCTCACACATAAAAATCTAGTCATGACCTGTGATCATTAAAACAATATTTACCATCACAATTAGAAGTCAAGTCATTAAGGTTCTTCATCAATTAAAGCAATCATCTACCCAGTACCTAGTGTATCAATGAATATATACTATTTATATTTCTAAAATACTGCAGGATTTAGAATTATCTTCTGTTATCTAATGTAATTGCTAGATGGGTGATGATAAATTAACATCTACCTTTTATTTACTACATATCTTTTCTGAAAACTAAAAAAAAACATATATGAGCCACTTTTACTGCAAACTTATTGTATAACAGATTTTAAATCAATCACTTATGGTTAAATTATTTAATCATTCTGAATAAAATTAAAACCATCAACAAAATTCCATTCCAAAATCACTATTTAAAATAATTTAGTTTTGAAAACAATAATTAAATTATCACTCTTTTTAGTGTAATATATCACTATTACCACTAATTTTCACTGCTCCATTGGCAAAAGTTTTTGATATAATTATGCAATACTTATCTTAAAATGGTCATAAGACTTCAATGATTACTATGCTTTCTTTTTTTGAAAAAATAACATGCCTAAAATTCAAAGACAGCATGGAGAAATAGATATGTTGAAATACTTGAACATCATCACATAAATTAATAATAATACAATTTTCTTTTTCTTCCTTCTTTCTTTATGTATTGATTTCTATAATTACATATGATACCATTTCCAACCTTTTTATATACTTAAAAATACTATTTTTTACACCAAAACTTTACTTTTACAGTTTTGACTGTCCTGCAGTCATCATCAGAGCTGTCTCTTTTTGTTATAATTAGTTTATTTAAGCTAGGTTTGTATTTTCCTGCAGACTGCAAATCTTTTGTCTGGTGGTCTTTCCTAGTTTTAAAACTAACATGTGCAGTACCAATAGACTCTCCAAAGTATAAGCAAAGTTATACTCATGTATCTCACAAAACTTGTTCCAACAATGAATATTAAGATTAAGAATTGTTTTAGATATAGATTTGAAAAGTTTATTTGCATTATTATTATTTATGCCATACTTATCTTAGATGTAAATCTTTACATCAAAGAAAATTTAAAGATGTAGAAGAATGTATAATTTCTATTTCTTATAATTATTATATACAAACTCGGCATGCAAAAATCCCAAATATATATACGCAAGCAAACTCAGATTCTCAAACTAGAGTAGAAATTTATCTTCAGCTGTATAAGTAATCATGTCAACTCATCCAATTGTTTCATTTTTATTTAGACATCCAGTGGCTTTTTCTAGTTATTGCCAGATATATAATCACCAAAAAACTAGCAATAAAAAAATTTCATAAGAATATTAATGTTTTTTTTAATTTCTCAAAAACTTCTGCCTTATGTAATAGGTATATATGTTTAATCAATAATTTTCAAGAAAATTTTCAAATTATATATCTACTGCACATAGATTAATATATGTACAGAGGCAAAACTCTCCATAAAGAATGGTGATCATGTGATGTTTGATGTTTTAAATTTATATATATATTGTAACGATATATAAATATGCCATTACATTAATTTGAAATAAAAACTTTTAAGTTCGCAAATAAAAATAAATGTATTAAAAAAAAAACTAAACGCTAAAATTAAAATGTTTGTTAAACGTATATTCGCACAGATGCAAAACTTTAAAAATATTTTTTTTTATAAATAAAAAAAGTATTTGAATGTACTTTTTTGATAAAAAAAAATACGAGATTTAAATATAAAAAGTCAAAATAGTCAAAATAAAAGTCATAGATCAATTCATAGATCACATGACCCTATCTCTTAAGCTTGTAAGTTATAAACAGTGAGGATTGCCAATTCCTCTACAAGCTTTATGATAAATGCTTAGCCAGAGCCAGCACTTAAAATATCTCTGTCAGGAACCCCTCCCCAAACCCCTGACCATGGTTTCGTGCTTTGGCACTCCTCAGAGAGGTGTCAGGGTAGGTTCAGACACTAGATCTAAAAATACCAACCCAAAGCTAAGCACTTAGCTAAAAGTTATCTATTGAGTGGAAAATCTGAAATTTTCAGACATGTACATGTCTTCAAACCCAGCTATCCAACTCAAATAGCTATATGGGGCTGATAGATCTTCAGCCATGCCATATAGTAGTAGTCATAGCAATATAAAATTGCATAAGACTTTTTGGCAGAGACTATAAATAGTCAAAATAAAAGTCATAGATCAATTCATAGATCACATGACCCTATCTCTTAAGCTTGTAAGTTATAAACAGTGAGGATTGCCAATTCCTCTACAAGCTTTATGATAAATGCTTAGCCAGAGCCAGCACTTAAAATATCTCTGTCAGGAACCCCTCCCCAAACCCCTGACCATGGTTTCGTGCTTTGGCACTCCTCAGAGAGGTGTCAGGGTAGGTTCAGACACTAGATCTAAAAATACCAACCCAAAGCTAAGCACTTAGCTAAAAGTTATCTATTGAGTGGAAAATCTGAAATTTTCAGACATGTACATGTCTTCAAACCCAGCTATCCAACTCAAATAGCTATATGGGGCTGATAGATCTTCAGCCATGCCATATAGTAGTAGTCATAGCAATATAAAATTGCATAAGACTTTTGGCAGAGACTATAAATAGTCAAAATAAAAGTCATAGATCAATTCATAGATCACATGACCCTATCTCTTAAGCTTGTAAGTTATAAACAGTGAGGATTGCCAATTCCTCTACAAGCTTTATGATAAATGCTTAGCCAGAGCCAGCACTTAAAATATCTCTGTCAGGAACCCCTCCCCAAACCCCTGACCATGGTTTCGTGCTTTGGCACTCCTCAGAGAGGTGTCAGGGTAGGTTCAGACACTAGATCTAAAAATACCAACCCAAAGCTAAGCACTTAGCTAAAAGTTATCTATTGAGTGGAAAATCTGAAATTTTCAGACATGTACATGTCTTCAAAAAATATTTTAATAAAGAAATAACGTAAGTAAAAATAAAAACAGGTATTAATTAATTCCTGTAATCTGTAAATGGAAATGATTGTTTATTAATTGAAAAGCACGCAAGCTAGCCTGAGGGCTCTTGTGTAAGTAAAAAGTCAGATGAAAATTAGATAAGAGAATAAATAGAATTAGCTTGACCAATGGAAGCACCAAGCCTTAGCCTGGACCCTAATGTAAATGATGGATTAGTGACATTTTGTTGGTTGAATCTGTGTGGATACTATAAAAAGAGAAATACAGTTTTCCTGACAGTTTTTTCCAATTTGATTTGGTGAGAAGAACAGTAAGATGCACTTGTCATTCTCTCTTACTTATTTAAAAAAAATGAAAAGACTGTGATACCATGAACCAGCTAATGCCACCTCCAGAACATTAGATCAATCTTCCAATGGAGACATCATGGGAATTAAAAACAGGAACCTGGACTCTTCTTCCGTAAGCTATATGAACTGAACAATTGTTAAAATCATAAAATTAATTAAGAACTTTCGTCAAGAGTTGACAAGTTTAATAACAAGCTAACCTAAATTTTGAATGGACTTTTATCTGACTTTTGTAAGTTTTCAGATCAATTAATAATGTTTAATTTTATATGTTTTGCGTTTGATAAAAATCATTTCCATTTTTTTTTCTTATTGTATAAATTATTTAAATGCATGAAATTTAAGTTGGGTATAGATGTTTCATGGATTCATTAGCAGTTAATTGCATTGCTGTTTCATATTCGATTGGAATATATAGGTCATTGGTGTCATTGCGGCATCTTATGATGAATGCTATTGGGCTTCGTGTATTCCCTCTGCAATTGACATTATCAATGATTTTGTATTTTGATCGGTTATGTTTATTCTGGAATGTTTTTAACCATGGAATCTATGCAGCCGATCTATATTCAACATTATAAAACAAATTTTATAAAATTCATCTGTGTGAACGTATCTAAATGTTAAATTTAAGTCAGCGTGAATGGCTATATAGTTTTGTAAAGTTATATTAAGGGAGGGTAATCTTAGGTTATTCATTTCATAGTTAAATTAGATCAATGGATTAGATATATTTGTGTAATTAGTAGATGTAGTATGAGTTTCACTACGTGCAGAATTGCTGTATACACCGCACCCTTTGCCTATGGATGGGATTGTAAGATGGTAAAAAGGACCATGGTCCCTTCCTATGGAGTCTTTATTTTATTGTTCTTCTTGCCATACAGATGTAACATTCCTGTACTGGTCAAGAGTCAATGTCTTCTCTAACTATACTGTTCAAATGTCCATTCCTGACAGTATAGTATATTTGAGCTGTTGTATTTCATGCTACGTTGAATACATAAATGTATCAGATGGATTGACACCAGTTTGACTGAGAACTTTTGGCCTAAGGTTAAGTAAGGGATAGAATATTTTCTTTCCAAATGCAGATTTATGTAGTCTATTCATACTCGACCTTCTAAATAAAATATTAAACTCATTGCAATCTATTTAAATGTAAAATTAAAAGTTAATATAAAAATCTAAAATGTTAAATTTATTCCTCAAAATTTAAATGATTCAAAATTTATATGTGCGTAAATAAATATGTTTGTTTGTTATTTACAGGCAGTGGCTGTTATTTTTTTATATATACAAATTAAACAAGTTATTTCTTATCTCTGCATTTGCACTGAGCTAGTGACACTGGGCTAACTATCTAAATATTTAAATAAAGTGGAATCTTAACAGCGTGTATCTGCCTACTTTATATTTTTTCTAGGTTCAAATGCCTAGATGGCGCCCTTGTAGTGCAGATTGCAGTTAGATTCAATCTCCACTTTCATTTGATCGTTATAACTGGCTATCCAACATGAGCCGATTTTTAATAAACCACCAGTGCTCTGAGAATTTTTAAAGATAAATCATGCCCGTAATATTTTTTCTGAAATATAAATATATTTTTTTGTATTAACATAAAGTTATAGCTTGAATTGTGTTTTAAACGTACTGCCAGTAAGAAAAATTGTGCATATGTAAAGATAAATTTGGAGAATAAAAAGTAATAAATAAAACGTAATAATAAATATAAATCTTAATTTTTTTTAAAAAAAAGTTTTGTTTAAATTAAAATCTAATCGTTCAACTTGCGTAAGTAATAGTTAAAAGTAGAAGAAAAGAAACTTCGAAGGGAGGGGGCAGAAATTTAGCTGGTAGTAAGACTAAACAGTCAACAATTTTTTTTTATCATATTTGGGTGTAATTACTGTTTTGTCTTTTAAAAAAAAAGTTTTGTGTTTTTGAAATTTTCATATAACCAATTTGTGTAACGTAATTACTAACACTAAGTAAATTCTTTTTTTTTTAATGTTTTTTTTTTTTTGAGGAAGTTTACTGATATGTAACGATATATAAATATGCCATTACGTTAATTTGAAATAAAAACTTTTAAGTTCGCAAATAAAAATAAATGTATTAAAAAAAAACTAAACGCTAAAATTAAAATGTTTGTTAAACGTATATATATTCGCACAGATGCAAAACTTTAAAAATATTTTTTTTTATAAATAAAAAAAGTATTTGAACGTACTTTTTTGATAAAAAAATACAAGATTTAAATATAAAAATATTTTAATAAAGAAATAACGTAAGTAAAAATAAAAACAGGTATTAATTAATTCCTGTAATCTGTAAATGGAAATGATTATTTATTAGTTGAAAAGCAAGCTAGCCTGGGGACTCTTGTGTAAGTAAAAAGTCGGATGAAAATTAGATAAGAGAATAAAGAGAATTAGCTTGACCAATGGAAGCACCAAGCCTCAGCCCGAACCCTAATGAAAATGATGGATTAGCGACATTTTGTTGGTTGAATGTGTGTGGATACTATAAAAAGAGAAATACAGTTTTCCTGACTGTTTTTTTCCAACTTGATTTGGTGAGAAGAACGGTAAGACGCACTTGTCATTCTCTCTCACTTATTTAAAAAAAAATGAAAAGACTGTGATACCACAAACTAGCTAATGCCACTTCCAGAACATTAGATCGATCTTCCAATGGAGACAACACAGGAATTAAAAAACACAAACCTGTACTCTTCTTCCGTAAGCTATATGAACTGAACAATTGTTAAAATCATAAAATGAATTAAGAACTTTTGTCAAGAGTTGACAAGTTTAATAAACAAGCTAACCTAAATTTTGAATGGACTTTTATTTGACTTTTGTAAGTTTTTAGATCAATTAATAATGTTTAATTTTATATGCTTTGCGTTTGATAAAAATCATTTCCATTTTTTTTCTTATTGTATAAATTATTTAAATGCATGAAATTTAAGTTGGGTATAGACATTGCATGGATTCGTTAGCGGTTAATTGCATTGCTATTTCATATTTGATTAGAATATATAGGTCATTGGTGTCATTGTTGAATGCTATTGGGCTTCGTGTATTCCCTCTGCAATTGACGTTATCGATGACTTTGTATTTTGATCGGTTATGTTTATTCTGGAATGTTTTTAACCGTGGAATCTATGCAGCCAATCTATACTCAACATTATAAAACAAATTTTATAAAATTCATCTGTGCAAATGTACCTAAATGTTAAATTTAAGTCGGGCGTGAATGGCTATATAGTTTTGTAAAGTTATATTAAGGGAGGGTAATCTTAGGTTATTCATTTTGTAGTTAAATTAGGTCAATGGATTGGATATATTTGTGTAATTAGTAGATGTAGTATGAGTTTCACTATGTGCAGAATTGCTGTATACACCACACCAACCCTTTGCCTATGGATGTGATTGTAAGATGGTAAAAAGGACCATGGTCCCTTCTTATGGAGTCTTTATTTTATTGTTCTTCTTGCCATACAGATGTAATATTCTTGTATTGGTCAAGAGTCAATGTCTTCTCTAACTATACTGTTCAGATGTCCATTCCTGACAGTATAGTATATTTGTGCTGTTGTATTTCATGCTACATTGAATACATAAATGTATCAGATGGATTGACACCAGTTTGACTGTGAACTTTTGGCCTAAGGTTAAATAAGGGATAGAATATTTTCTTTTCAAATGCAGATCTATGTAGTCTATTCATACTTGACCCTCTAAATAAAATATTAAACTCATTGCAATCTATTTAAATGTAAAATTAAAAGTTAATATAAAAATCTAAAATGTTAAATTTATTCCTCAAAATTTAAATGATTCAAAATTTATATGTGCGTAAATAAATATGTTTGTTTGTTATTTACTGGCAGTGGCTGTTATTTTTTTATATATACAAATTAAACAAGTTATTTCTTATCTCTATGTCTCCACTGAGCTAGTGACAATGGGCTAACGATCTAAATATTTAAATAAAGTGGAATCTTAACAGCGCATATCTGCCTACTTTATAAATTTTTCTAGGTTCAAATGCCTAGATGGCGCCTTTGTAGTGCAGATTGCGGTTAGATTCAATCTCCACTTTCATTTGATTGTTATAATATATATATGCCCAACTTTTATTTACTAATGTATTACATTATCATATTCTAGAAGAACATTATGATAATATTTATAGACTCACACTAGATAATCTATTTACTATGGATAATCTTTTTTGAAGTTAACTATCCATTAGTTAAAAAACACAATCTATTACACAATTTTGATGTCATACTATTAAAATTAATTAAAATCAAATTAAATATAGATGAATAATAATAAATCAATATTAGTATATTGTAAATATGAACCTTAAGATGTAAATAAAGGGGATTTGAACACAGAATCTTATGCTTCCTTCAACTATTCTCTCCATCTTATATAACCATTACACATGAATACACATGTGAATAAGATAAATGTTTTCCAATATACGTGTTGTGCTGAACCAGCTCTCATTAGTTAGTCCTGATTATCATCTCCCATATATATATATTGTAATGGGCACATACGTACGTTACATTGTTTTTTTATTAGTAAACATAAAAAAAATAAAAGTTCACAAATAAAACTTCCTTTTTAAGAATTAAAAATTGAAAATTATTTCTATCTTAAACTCGTATATATAAATCGCACAGATGAAAAAAAAAATTATTAAACGAAAACTTTATTAAAGAAAAAGTATTTTAAAACTAAATTTTCAGTAAAGATTTAAAGATAAAAATATATCTTTAAGTTTGAAAACAAATTAATTAATGTTATTGAAAAATGGAAATGATTATTTTAATTAGTCCAAGTGAACAAGCCCTTGGGCATTTAAATGTATAAACAATGGTCAGATAGGAAAACAATAGAAACTTTTAGCAAATGAAAGAAATCCATCGGGAAATCAGACCTCAACGAAAAGGTTTTCACCATCATGACATAATGTTGAGTTAATCCACAAAATTATTATAAAAGGAAAGGTTTAAAAATAAAAGAAGGAATTAGTTATTACGAGAGTACAGATATGTGTTAGTGCGGAGTCGAAGGAAAAGGGATTGAAAAGACGCACTCTTCAATCCCTTCAGTTCTGCTAAAAAAAGAAAGAGAAATGACATCGTTTTCTACGTTAAGGACCAGCTCAAGTAAAGACCTTCGGATAAATAAAAACAACGGCTAACTGGATACCAATATCTTCAGTACAGCGTGGGAATTCCCATTCAAAATTACCAACAATGGTAAGCAACTGTAAAGGATAAAGCTGGACATTTTAAAAATTATAAGAACTTTATATTCATTTGAAAACAATAAGAACTCTAAATTCTAAACCTTTTAGTAAATAATACAAATAGAATCCTATCTGACCAATGTAAATTAATGTTAATAATGTTATTTGATGTATTTTTTTTTTATTATTTAAAATCATTTCCATTTATTTATTTTTTTTGTTCTTTTTAAGTTTTTAATATGATTTTTTGTTTTTCATTAGACTAAATTACATAAATGTTAAACTTAAGTCGGGCATGAATGGCTATATAGATTTGTAAAGTTATATTAGGAGAGGATAAATCTTAGATTATTTGTTTCATAGTTGAATCAGGTCAATGGATTGGATATATTGATGTAGTTAGTAGATGTAGTATGAGATCCGCTATGGGCAGGATTGCATATATACGCCACACACTATGGAGTTTATTGTTGATTGTTCTACTCGCCAATAGATGTAGCATTCCTGTTGGTAGAGAGACGATGTCTTCTCTAACTCTACTTACTGTTCAGATGTACATTCCTGACAGTATAGTATTTTGTGTTGTCGTATTTTCATGCTACATTGAATACATAAATGTATCAGATGGATTGATGCCGGTTTGACTGCAAACTTTTTGCCTAAGGTTAAATCAGGGAAGAATATTTTCTTTTCAAATGCAGATCTATGTAGTTTATTCATATTCGACACCCTAAATAAAAATGCATTAAATTTAAGTTGGGTATAGACGTTTGCATGGGTTCGTTACTGGTTGATTATGTTTTTGGTTTTCATATTTGATCAAAATATATAGACATTCGGTAAATACTGATACCTTATGGTGAGTATCTAAGATGTATTTATGTCGGATGTCTTTTAAGTTATTGGTGTCAATGCGGTGTCTTATCATGAACACCATTGGGTTTCTTGTATTCCCTATGCAATTGACGGTATCAATGATTTTGTATTTTGATCATTTATGTTTATTTTGAAATGTTTTTTGACCATGTAATCTATGTAACCGATCTATACTCAACATTAAAAACAATTTTATAAACCCATCTATGCGAACTTATAAAAAATTAAAATGTAAACTTATAATATTATAAAAATTAAAATGTAAATTTAAATTCTAAAATCAAGTTAAAATCCAAAGTAAAAGTTATTCTAAAATAATGCTAAATTTTATCATCATTATCATTATCAACCATTATCAATCCACTGCAGGATGAAGGTCTCTCCAAGTTTAATCCATCTTCTCTGATCTTTAGCTTCTCTTCTCCACATCACCCCTGCACACTTTCTTATTTCATCCATCCATCTCACATGTGGTCTCTTTCTGGGTCTTTTACAATCTCTTGGCATCCAGTTTAAAATTTCAATTGTCCATCTATTATCATCTCTTCTAACAATATGTCCAGCCCAACTCCACTTCAATCTTTTAATTTTTTCAATGAGGTCAGTAACACCTGTTTGTTCTCTTACCCATACATTGCGTTTATGATCTCTTCTTGTTACTCCCAACATACATCTCTCCATACTTCTTTGAGTGGTCTGAAGTCTCTGAATTGCTCTTCTATTAAGTGTCCAAGTCTCAGATCCATAAGTAAGAACTGGTAAAACACATTTGTTAAAAACCTTCCTTTTCAAACACATAGGCATATTTCCTTTTAGTATCAAGTTATTTCTACCAAAAGCACTCCAACCAAGTTTAATTCTATGATTAATTTCCTCCATTATGTTTCCCTCTGTATATGTGCTTAAATAAATGTTTGTGTGTTGATTACTGGCAGTGGCTTATTTTATTCTTTTTTATATATTCTTAGATAAGAATTTATTATGAAATTTAAATCTCTGCTACTCCCTGAGCTAGTGACAATGGGCTAAAGACCGGATATCAAAATATATAAAGAAAAAAAAATTATTATTATTTTTTTGACTTATGTATCTGCCTACTTTATAAATTTTTCTAGGTTCAAATGCCTAGATGGCGCCCTGTAGTGCAGATTACGTTAAGCTAAATTCTCTGGATCGTTACAATATATATATATAAAATCAGTGTTCAGTTTATATTAAGATAGTAAATTTTCAAGTTTTAATGGACAATCTTCTCCACCTTCCAACTCTTTAGCTATCCATACCATTGAATATCTGATGATGGAATGCTCAAACCTTTGTTGATGCCCAATATTGTTGTCATACTCATGTATCATATATATGATAGGTCAGAATGACTTAAAGTCAACATGGGTATGACAACAACATTTACATCAACAAGGGTTTGCGTATTCCATCACCAGATTTTTAATGCTATGGATGACTGAAGAGCTGGAGGATAGAGAAGATTAAAGTCTGTCCATTAATGTTTGAAGACATGCTGTCTTATTATAAACTGAACACTGATTATATATGTGTGTGGGAGATGATCTGGTCCAACTGATAAGCGCTGGTTCAGCACAAAACACATATTGGAGATCATTTATCTTATTCACATGTGTGTGGCCATGTGTATTGGTTATAAGATGGAAAGAATAGCTGAGTGAAGCATAAACATCTGTGTTCAAATTTCCTTTAATATAGTTGAACAATAATATAATTTTCACAAAGTTTAAGTCAAAACTAGAAATTTCCTATCAATATCATTTTAAGAAGAATCATTTACCTATTATATCTTATGAGATTTGAAATATTATATACTCAATTAAAGTTTATCTATTTTATTCAGTATTTTAGATCATAATGTTCTTCACATCAATAGAATATAAGAAATTGCACTTCACAAATCTTAACTTTTACAAAGATTTATAAAGAATAAGCCATTTCTATTTTTACACTCGGTAGAAGATGGTAATACAAAAACACTAATTCAAAAAAAAATTATCTCAAACATTCAATTTATTTAATTCTCATTAGTGAATTAGTCAAAGAAGTATGGAGAGATGCATGTTGGGAGTAACAAGAAGAGATCGAAAACCAGGTGTGGGTAAGAGAACAAACAGGTGTTACTGACCTCATTGAAAATTATGAAGTGGAGTTGGGCTGGACATAATGCTAAAAGAGATGATAATAGATGGACAATTGAAATTTTAAACTGGATTCCAAAAGATTGTAAAAGACCCAGAAAGAGACCACATGTGAGATGGATGGATGAACTAAGAAAGTGTGCAGGGATGATGTGGAGAAGAGAAGCTAAAGATCGGAAAAAAATGGATTGAACTTGGAGAGACCTTCATCCTGCAGTAGATTGATAATGGTTGTTGATGATGATGAGTGATAAAATTAATGATGCAGGGTTTAGTTTTGACTTGTCCTACAACCCTATGCAAAATCGATCTCATATAAATATCAAACTCCTATTCTTCCAATAAACAACCTTTATGTTTCCTATTATAGATATTATTTTTGATCAAATTTTTATATGGAATATTGCCCATCAAAATATTTTCTATAATATATTCTACTTAGATACTATTTAAAGAAAAAACAAACTTTTGATCATGCACGTTGTTATTTGCCTGTAAGCAACAGTTTAAAAAGCATAAGTGTATGTTTATGCTTAGAGCCTATCTATATATAAGTTCAATCTTTACTCACCATGATGAAATCTGGACTTCAATCTATTGGGTGGCTGAGTTATAAATTGTTAATTGAATTATACAAACCTATTCATTCTATAGCAGAAGAGAGATATAATCTTATTTTTATCCACCTGTGAATAAATTTGTAAAATTCAATTAACAATTTATAACTCAGGCACCCAATATATTAAAACCCTGATTTTATCATGGTGAGCAAAGATTGGCTTATATATAGATAAGTTCTAAGCATAAGCATATACTTATGCTTTTCAAACTGATGCTCATGTAAATTTCATAAAATGCGTGATCAGAGATTTGTTCTTTATAATATTACATATGTAGTCTGCACTATATAAATAATAAACTATGTATTAGACCTTGTTTGTATTTTTTGCAAGTTATTTGGAGAATTCATACAATATTTTCTTAGACTATGACATTACACTGAAATCTTTCACAGTGTGTTATTTGGAAATACAACTTGTAAAAAAAAATTAAAAAATAAAACATATATATCTTTAACATTTTTTGAAATAGTGTTTTAGTAAATACTGGTCAGAGGATTGATTGAGTTGATATTTCTATTTATAATTCATTTTATTATATATATTCAATATCCGAGATTAATTAATGTTTTTTTTGTTGCTATAAATTAAAAAAAAATTCATAAGTTGTTTATAATTAAAAATCTCAAAAAAATCAATTATTCATCGAATCTAAACTATAATATAATTTATAAAACTTAATGCAATTTAATCTATAAAATAATTCCCTAATTTAACACTGATTTATTTAATAATAACATAATTTACAAGTGGAGTTTTTATTAGTAATTTTTAATAAGAAGGTAAGCAATCTTCAGCATCTGCTGTTTAATCATGCTATTAACAGTGTTACAGTGAGTATGGGTTTGAGAGTTTCCTGCATACTCACTATAACATCGGAGAGTTAATAGCATGATTAAACAGTACATGTTGAAAGTGGATTACTTTTTTATTAAGAATTACTAATGAATAATGTGCTTGTAAATTGTTTTTATTAAATGGATTTTAACATCATCTAATATTTACCAGCCATAAATTTGAAAAATTTGTAAGACTGTGCTTAGATGTGACTGTAGGGACCTCTACAAATCTTAAACACAAGATTAATGACTTTAAAAGACAAGAGCAGCCACTCTTATCTTCAAGTACTATTTTAATTATGTAGGCGAATCTAAAGCATTTTGATTTGAGAGCGTGAAGCTATTAACTATGTCACTGATTAAGTCCACAATTTCTAGACAAGTTAACATACGCAAAATCTTTCAATGTCCTGAAAACTCACTATAACATTCGTGAGTTAATAGCATGATTAAACAGTACATGTTGAAGGTGGATTACTTTCTTATTAAGAATCACTGATTTATTTATAAATAAATATTTATAACAAAATAAATAAATAAATGGTTTCAACAGGAAATAAGTGCTAAAAAATATGAATGGATAATTATTTATTTTTAAATATAAATAGAATTTATAAAAAAATATCTAAATGACTTATTTTAGGGAATATAATTTTGTTATATTTAAGAAGTTTCCAAATGTAATACATTGATTTATTTACAAATAAATAATGTATTTTTTTTTTTTTTCAATCAAATAGCAAGAAAAAAAAATTAAATATTCACTGAATTAACCATAGATATCTAAAATATTCAATAATATGATTTATTGCCTGGATATGTGTTAAATAAATATTTAATTTGATATTAATATGATTTGTTATTATTATGTTATGTAGAAAAGATTTAGTTTATAGCTAATTGCTATTAATTAATTTGAAGTTAGCATTAAAGTTAAAAACTAATCAGTAACATAATGACTTATAGCTTATTTGCTGAAGTAATTTCGAAATTGGCACTCTGCATGTTAATCAATATCTACACCACTAAATAAAACCATTATTTTTCATTTCCTAAATCGATCTGGCTTGACAAATTCAAATTTTGTTTCATATTAAAACTTCTGCTAATGATATTTTATAGTGATATTATATAAGCATGACAAAAATGTTTATTAACTTCTTGTAATATAGCAATACAGAGATTTCAGACCACTCAAAGAAGTATGGAGAGATGCATGTTGAGAATAACAAGAAGAGATCAAAAATGCAATATATGGGTAAGAGAACAAACAAGTGTTACTGACCTCATTGAAAAAATTAAAAGGCTGAAATGAAGTTGGGCTGGACATATTGCTAGAAGAGATGATAATAAATGGGCAATTGAAATATTAAACTGGATTCCAATAGATTGTAAAAGACCCAGAAAAAGACCACCTGTGAGATGGATGGATAAAATAAGAAAGTGTGCAGGACTGATGTGGAGAAGAGAAGCTAAAGATTGAAGAAGATGGATTGAACTTGGAGACCTTCATCCTGCAGTGGATTGATAATGGTTGTTGTTGATGATGATGATGATGAATATAGTCTGATATCAGATATATCATAAAATTTAGAATTAAAAAGATCAAACAAATAAAAAGGTATACCAAATCTGCATTATTAATTTTTAACTTAATATAAATGCAACTATATATATATATATTGTAAATATGTATATTAAAGAAAAGGATTTTATTTAAAGAATAATATAACTTAAACACAGGTTTATTATATACCTGTGTCTATATATTTAATATATAGGGTTGTATGAGCACAGACTTTCACCCAACCCACCACTCTCCACACTATCTCATATCACTGATACACTTGAACACATATATGTCGAAAAGATAAATAATCACCAATATACATATTTCATGCTAAACCAGCAATTATCAGTTAGTCCAGATTACCATCTCCACACATATATGCTATAAGTGCTCAGATATATATTAAGGTAGCCAATCTTCATACTTTAATGGACAGTCTTCAATCTACTCCACACTCCAACTCTTCAACCATCCATCCAATTGAAAATCTGATGATGGAACGCTCAAAGGCCACCCCAAGGCTGAGATTCTTGTCACACCCATGTTGACCTAAGATCAATCTGACCCCTCATGTACAGGACATAATCCATTTAATACATATACAATGGATGGGCAGACATCTCTACTATATAATAACTGAAACACACGCTTATTATATACCTGTGTCTATATATGTAATATATAGGATATATGAGCACAGACTTTCACACAACCCACCACTCTCCATCCTATCTCATATCACTGATACACTACAACACATATATGTCGAAAAAATAAATAATCACCAATATACGTATTTCATGCTAAAACAGCAATCATCAACCAATATATGTATTTCATGCTAAAACAGCAATCATCAGTTGGTCCAGATTACCATCTCCACACATATATGCTATAAGTGCTCAGATATATATTAAGGTAGCCAATCTTCATACTTTAATGGACAGGCTTCAATCTACTCCACACTCCAACTCTGCCCATCCCTTGTATATGTATTAAATGGATTATGTCCTGTACATGAGAGGTCAGATTAATCTTAGGTCAACATGGGTGTGACAAGAATCTCAGCTTTGGGGTGGCCTTTGAGCGTTCCATCATCAGATTTGAAGAGTTGGAGTGTGGAGTAGATTGAAGCCTGTCCATTAAAGTATGAAGATTGACTATCGTAATATATATCTGAGCACTTATAGCATATATGTGTGGAGATGGTAATCTGGACCAACTGATGATTGCTGTTTTAGCATGAAATACCTGTATTCGTGATTATTTATCTTTTCGACATATATGTGTTCAAGTGTATCAGTGATATGAGATAGTGTGGAGAGTGGTGGGTTGTGTGAAAGTCTGTGCTCATATACCCTATATATTAAAGAATAATAATAATTTAGATTTTTTTTTTGTTAACCCTTTTGCGCATTCTTATGTTTCCATTGCAGATCAAATTTAGTATTGTTTTATATAATAGGTAGACTTCAACTTTCATTTCTATCAACAGAAAAACAACTCAGGCAACAAACTAGCAAAAAAAAAAGCCATTTCATGAATGTTACAAAAAATGAAAGTAATCTAAGAAATGTAATAAAATTGTTTTTATATATATAAATAGAACTAAAATTAATTCTTCATGTCAAAATATTTAAAATTTTATAGCTCCCTTACAAATGAAATTGCCTATTAGCTAAAATTATTCTTCATTTTATAAGATAAATTATGGGATATAATTCATGATTTTTGTATTATGTGACATAGTAACTTCCAAAGTTTAAATAAATGAGTTAAAAATAGATAAAAGCTTTTATTAAAATATGTTGCCAGAAAATTCCAAATATTTTTGTGATGTGAAATTTGCAATATCATTGATTGTTTTCTGATTTAGATGTCTTTTAATTTATTTATTTTATTTTCACACACACTAAATTATATATATGTGTGTATGCAATTAACCCTTGCTATAATAAATATAATACATTTTAGCTTAAATAAAATAAAAACGATTTTCTGTTTATATAATGCAATTTTAAATAGCAAACAAAAATAATATACTTTTGGCACTAATAACAAACATTAAACAATTATTACTTATCATCACATGATCACCATTTCTTATGCTTGCTCATAACTGTTATTAAAACAGGCAAAACTCTCCATACAGTAGTGCCACTCAGTGCAAGCCATAGTAATCGATGGATTCCAGAAGGTTTGTGCATAAAATCCTTATCTAGTGCCTACTCATCCAATATTCCCAGACTAGTTTCTAGCTCCAAAGCTCCTCACTGATGAAAGCCACAAGCTAGAAACTAGTCTGGAGATATTGAATGAGTAAGTACTAGACAGTTATTTTATGCACAAGCCTTCTGGCATCCATCGATTACTCTGACTTGCACTGAGTGGCACTACTGTATGGAGAGTTTTGCCTGGTTTAAATATTACTTAGGTGCGACTTTATGGAGAGCAGCATACCGTAGTTCAAGATTCATAGATCAAAGTTCCAGTTTATCTCTGGGTGCCCAAATTTCTTATAAATTCCTGTAAAATAAATCATTCATTTATTTTTTATATATATTTTTACTATACATAATTATATTAATTTGACTATTGTGAAACATGTAATAAATTTATTTTACATTCCTGGAAATCAATATCACACAGAGGCAAAATTATCCATACTGTAGCATGAAGAACGGTGATCAAGTGATGTGTGGTGGAAATCAATATTAATCATGTATATTTGGTGAAATCATTGAAAGTATTAAATATAATGCAAGTCTACATTATTAATAAATTAGATCTCTTTTAATTTGGTTTACTGTCATTATGTTTAATGCAAACCATTTATACTTTTTAGTATTATGGACTACTTGATTCCTGACTTTAATTATATAAACAGTGTATAATATTTTTTGAAATCTATTTTATTTTTGTTATTTTTGATTAATTGGTGTAAGTAACCAATAAGTAAAAATTTTCATTATCTTTTTCTTATAATGTCTTTATTTTTGTTGAAAGACAATGCATATAAGGAAGGAGTACCCAAGATAACTTTATTTTATTTTATTGCAAAATTAGTTAAGCATTTATTTTTATAGTGCTCTGCTTTATAAATTGTAATACATTAAAGATCAGCCTTTTCAAGCTATTGCGCATGCGCTTTTTATGAATGCTAATAATAAATGAATACTTTCACTCCCAACACGAGATATAGTATTTAAGAAAGAATAAAATGAATCCACTTATTCTTTCCAACCCAAATGCTTATATATGGGCAAATCTTAAGTACTGGAAGTGAAAGCGTGAGGATAAACCACTCACTTTAAATTACTGATCACGCTTTCACTTCCAGTACTTAAGATTTGCCTATATATAAGCATTTGGGTTGGAAAGAATAAGTGGATTCATTTTATTCTTTCTTAAATACTATATCTTGTGTTGGGAGTGAAAGTATTCATTTATTATTAACACTTGTAAAAAGCGCATGCACAATAGCTTGAAAAGGCTGATCTTTAATATATTAAAATTAGTTAAGATAAAATTGATCCCCCAACACATTCACACATTATTTATATAATTAGATTTCAGTAATAAAATTGTTCTTATGTTCTCATGGTAAATTGAGTAGGAACATTAAGGTAAGATTTAAAAAAAAAACATTTACAATAAAGCACAAATAGATCATATAACATTAACAGCAATATCAACAATAATTTTGGAATATGAAAGAATATTTAATCATTGTAGTATTATATTGGAGTATTTCCATAATTAAGTTTATTTAAATATTCCAAATACATTCAACTGTAAGTAATGGCACATCAAACAGGTTAGTATATGCATAATGTTTTAAGAGGTATTATTCTCCCTCTTCTTTGGGTATTGCTGACCTGACCAGTGACAGTACTAGCATGGGATTTGAACCTGGGTTCTTAAATTCTTGATTATTATTGAATTTTAAGGTAACGTTCTAACCAACTGAGTGACATTCAATACGCATATTAGATTATGGAAATAGTCCAATATAAAAATACAACTAGAACACCATAGTACAGATAGTTTAAAAAGATTTGTTCCATTAATAATGTAAACTCAGTGATTCTAATAGTGTTCAGTTGAGTGCATTTTAGAGCAGACACACTTAAAAGTACCATTTCATATTTCCTATTGTTGTTTTAAATGTAACATATTGCTTTTTATAATGATTCTCATCACTAAAAATGCATTAAGATTATATTTAGTATTTTCAATTTTTTCTCCGAATATATGATATGAAAATTGTCTTTAATTTATTACATTTTAATGATGGAGATATCATAATTATTTACAGAAGTCATAATTTTATAATTATTTTTATTAAACTTCATATACTAAAATATATCAAATTGTGAAAAAGTTTATTATTAAAATGTAATATTTTAATAATAAAAATGTTTTTTTAAATGGAGTAAATATAAACAATGCGACGCACTTTTTTTAGTGACATGTTATACTGCTAAAGGTATGATATTTGACAGTATGAAGATTACATTTTTATATTTTCTTTGTTTAAGAACCATTTTTATGATTGCATATAGAATATTTTATATAGCAATTCCATTAATAAATAAATTTGATGTATGTAAATAATAATTAATAATATAGTGATACTATTATGGACGGAAACTACTCTTCACACATGCACTATTAATTGACACACACACATTCTCCCATCAATAAATGTCATTTAAAGCATTGGTGGACTGCTTATGCGTAGAGTTTATTTTTTAAATAAATCAATATTATTGACCGTGCTTAAACTAGGGCTTAATCTTATTATGAGCTTGATTTTTAAATCGCGATATTACTTGCACAACTTCAGTTTATCTATCACATAGAAGAGAAAGTTTCTCATTTTTAACTACCTGTGGCATATCTTCATTATGAGCCTGTGATATATAAACTGAATGTATGCAAGTAATTTGCCAATTTAAAAATCTACCCGTAATTTAGGCACGATCAATAAATATTGGTTTATTTAATGAATAAGCACATATTCTTTTAAAACAGTTATTGATGGAAGAGTGTGTGTCATTTTGTAGTGCATATGTAAAGAGTAGTTTCCATCAACAATATTAGGCATATAAATAATAATAAAAATAAATAATAGTAAAAAAAATTCAATAAAACAACGATTAATTAAATATCAATAATAATTGGTGCTAAATAGTATAGTGCAGTAGTAAAGTGACAGATCTTATAACAATTGGTCCTTAGATCAAAACTCAATGTTCATATCTAGTGTCTAAATGTTGAACAATCAACTAAATAAATAATATTTATTATTAATAGTACTAGAAGTAAAAATTATACATTTCATTGTATATGTATGACATATAAAATTAACAAGCAAGCAGAAATAATTTTATTAATAATAACCACAAGATTTGGAAAATATAAGTAGAAGTTCTGAAGAAGATTGCCAGGGCAATCGAAACTGTCAGTAGTGGGTTGTAAAAAAGCATTGTAAAAAGTAATAAGAAACTTAGATGATATTAATAACTACATATGTTAGTGCATTATTACTTTTAAAAAAATGATTAAAAAATGTATTACTCTATGGTTATTCCTGTAAGCACATAATAAAGTCACATTTTTAAATTTTTTGAAAATTAATTTCTCTATTTTATTTTTTTAATAACTAAGCATCTGTATTTTTTCCCCATACCAATCATTAATCAATTCTTTGCTTGATTAAAGCTTTTCAAATATCTTTAAAATTGTTTTCAATATTATGATGTTTGTCTTTTTCTTAGCACTTCCACTCATTTAATATTTGTTTATAGCATAAGTAGAGAATTTGTGACCTTTTTGAGATTCTTGTATGGCCTGCCTTATCCATAGCTTAAAAAGATATATTTAATTTAAAATGAGATATAATAAATATTATAGTCAATGAGATGTGTGGTTATTTAAATAATAGTGTGAAAAATTATTATTTTTTATCCTAATATATTTATTTTTGTATTGTTATGGTATTATAAATTTATTCTATAATTAGTTTACTGTGGGTGTTAATGTAAATACATTTTCACAAATCTTACAATCAGTTATGGGTCTATTGACTCCCTGTGATATTTTCACTACTGCTGAGTTGAAAAAAAGATTCCCCACCCCTGGTTTATAGCTTTTTAGTCAGTAGTCTAAATCATTTTGTCCCAAATATAATAAACACTTTCTTCTCATTGATCTACTACAAGCAATTTTTATTGTATGTACTGTTTTGAGTCTCTGATGTATGTAGTTTTAAATGAATTTCAACCACTGAATTATATCTTAATTTGTAGAAGCAACAAAAATATTAAATTGGCTTTCTTTCATAAATATATATATATATAAACTATTATATAATCCAAATATCCAGTAACGCCCTCTGTTTAAAGTCTATGTCTCAATAATAGTGAACTTCAAAATGATACCACTTTGAAGTTGTATGCTAAACGATGGCAAATATTGAAATACAAACCAACTTAAACACAGAGCATAAAATTTTAAATAAACAAAGTGGTATCATTTTGAAGTTCGCTATTATTGAGATATAGACTTTTAAACAGAGGGCGTTACTGGATATTTGTAATTGTATATTGGTTTATATATTTGTATGATTATTTCAGTTAGTGTTAATGGTAACTTTCTTTTCATATATATATATATACACACACACACTTGGAGGAAATTAAAATATTAACTATCTGAACATTTAAATAAGTAAAACAAGCACTGAAAAGCATTCGCATCTTCATCATCCAACAATTAACAAAAAGTAAAGCCATTATGTTCACTGAAATTTTATGAAAGGCTAGCAATAAGAGCTTTGTTCTGTACTTGTATATTTAAATCTATTTTATCTTACCTATTATCCATATATATATATATATAAACATTACAATATATAAATATATATATATATATATATATATATATAAACATTACAAGCATAAAGCTAAACTAGTCAATATAAAATCAAAACTACCCCAAATCTAAAATTAAACCAGACCAGCATATATATATATCATTGGCCATTAAGATTTTGAATAATAGATCAATAATTAAATCAGATTTTTATTCTGATCTTGACAGTCAAACTATCTGCAGTATGACAGTAAATGATTATAAAATTATATATGATGTCTGGTGGGAAAATTTCTATAAGTTTAATTTATTTTAAAATAATTAAAAAATAATGTAAAGGATTTAGATATATATTAGTTATTATTTATAATAAAAAAAAACATGTGAACATAAGTCAAAAAAATAAAAAGAAAGTTAAGTGCAAGCATGAGAAGTGGTGATCATGTGATGCTTAGTGGTTTAACGCCAAAGACATCAAAATGTATGGGTTAAGTAGAGATAAAAGGTGGCTGCTGGAGGGTTGCATTAGATCCTAAGATCTAGGTGCAGTGCTTTCAGATCCAAGGCTCCTTAATAGGATAGTGGTGGCTATCTTATGTCTAACATTTCAAATATGGTTTTTGTATATACATCTTTTTATTTATATATATTTAGTGTGATTTGGCAGAGTTGTATTTGGGATAGAAAGATCCACGATCTATTGCCACTTGAACTTCTTATGAACCCCAAGAAATAAAGCCATTAGCATTTTGCCCTGTGCAGTTGGTAGAGTGCCCGATATGGAAACGGGAGGTCCCTTAATCGATTCTGGTGGTCGCAGATCTGGCATTCGAACCTCTTATGAATTCCCAAGCAACAAATCTATATGCATTTTTTTAAGTACAGCACATATATAGGAATAATTAACTGATTTCATTTCATCTTTTAAATCTTAATTGCCATACAGGCTTAATAATTGAAATAAAAAAGATTCATAAAGTTGATATATAATATCTTATTATATTATAAATATTCATAATAAACTGCAAGTTTGATTTACTTTAGCAGATTTTATAGCGCCTAAAAAACTAAACTGAAATTTAAAAAATAGATTATAATTGAGTTTTTGAGATAATTATCTAATCATCATTTTAGCAATTATTTAATATGTATGTCATTGACTAGTAAAACATTTTCTCAACCAATAGTTTTCAGGAGACATTGTTATAACAACAGTATGCATAAATATTATTATAATATGAGTACTCATTCATTGACTATGTTACTTGGAATAAGAAAATAACATCACCATTGTTCCATTAAATAAATCAAATCAACTGATTACTTAAAATTCTTATTGTAAAAAGTAAAAAAAACCAAAATTGATGCATTTTCAAAATCAGCTTTCACTTATAAACAATGAGGATTGCCAATTCCTCAACAAGCTTTATGATAAATGCTTAGCCAGAGCCAGCATTTAAAATATCTCTATCAGGAATCCCCCCAAACCCCTGACCATCATTCGTGCTTTGGCACTCCTCAGAGAGGTTCCAGGGTAGGTTCAGACACTAGATCTAAAAATACCAACCCAAAGCCAAGCACTTATCTAGAAGTTATCTATTGAGTGGAAAATCTGAAATTTTCAGACACCTACATGTCTTCAAACCCAGCTATCCAACTCAAATAGCTATATGGGGCTGATAGATCTTCAACCATACCATATATTAGTAGTCTTAGCAATATAACATCGCATAAGACCCAAGGTAGAGACTATAAATAGTCAAAATAAGAGTCATAGATCACATGACCCTATTCTCTTAAGCTTGTAAGTTATAAACAATGAGGATTGCCAATTCCTCAACAAGATTTCACTTATGTTTTGTTTTTAATCCTTAAATTTTTTAATTCTCTAGGAGATAAAACACCACATATCAAACAGATGTGAATTTCAAAATATTTTTATTCAGTGAGTGAAATTCTTATTTCTAAATTAATTGTGAAAATAACTTTAGATGACTAAAACATCACCTTAATGCTATATATATATTATTACAATCGAAATGAAAGTGAAGATCGAATCTAACCGCAAACTACGATATCTGCTCTACAAGGCGCCATCTAGGCATTTAAACCTAGAAAAATTTATAGAGTAGGCAGATACACGCTGTTAAGATTCCACTTTATTTAAATATTCAGATCATTAGCCCAAGTCACTAGCTCAGTGGAGACGCAGAGATAAAAATCTATATCTTAATTTATATCTTAAATATAAATAAATAAAAGCCACTGCCAGAAATTAACACATAAAAATATTTATTTACGCACATATAAAATAATATTTAAATTTTGAGGAATAAATTCAACATTTTAGATTTTTCTATTAATCTTTAGTTTTACCTTTAAGTAAATTACAACCATGAGTTTAATATTTATTTAGTGAATCGAGTATGAATAGACTACATAGATCTGCATTTGAAAAGAAAATATTCTTCCCTGATTTAACCTTAGGCAACAAATTTCGCAATCAAACCGACGCCAATCCATCTGATACATTTATGTATTCAATGTAGCATGAAAATATGACAACACAAAATACTATACTGTCAGGAATGTACATCTGATCAGTAAGTAGAATTAGAGAAGACATTGTCTCTCCACCAACAGGAATGTCACATCTGTTGGAAAGTAGAACAATAAACATAAAACTTCATAGGAATGGACTGCCGTCCTTTGCCATCTTACAAACCCATCCATAGGCAAACAGAAGGTGTGTGGCATATGTATATAATCCTGCCCATAGCGGATCTCATACTACATCTACAATTACACAAATATATCCAATCCATTGAACCAATTCAACTACGAAATGAATAACCTAAGATTACCCTCTCTTAATATAACTTTACAAAACTATATAGCCATTCATGCCCGACTTAAATTTAACATTTAAATACGTTCGCACAGATTATTTTTATAAATTTGTTTTTTAAAATGTTGAGTATAGATCGGCTGCACAGATTCCACGGTCAAAAACATTCCAAATTAAACACAACCGATCAAAATACAAAGTCAAACGATAATGTCAATTGCTGAGGGAATACACAAGGTCCCATGGCATTCATCATAAGATGCCCGCATTAACATCGTTGACCTATATATTCTAATCAAATGTGAAAACTTCAACATAATCAACCGCTAACGAATCTATGCAATGTCTATACCCAACCTAAATTTCATCATTTAAACTTTAAACAATAAATAATTTATACAATAAGAAAAAAAAAATGGAAATGATTTTTATCGATCGGAAAACATATAAAATTAAACATTTTTAATTTGATTTTAAACTTAAAAAAGTCAGATAGCAGTTCATAAGCTTGAACGAAAGTTCTTAATTATTTTTAAATTTAGAGTTCATGTCAATATAGCTTACGGTAGAAGAGTCCAGGTTTCTGCTTTTAATTCCCGTGACGCCTCCATTGGAAGATAATGTTCTGGAGATGGCAATAGCTGGTTCAAGATATCACAGTCTTTTCAATTTTTTTTTTTATAGAGAGTGTGGTATGTGCGTCCTACCTCATCTCTCAAACACAAAATGCTGGAACTGTCCAAAAAAACTGTATTTCTCTTTTTATATTATCCACACGGATTCAATTAACAAAACGTCACTAATCCATCACTTTTGTTAGGGTCCGAGCCAAGGCTTGGTGCTTCCATTGGTCAAGCTAATTTCTCTTTATTTTCTTATCTATTTTTCATCAGATCATTTTAATTATACAAGAGCCCAAGGCTATCTTACTTTTCAAACAATTTATAAACAATCATTTCCATTTACAGATTACAAGAATTAATTAATACCTGTTTTTATTTTTAAATCTTGTACTTTTTTTTTAAAAAAGTACGTTCAAATACTTATTTATTTGTTTTTTTTAAAAAAAAAATTTTTAAAGTTTGGCATCTGTGCGAATGTATTTACGTTTAACAAACATTTTAATTTTAGCGTTTAGTTTTTTACTTTTATTTGCGAACTTTTAAGTTTTTATTTTAAATTAATGTAACGACATATTTATATATCGTTACAATATATATACTATTAAATAAGTTTATCCAATATTTGAATAATTCTGATTGGGGTTGCAGTCAAAATAATTATATTTTATGTAGCAATATATTTTTAATTTAAGTTTTGAGTTTGTATTTTAGTATCAAACCTAGAGTGGAATTTGTTTAATTATTATTCCTATCATTCAGGTAACTGAAAAAGTTTCAGCTGAACTCGGGATATTTTTTTACATAAAGATTTTATCTCAAAAGTAAAATAACATCTAAATTCATTGATCAGATTTTGTCTATATGTTGATCACAAAAAAAAAATTAATAATTAATTAAAACATGATGCTATCTTCAATCTTGGTTTAAAAAACATTATGCATGCACAGGCACTGAACCTATATTCATCATTAATAATTTAGAAAAAAGAATCAAGGTGTTCTTGCATATATGAAAACAATCACTAAGTGAAAATAGATCTAATAAATGCGACACACTCCTTCTAGACATCCAACAATATGATAATAAGAAGGTGGCAGCGACCTTCAAGTTGGTTTTCTTTTATATATTAAGAAGATTACCATGTGCATTAGCTTAATGCTAATTATTATTACAAACGAATTATTGTGACTTATTTATTAACAGGTTGATTTTTATATAACAAAGCAAAGAAATTACATTTTATTTTTTTAAACTTTGTAATATATCTGTAAATGATAAATATGGAATGAAAATAATAAGTAAAAATATACCTATGTGTGGAGAGTTTTGCCTCTGTTTTTTTTTTGTTGTTCATGCCAATCTTCTTAATATATAAAAGAGAACAAACGTAAAGGTGTCTGTCACCTTTTTATTATCAACAATCTTCTTAATATATAAAAGAGAACCAATTTGAAGATAACTGCCACTTTTTTTTTATTGTATTGATGGCTAAAGGAAGTGTATTTTATTTATTAGAATAGCATTACTCTTTAGAAAATGTATTTAATGTTTTAGATAGATAGATAGATAGATAGATAGATAGGTAGATAGGTAGATAGGTAGATAGGTAGATAGGTAGGTAGGTAGGTAGGTAGGTAGGTAGGTAGGTAGGTAGGTAGGTAGGTAGGTAGGTAGGTAGGTAGGTAGGTAGGTAGGTAGGTAGGTAGGTAGGTAGGTAGGTAGGTAGGTAGGTAGGTAGGTAGGTAGATAGATAGATAGATAGATAGATAGATAGATAGATAGATAGATAGATAGATAGATAGATAGATATGTTATGATGCAATAATAACTCATTTTTGCTATACCTACAATCTGTCTTTAAATTTCTGCTAAAATTGAATTTATTTCAATTGGGTTGTGTTATATCTCACCTTGCCTTCAGAAGTGGTCTAGTCCAGATTTCTTCCTTATCTGATTGGATTGAGCATTCATTGCCACTAACCAATGTGTAAACATGTAGATAAAACTCAGCCAATGGTTAGTATGAGCCAATAGGCAGTGATGCTCTCTGAATCCAAACTTTTTCAGTAAGGTTGGGGATTTAGCAATAAATAGTCAGCCTTTTTAGAGGTAAGGGAAGAACATGTCTAACCTAAACAACAGTAAATATTCTCCATTGAATCCACTGCTAACATTATAGCTATTATGCTATAGGTCTATGGAATGAGACACAGTGCACAATAGGACTAGAATCTGTTATGACTGAAGCTAACTCATGGCAAGGTGTCTGATACAGCCAGAAGAGTCATTGGACAAACTCATGAAGTAAACTGATTACATACAGCTGGAAGTGAGTTGATTCTTTTGGGCGCCACCGACCCCTGCATTAATTGAGATTATATACATGGCAGTATATTCATTGATATTGTATATTATGGAAATATATTTAATCCTAATAAATCATGTTCATTGAATTTCACATGTTCATATTTTTTGTTACTGTTGGTTTGAGTTTGCAATCCAGATCAAACACAACAGAATAGGTGCAGTTTGGAATTTTTTTATGTAGCTTTCTTATATCCATCTCATCAACCATCCAATACTGGTCAGTAAATGATAATCTTAATTATTTTTTATCTAAAAAGTAATATATAGAACAAAAATCACTCATATCCTCATCTTGACATATCTGATAAGTATTGCTTTCTCTTTCAACATATAAAGACTGTTGGAAAAGTCTTTGAATTTTTAAAGGCTGGGTTCCCTTTACATTTATGCATATATAAATAATCAAAAGTCTTTGACAGAATGAATTTCGTTTCCATTTCCAAAATCACCAAGTAACCTTTCAGCAGTCACATGTCAAACTTTTATCTAGTATTAAAATAATATTTGTTAACATAGATTGAATTATTTATTAAAATTCCAATATTAGTATAATTGAATGATGTGGGAGCAATGTTTATCATCAGTTTATTACTCTATGAAATATATATATATTGAAATTAAGTTTTTTTATGATCAAAAGATGCATTACCATACATGATAACTTTAAAGAACAATCACGTGCAATATTAAAATAAACATATCTTGACCCAAAATTTAAAAATACATATGTTCTGAACATCCTATTGAGATTTGAAAGATTAATAAAATTGTTATCTAATAAAGGGTTCATCTTTTCATTTAATTGCCAAAAATTTGAATTTGTTCCAATACTTATTTTTAAATTCAGCCTTCAGCTTATTACGTAGTTTATTGCATTATACTTATTACGCAGCATTCATTTATGTATAGAAAAGGTAAAATTAATTTAGCAAATGCCTATATATTTTATAATCATGAAAAGTAATTTATGAGAAAAGAAATGATAGAAAGTGAAAGATGATGCTTAGATTATTGCACAAAATGAAATGATGATTCAGAGAACAAATAGATTTTCAAATAAACAAAAAAATGTTTTTAATTTTTTTTAATTTTTAACATTAACTATAATGCTAATGCATTGAAGGTATACTTGGTTTGATTATTTTATTCTGTATTACAGTATTTTTATATTTATAATAGTGGCAGAGGTTTATATCCTGAAAAATATTTGTCAAAATGTAATACTAATAATTAGAAGATTAACAATGAAAGTGTGCAAATCTTTTTACAAAAAGAAGTGTTTTGTTCATTAAAATGGAAAACGTATAAATTAAAAATGAATAGAGCTTATTTGAGTCGTCTATATTTTGCATGTGATGTACTTTTTTTTGCAAATGAGTCTTCACAGTGTCAGAAAATGTTGCAAAAGTTATCTGATGAAAGTAAAAAAAGTAGGACTAAATGCTAAAACGATTGTAATACTCAATGGATTTTCTCAAAAGAATTTTTTAAGATAATATTTGCCTTGGTCAGATTCCTAATATAAGTGGAAATATAATGGATGATAATAGAATTAAACTTGGATAGAGTGCTTTTGGTAGAAATAAGTTAATATCAAAAGGAAATATGCCTATATGTAATATTTCTGTATACCTATGTATAACATTTCTGTAGTGAAAATTTCACACCACTCATATAAGGTAGGGTCTGATGTCTGTCCATTTTTAACACTTTGTGTGAGATGTAATCTTAAACATATGATCAAAGACATGTGAAAAAGATGTATGATGCCCAAGATGCACATTTAGTGCTGAACCAGCACTCATCAGTTGGCACAAACTACAATCTTTTAGATATATCTTTATCATTGTTTAGAATATATAGATAGAAAACTACTTTAGTTTAATTGATGTGTCAAACTTGCTGCTCTCACAACCTCCACAAGGTTTAAAATAAACAGAAACCGGTCTCCACCTTGCATGAAAGTGATGTAGTAAAAAATCACACTACAGAAGTATTATTAACTGGATAATCTCTAGTCTAATGAATGACTATACCTCCATTAAGGGGTCTATGTCAAAATTGGGAGGGAATAAAGTTTGACACATCAATTAATCTGTAGTAGTTTGCTATCTCTCTCTCTCTATATATATATATATATATATATATTGAAACAGTAAGGTCTGCTTTGCAGATCTTCGTTTCACCTTTTCTCACCTATTTCCTACCTCATACCTTAGTTTGAACCCCAATCTATCGTAGTGTGTCTGCAATACGCTTATATACCAAAAATCCTGCCTAATTTTAAACCACGAGTACAATGCTCGTATTATATATATATATAAGTCATTCCCAAATAAATAAAAGATTATAGATTATGTATATGTTCACATAATTTTGATTTATTAAAAAGTAGGTTATATAAGTCGTTATTGTGCACACACTATGATATGCATTTTAAAACATATCAAAATTATAAATTGTTAAAGTTATTTTGTTTGAATCTATTTACAAATATATTACCGTCTTAATATATTTTGATTTAAAATAAAATTCATTTACTAAATATTCGTTTAGTAAATAGATTCAAATATTGCAATTTAAAAGTAAAATCATTTTCTTTAATTTAATAAAAGTTATTCCAAATATTTCTGTTAAAATAAATGAGGGACAATAGTTTAGTTATTTCATGTTGTAATTAGTTAATTAATGTTATATAAGTTTATCTAAAAACAGCAGATGTCCACTTAAGGTTTTCTTTAATTAATAAAAGTAATTTTTAATTAAATCTAGTTTGTAATTCGAATGTCGACAGGGAAAGTAACAAAAGAAATTAATTAATGTTGAATTCCTTTAGACATTCGGATGATTACAGCTGATAAATCCGATATAATTTTGTAATGCTCCAGGGCAGTTCTATTGTTAAATTCTACTATAAAAAGGAGGTTTTTCTTTTGAGTTTTTTCTTCTAATGTTTCTAAGAGAAATCATTCGGAGTTCTATTTTAGTAATTTGTAAATGTTGACATGACAGAGTAGAGCGCGAGAAGGCTATTTCTCTCTGGAATGGTCATCTGCTGCCGTAGACCATTGGAAGTTATCACACAGGGAACCCTGGAACTGCTGATGCTGCTGCCAAAAATATGAACACTTCCAGATTTTGCTGTTAAATTATATAAAAACCTGCCGACCATCAATCTACCTAAAATGCTTCTCCAGAGGTAACCCTAAATTAACCCAAGAGCTCTTGTGATATCTAACATGCTATAGCTATTTAAAATTGTTTTTCTTATATCTCACATAACTTCATTATGTATTTCTTTAATGTGTTTAAATATACTCAACATTTTGCTCTCTATTCTTGGGTTAATATTTTCTATCTATAAAGCTTTCTTTTATTTTATTATGATAATGTGTCAGAATCGTCTTTGACTGAGTGAACTATTCCCTTTATTGAAAGTAAGACGCCGCTATTAAGGCATATTTTAAATTTATAATTTTTCAATTTTATTATCTAGCAAATCACTCGTTCGAGGGCGATTCTTTTCTTTAATATATAATATAATCACATAGTTTAAAATCTACACGTTATTGATTTTAATCTAATATGAGAGTATGTGCGAGGTCAATGATTAAATGTGTCCTCTAATGCATGATTGCGTATATAAATCTCTACTTACTTTTCAAACCCGCAAGCATGCATTTTCCTATTTAATTACCGTGTTCTACTTTAATTACAAAGTTCATCATTGATGTCGAGAATGTGCGAACCCTTTTAAATGAATTTTGGGGAATTTGATTGGGCATTTCTCTTAATCCAAGTAAAACCCATTCAGTATGTTTTATATACACTCGTCTCATATTGCTGGTAAATGAATTGGTTGTTGAGACAGCTTTGTTTTATTTTTCCAAGGATTCTTTACACGGCTAAGGCCGTTCTCTTTGCCTTTTTGCAGTTTCCAGGCTGAGTGTGTCCCCATATGACACACCTGGAATTAAATGCAATCGTCACCCAGTCACTAAGTTTCGGCTGTTCATCAAAATACTTTCCTACGGGTTAGCAGTGAGATGACCTCCGTAATTATTCCAGATCTTCAATATTGTTTTATTTTATATTTATTTTACAAAGCATCCGTGACTTAAACGTGTCACATCCTCCAACTTTAATAAATTCATTATCAGCAATACTGACCTCCTAATGCAACTCTATTATTATTATTCTCAAATAAATGCTTTGATCACATTCCCACTTTGTTGCTTAGTAAGCTTTTGTCTGTGCTATTCTCGAAATCAATAAATATTTTAGAACACTTAATTTTCAAATATTTTCTTAGACTTGATAATTACTCAAAGCACCTCGCGCATGTTCCTATCTCATCAAGCACATTATCGTAATGCTATTAGCCCAAGAAATAGAATATATCACTTTGCTTTAAAACCTTTTTGTTATTTATTGGAATATAATGCCAACAATTATTTAATACGCGTCCCTGTCTTATATAAACAGACAGTGGCATTATATATATAATTTATATAAATAAATTTTGTGAAATTATTTAAAACTAAATTTGATATCTTATTTTATTGATTCCTATCACTGTCTCGGTCTATATATATATATTTTCTGCATTTCTTTTGTAAATCCATAGATGTTAATTAGCCACCCAAGCTTCTTTTAGTATAGAGTCTTTTGTTTCTCCCTGACCACCAGGCACCGGTCACAGGTCATACTAGTAGTGGCATCAGATGCGTTGTCACATAGATGGCGCTGTGAAATTTGGGCTTTAGATTCGAACTTAGTATATCTAGAAGGCAACCCCTCCTAGAATGTTCAGTTTCGTGTCTGGGGTTTGAATTCTGCAGTGTGTTAGCGAGATAGATGATTCTGACTGTTACATAGTAAATTTTTTTTTCCAGGTCCATGGCTTGCCCAAATGTGGAGCCTCGAATATTTAAACACCCACATCCCTGTAGATCTTAATTAGTTAAACACCCACATCCCTGTAGCTTAATTTTAGTATTTTATTCGTATTTAATCACTCAAATCCTTTATATTTTTGATATATATAATATTTTTCAAACTCTATATTATCTATATAGTTTATTTGCGTGTATATTTCATATATTTTGTTTGACTCGGGCATTCAATTATTTATACTGTATAATCAGAATTTGTCCAAACTTGCTATAGTGCGATACGAGCCATCTGTATTTATCGGTATTGTTGTTTCATTTAAGTCATGCTATATACGCAAGGCGTGAATTACTTAAATATTGTCCCAAGTGAATATTGTGACAATCTATGAAGATTTCAAATATTGTATTTTTCTATCAAAATAAAGTTTTATCAGTTCAACGCGCAAGATAGCATAATGATAATTTTGTACGGTAATGACCTAGATATAATAGGCTATCGTATGGAATTCAGAAATAATCATAAATCAAATGTTGTAATCAATAAAAAAAATGCGAATGTTTTAACGAATGCCCATAGTTAAATGGAATAATTTAAAATTAATTTTGGGAAGCTAACAGTCTATGGATATTTTTAACTGGTGACATTAATTAGCCACCCAAGCTTCTTTTAGTATAGAGTCTTTTGTTTCTCCCTGACCACCAGGCACCGGTCAAAGGTCATACTAGTAGTGGAATCAGATGCGTTGTCACGTAGATGGCGCTGTGAAATTTGGGCTTTAAATTCGAACTTAGTATATCTAGAAGGCAACCCCTCCTAGAATGTTCAGTTTCATGTCTGGGGTTTGAATTCTGCAGTGTGTTAGCGAGATAGATGATTCTGACTGTTACAATATATATATATATGATCAATAGATGGAGCTTTACCAAGACCTCCAAAACAAGCGTATTTTTTGTTTACATAAACGTCAGAGTCAATATTCACTGTCTCTTTCATTTGCTCCACCCTCAGATCAGCTGATTTCAAGCTGATTTGCTATCATCAGTGAAGGATAGGGGTTAGAAACTAGACCTAAACACTAACTCCAAGCGTTTATGCAACAAGTTCCTATCAGTTTGCAAGCATGAATTTTTTAGACACGTAAATGTCTTCAAATTCAGCTTATCAAGCCAGATAGCTATATGGGTCTGATATCAGTTCAGTTTCTCCACATAGTCAAAGCTTCTGCAATATATATCATTGCAAGAAACCTTAAAGGTACATTTATGAAAAACAAAAACAAGTTTTATATACGTAAACTTGCTATTGCTCGTATTTATGATCAATAGATGGAGCTTTACCAAGACCACCAAAACAAGCGTATTTATATATATCTGAACAATGATAAATATATGTGTAAAAGATTATGGTCTGGGCCAACTAATGAGTGCTGGTTCAGCATGAAATGTGCATTTTTGAGATCATACATATTTTTTCATATGTCTTTGGTCATATGCTTATGATTATATCCCTCCACAAGATGTTAAAAGTGAAAAAACACCATTCCCTATCTTACATGACAGTGGTGTAGTGAAAATTACACTACACCAATATTATTCATTATTGGATAATTCCTAGTCTAATAAATGAATAAATATTTCTATGTATTTGAAAAAGAAAGTTTTTAATACAAGTATTTTATCACTTCTTAAGTATGACTTTGAGATTGGATCCTTAACAGGAAAACAATAGATACTTCAGACTACTCAATGAAGCCTGGAGAGATGTTAGGAATAGTAAGAAGAGATCAAAATAATCACTAAGAAAACAGATAAAATGAAACTGAACTGGACCTGGGCTGCACATATTGCCAGAGGGTATGATGATAAAAGGGCATTTGAAGTTTTAAATTGGATCGCAAAGTTTATAAAAGACCTTGGAGTAGATCATATGTGAGATAGATTGATGAAATAATACATTTTGCTAATGTATTCTGAAAAGGAAAAGTTAGAGTTTGGAAAAACTGAATTAAATATGGAAAGACCATCATGCAGTGGTTTGAATATGGGTGGAAATGATAATGTTGATTAATATGACATTGATTAAGAATATGTTGTTCAATAAAAATAATTTTTAAAATGTTAATTAAAAAATTTGATTTTATTTCTTTGCTTTTTAAATCGTCTTGCTATAATATTTTAAGGAAAATCGTATATTTAGTAATAAGAAAACAAAATGGGAAATAGATATTATTTTAAATAATTTATTAAATAATATGAAAAAGAGAATTGATAACAATACCATACCTGGAGCTCTTTATATTATTCCTTGTTTTTGTAAAAGTAAATATATATATATAAGCAAAATATTTTGACATTAAATGAAAAAATTCAGAAAAGTAAACAATAAATATCATAATTCTTCATTATATATATATATGAGAAAAGTACAGATCATAAGATTTTGTTCGGGCAGATTAAGTTACATCTTTTTGATAAGAATGAATGAAGAAAAGAATTAGAGAATTTCTTATAGTAAAGTTTTATGAGTTTGGAGTTCGTGATTTATTTAAAACTTCTTTTTATAATAAAAAAATTGGAATGTTGCTTTAAATTTTGAAAGCTAGTATATATGTGTGGGTGCTGTTTTATACTATAATTGCACCTAACTTATCTGCTTTGGCAAGGAAACTAAGGTAGTGCATTTTAAATTTGATGTTGGATAGCGATTTAATTTTAAATTGGTGTATTCGTCAAGCATTGGTGGTCGAAAGGTCAGTGACAGCTGCTTTACAAGCAGTTGTCCCGGGTTATCAGGTTCGTTTCCCTGCTGATGCTATGACACATTAGAAAAAAAAATTGGTGTATTTGATTCATTAAATTGAATAATTTAGCTTTTGGTATTTGTTATTATATATATAATTGCTTTAATAATCTTCAAACCAATTTGAAAATCAAATGACCAATGACATACACTTTCCACTTTTGACATCATATTAAAATAATCACTTTTCAGAACAATTGCATTACAGTAACAACACTACTTATCACTATGTAATGTTCAAAGTCTTTTCATATTGAAAGCAATCTCAAGTTGTTCAGATCTTACAGCGTAAAATAATCACAGTGGAGTCTTATGTCAATGTTTAAATATTAGTATGAAATAGTAATGCAAGGCAAATTTGAAAATAACTGTGTATTATAATACATTAAACATGTATTAATGTTAATTGTATAATTTAAGAACTAGAGATCACCTACTAGCCCTGGCTAAACTGTTCTCTGATACCTGGGAGCAGACGGCTCTAGACCATATACCAAATATTGCTAAAAAAATCCTATCCAAACTATAGAGGTGGATTCTGAAACTGTGTCTTGCTGTAATAAGTGGGGTGACCATGAATGGTAACCTAAATGTGCCACTGTGGTTGATAAAATTGCGGAAATCAGTGGGTCCTTTACATTTGCAGATTCATGTCTGCAAGGGACGACAACACTCCCACAATGCAAATAGTGACGTGGTGTATCTGATAAACCTTGTCTTTAATCATCCAATAGCCAAGGTGCCATAAATAAATAGGTCTAGTTGCACAATAATTGATGATGGGGGTTCCCATGGAATCTAGTCAACTGCACTGGGGTGTGCTGGTGCAGACAAAAGCACAGGACTGAATAGAACCAGGTCCCTTGTGTAGGCAGAGCAATGCAGCGGGATAACCATGAATCCTTAATTTCAAATAAGATTATGTATCATAGTTCATGTAAACTTCCAAAATAAATTTATTTCTTAATAAAAAAAAATATTAATGTTAATTGACCTATTCTATTATAAACTTAATGAGCATGATGCTAAACGGAAAATAACATGTAATTAAACTATCCAAACAATATTTTAACAAACCAATCATATTGCTGTTAAAATACTTATTACCTTTATTAATCATGCTAAGATAATCAGCTCTTCTGGAACAATTATTTTACATCAAAATTTCTCCTCACCTGATTAACCAATGACAAAATTGGTAAATGTATTTTACTAGTGACATGATGGATAGGTTTACTCACATTCTTTTGAAAATATAAAAAAGATCAATATTTTACACTATATAATTGTATTTCAGATAAATTATTCTCCTCCAGGTGTGCTGGGTATTTAAACACCTGCAATCATTCTAGAATAGTAACAGAAATTTTGAAATCTCTTAATTCTACAGTATAAATTTGCAAACACAGAATCATAATTAAATATCATATCCAAAAAAGCTCATTAAAGCATACTGTTAAAGATAAATGCAATTTCTATCTCATTTGCATACATATAAACAAACTATACTAATTGTGTTTTCCTGAAGATTTGTGATGATGGTATTTTAGTTGTATTCATATATTGGACTATTTCTATCATCTAATATAAGTTTTGAATGTCTTCAGAAAAATTTAACTTTATTTAAATATTCCAAATACATTCATCTGTTAGTAATAGTACACAGGTTAGTATACCAAACTCAGAATTAAAACCCAAATTGGTAGCGGAATTTTTAATTTTGGCGAGTTTTTTAATTCTGAATTTGATGTAATGTATTTATTTAGTTTTTTAAAACTACTGTATTTATAAACACTTAAATAGTCAACTTTCAAAACATTGTTAATATAAATAATGCACTGGCCTTTTTTTTAAAGTGTACAGCAAATCTAAAATGATAATTTACATATATTATACTGAATTTTATAGAGATGATACCACTGGTGACGGTATTATTTCATTTAAATATCAATCTGAATAATAACACTTATTACACATGATCACTATCTATTATTACACTTAACATCTCTAAAATATCTGAGGTATTATATGTAAATGATTGTTTTGTGCTTGGTTGGTGCTTTGATAAAATGGCAAACACACTGATATTAATAGTTTTGAAATATTGGCTTGTGCTTGCATACATTCATATAAGATTATAAATTCAGTGTTAGGTTTTAAGAAATACATCTCAGGATCACCATTTCATATGCTTACATATTCTGTTAATAAGAGTACCAAACTGTCCCTATAGTAACACAAGCTTTTATAATCAATGGATGCAGGAATATTTGTGCATAAAATCACTATCTAGTGAGTACTCATTCAACATCTCCAGACTAGATTCTAGCTTGTAGCTTTCATCAGTGAGAAACCTTGGAGATGAGAGCACTGCACATAGATCGTAGGATCTAAAACAACCTTCCAGTAGCCACCATTTTCCTATTCAGTTAGCTATAAAGCTAGAATCCCAAGATAAAAACACCATATGCTTCCAACTCAAGCTTGTCCATTTGTATACTCATATAGATCTAAACTCAGTTCAGCATCTATATATTTTGGTGTTTTTGGTTTTTCAAAAACCATACTCACCATTATCCTATGGGCAAAATAGATATAAAACCATCAAACATTACATGATTACCATCTCATATGATTACACATTCTGTTAATAAGAGTACCAAACTCTCCATACAATAATGCCACCAAGTGCAAGCTTTTATAATCAATGGGTTGGAAATATGGTGATTTCATCTTGGACTCCTAGCTTTATAGTTAACCAAGTAGGTAAAAGGTGGCAGCTGGAGAGGTGCATTATATCCTAAGATCTACATGCTGTACTCTCAAATCCAAGGTTCCTCACTGATGAAAGCCACAAGCTAAAAAATAGTATAGGGATATTGGATGAATAGGCTCTAGATAGGGATTTTATGCACAAGCCTTCTGGCATCCATTGATTATGAAATCTTGCAATTGGTGGCACAACTGTATGGAGAGTTTGGTACTTTAATTAACAATGTTTAAGCATATGAAATGGTGATCATGTGATGTTTTGATGGTTTTATACCTATCCTGACTATAGGATAATAATGACTGTGGTTTTTGTAAAACCAGAGACACTAAATGTGACTACACAAGTGAATGATATTGGGTTGGAAACATTATGGTGTTTTCATCTTGGGCTTTGGAGGGTTGCTTTAGATCCTAAGATCTACATGCAATGCTCTCAAATCCAAGCTGCTCACTGATAAAGCCACAAGCCAGAAACTAGTCTGAGGATGTTGGATAAGTGGGCACTAGATAGGAATTTTATGCACAAATCTTCCTGCATTCATTGATTTTGAAATCTTGCACTTGGTGGCACTATTGTATGGAGAGTTTGGTACTCTTAAGAAATACATTTCTTATAATGGTAATAATTATTAGATCTCATAGAATTCATACCATACTTTTATTGTAATAAAAAACGTTATGATTTTTTGACTTTATAATATGTGATAATGATCAGTATTTAAGTATTCAAATGTTCAAATCCCATTTACTTAATCAAATTGAGATAGTTTTGCTTTATTCGGTCAAGAATCGGTTGAACTTTTAGCTCATATTTTTTAAAGACAGGCCATATATTCATAATTATAATTCAATCCATATAGATTTTAACCAGGAGATAGATTCACCTATGGCTTACAAAATTATTTAATTCTGACACTCTGTGCAAAGATTAAAATTTCATTAGTCATGCAATGCAGGGCTTGCATTGGACAACTTATTTTAGCATCCCAAACTTAAAATTAATAAACTGTTCACAGCATTAAAACATATCAATTTCAATCATTATCAATTCACATTAGAATTATGGTTTGACAATTTTAAACCAGTTCTCTAACCAATAGCTTTTCATTTCTGCATTTTAACATCAATTTTTTTTTTTTCCTTTATAAAACGTGCATTATTTTTCTAATGTCTTTAAGAGTTTTGGGACCCAAGTTAAGACTTCAACTATTCATCTATAATGATATATCTTCTAGTAATATAGACAGCCCAGACCCATTTTTGTCTCTTAAATTCTTTATTTCTTCATTCATTTGATAATGTCAATAATACCTGTTTGTTTTCTCACTCAAGCATTTTATTATTAGTACCTTTTTATTCCTCCCAACACACACTCCTTCGTTCTCTGTTTAATGGTCTGAGGTCTCCATACAGCTCTTTTGTTAAGCGTTCAAGTCCTGGATCCATACATAAGAACTAGTATACATATTTATTAAAACCATTTTTTTCTTTTCAAACACAAATATATAGAATATTTTTACCAAACGCACCCCTTCCTATTTTAATTCTATGATTTATTTTATCCATTATATTTTCATCTGCATTAAAATTCTGATAAAGATATTTGTTAACTTCTTCTAAATCATGATTACCCTTCTCTATTTTCTTCTGAGAAAATCTATTAAACATTAGTTTGCTTAGTATTTACATCCATTTTCTTTCTTCAGTCTCGTATTATTTATGACATTTTTTGAAATTACGAACAATTATTTAACAAAAAAAATCACAACATCTGTAAAACCTAGATAACTTAAATAATCTCTATATATTTCCATTCTCTTAAGTAACAATTTTAATCCGCAAAATATTTTTTGTTAAGACATATAAAAAATAACAATTCGTGTCAATTGTTAATACAGAGTTTAATATAAATAAATAAAAACAAATAATATTTCCAAGCGCTTTCAACTCTTACGAGTCCTTATCAAGGCAGTGTAAACAATTCTATTTTCTCCTAGGTGATGAATCTAACATTTCATTGTATTGGCCAGGAACAACTAATTGGAAAGCTGGTTAGTTGTTCCTGGCCAATACAATGAAATGTTAGATTCATCACCTAGGAGAAAATAGAATTGTTTACACTGCCTTGATAAGGACTCGTAAGAGTTGAAAGCGCTTGGAAATATTATTTGTTTTTATTTATTTATATTAAACTCTGTATTAACAATTGACACGAATTGTTATTTTTTATATTATTTTTATATTATATACAGAAGTATTATTTATTTGTTAAGACATATATATTATTAATGTGCTGACTATAGACTATCCTTTTTTTGTATAAAAATTTAAAAAAATTCTTTGTGCCTTGCGAATTTCATAATTCAAACATTTATCAAGACTTGAAAATGACGTGGGATAGATGAAAGCACTTAACAAAACAGTAATCAATGACCATCAATGTAAAATAAAAGACATAAAGAAGTTAATGATGTCTTACACTTAAGTAAAATATTGGGCGTTCTCTTTTTTGCTATATGTACACAATTACATTACCACACTAAATTGGCATTGTGCTTGATACCATAATTGGCAATTATTAATAGGATTATTGTTCTCCGAATCAGGTAAAACTTGTTTGTAAATTTTGAATATTGTGTTTTCCTCATGATGGATATCATTTTGTGATTCATTAAGGATTGTAAAACTCATTTTGTCTGTGAATAAGGTACAAGGCATCAGTACCTGATGTTCCTGAGTTTTGAGAAATTATTATTGCAACAGCCTTAATTGATGCCAATATCTGAATAAAATGCCATAAACATTTCAGGTGAGAGTATTATATATATATATATATGTTATTTATGTCACTTGATCTGACGTTGATATAAAAGATAATCTGTGCTATTTCCAGCAAAATATATAATTTAATAAATAATTTAAATAATTTTATGCTTATTCATAATAATTTTTAGTTTTATTTTGAAATTTATAAAACATTTACAAGTAAACAAAATAAATTGAAAGTAATAACTCTGTGGTTTTTTAATATCTTTTTGATGTGCAGTTTGACATTTCAATGTCTCTGTTGCTTAAAGCATAAATTTTCCATGTAAATAACTATAAGTCATATTTTAAATGATGACGTTTTTTAAAATAGAATTCTAAGTATGTTTGCAGATATTTGAATGATGCTAATTTAAGTAAATATTTATTATAATAGACATATATATACACATTCATAAAGCACATAGGTGTATACTATATATCTACATTCATAGAATATACATGTACTCATGCAGAAAAAAATGCATAGTCAGTATATATAAGTATATGCAGTGAAATAGTAATGGTCATTATATTTTTATTAATGATTTGCCAGTTTTTTATGCTTGATCCAATTAGAGGATAGAAATCTTCGCTCCTTGAGTCAAGTTTCTGATATTGTGATAAGTCTGTATATATAATTTCAGGAGTTCTCAATTAGAAACACCTATATAATTGAGTATCCTGACGTAATTAGATTTCAGGATTATAGAACTAAATATTAATACTGTTGCATGGTACTTGAATATCCATTGAACTGCTAACAATTATTCTAATTGTAAAAGATGATAATATATTACTTCTAAGTTAATATTATAACATGAACAAAGCTAGTTTTTTGAATTAGTATCATTTTAATTATCTAATGCAAGAATATTCTTCCATATGGACTTTATATGATCTATAGTTATTTGTAGTACAATATCATGTGAGAATCTTTCATATGTTAGTAAGTCAAATAAAAATTGCTTTAAAAATGAAAGTATTTTTTTTAGAATTTTAAATTATAATTAGTTAAATTGATATTGGCAACTCTGAATGAAAATGAGAGGAAATGAAATGTATTTTTTATGGAAGCCCCACTTTCGCAGAGCCGAAAAAAAATTTGCCTTATAGGCTCATTAAATGTATGAATCCAAAAATGTAATTTTTTTTATTGTCTTAACAGACTAAATAATAGCTTTGAGATTTCTAATTAAATCTATGAGCTTATTATTCATAGGCCTGTAGTGAAATAAAATTATGTGTGTATAAGTGCTGATGTACTTTTACATAATAAATAAAATTTCTATTGTGCAATATTGATACTTATTAGATGGCAGAGCAATAAAAGTTTACAAACTTTCCAACCAGCAGATATTTAATGTTTCAGGTCATTAGTTCAACTTGGATAATGAGTGTGAAATCACTGAATGAAATATGGTGTTTGGTCTATCAGGATCCCTTTTTCAAATACGGACTAGCTAGGCAGAAGCATAGCATAACAATGTGCAAATTCTGATTTCACTTTCATATATATTTTTTAAAAATACTTTAAAGTTAGAATATCTGTTTGTGGGTTGGTATATTCATTAGTAAACTTTTGTAATCATCTTTATTATTTAAATTAGAATAAAATTTTAAAATCAAGGTATGATAGATTTAAATTCAATGCACTAAGTAATATATAGGACTCTAATATTTTAAGTAGTTTACTTAGTTCTTTAGATATGGAATAGAGCATGAGAAAATATTGAATATTTTGATATCAAATTTAAAAATTGTTCTTAGGCTCATGAGAGGGCAGTATAGAGTTTTTTTTTTTGCTTTCCATTTAAAATTATAATATTTTTAAATCAAGTTTTAATAGATTTAAATTCAATATAATGTGTTGAAATTTTATATATATTTTTAAAATTTCTACTAAAGTGATAGGATACAATAATATTTTAGATTGGTGACCAGTCTGGAAGAGTGTGGAAAAGATTTTGAATATTACGACATCAAATTTAAAAGTTGTTCTTAGAAAATCAATTGTTTTAAGGTAATGTGTGTGATTTTCTTGATTTCAGTTAAATTAAAATAAGAAAGGTAGTTTATGATATATATAGTTTTGTTAAGCTTTTTTTTAAAAAAAAAAAAAATTTTCTGATAAAAAACAAAAGTCAAATAATTTGTAAAAGAAAAGTAAGCTATGTAATGGTTTATTATACATAGTATAATGGAGAAAATTTTGAGTCGTCAAAATCAGGCTAGGCTCAGGATTTTCTATTAGTGATATATGCCAGCAATAACAAGAGGCACAAGGATCAAAATAATAATAACCAAGTATTATAAATAGGTTAATAATCACTAAAATTAAAATTGAGAGAAATAAAATTCTCAACTCATTTTTAAAGTATAGAAGCTCTTAATATTAAAGCATACACCAAGAGTTCAGTTATAATACATTGTCTTACACATAATAAGTTTTTATTTTGCCCCTCCAATATAAAATTTTACACCTTGCAACCACTATTTCAACATCTTATTGCCATGATCAGATCCACAGTTCAAGATTTTAGATAAAGAATAATCATGTTTTTAAATCTTATTTATCTATTTGTGCCACTTTTTTTTTCACAATAGTTTCTTCTACATAAAATATAATTTCTTTTTATCATTGCATTATAATAATCTCAGGATGTTTTATAATATTCTTAATAATATATAAGCCATATGAGCATAGATTTTCACACCACCCATCACTCTCCACTCTATCTCATAACACTGATACACTTGAACACATATATGTCGAAAAGATAAATAATCACCAATATACATATTTCATGCTGAACCAGCAATCATCAGTTTGGTCCAGATTACCATCTCTACACTTATATGCTATAAGTGCTCAGATATATATTAAGATAGCCAATCTTTATACTTTAATGGACAGGCTTCAATCTACTCCACACTCCAACTTTTCAACTGTCCATCCAATTGAAAATCTGATGATGGAATGCTCAAAGGCCACCCTAAGGCCGAGATTCTTGTCACACCCATGTTCACCTAAGGTCAATCTGTCCCCTCATGTACAGAACATAATCCATTTAATACATATACAAGGGATGGGCAGACATATTTACTATGTAATGACTGAAACACAGCCTTATTATATACCTGTGTCTTTATATATAATATATAGGGTATTTTTTCAATCTTTTATTTTATTTATAAGTTTTGAGGCAAATGAATGGGGTATCCTAGTGAAAAGGATGAGGAGACAGACACTTATTCCAAAGATAATGTCTATCTACTGTACAATAATAAGAACTATAATAAATTTTAATAAAAAAATATTTTGATTAAAATAAAATGCATAAAAAACAATAATCTCCTGTCTTACATTGGTGGTCGAGAGGTCAGCGCGACTGCCTTGCACTAGCAGGCAGTTGCCCGGATTGCGGGTTCACATCCTGGCCGATGCTATGACACTTAAAAAAAAGAAACAAAAACAATAATCTCCTAGGATAGCCTTCAAATACCTATAGTGGATAAAGGATTTTATGACCACTTAGAATACTCTATTAACAAGTTAAACCAAATTTTTTTTATAGATTTTAATAAATAATTTTATCATTTCAATTGATTATGATAATAATCTTAAATAGAGTGGATAACAGTTTATTACAAGAGAAGTCTTCTTTAAATAACTGCAATTAAATTATAGTGATCAGTTAAAAAAATGGATAAATACTTTATTACTTAGATGCATTCTCAACATCTATAAATCTTTATGACTAAGTAATTTATTACCTTTAATATGTGTGAATGTGCTGAATAATTAGAATAAAATATAATTGCATCATGAATTAAATAATATTTAGATTTCTGGACAAATGATATGTGAATAATATACCATTGATACTCTAAACAAGGCTTTACAACAAAATATAACATTTATTTACAATAAGACAATTCAACAACAACACCATAGAAAAATCCACAGTTTAAATGTGCTGTTAAAATATAATGCAATTTTACCATATCAGAGAAATACAATTTGAAAGTTTTTAGTTTAAACTCTTGAACAAATAAATTAAATTTTAATTAACCATTGTTTATTTTGGTTGACCGATATAATCTTTATGAACACAAATACTGTTACAAGAAGGTTCACATTTTCTGACTAATAAAGTTTACATTAACAATGGTGTTATTACAAAAACTTTTTATATCTTCCTAAATAATAAAGGTTTTATTGATGTATGCATTCTTATACAAGTTCTACATTCACTTGCCTGATAAAATTTGACCTAACATAAGCATTATTTTAATAATTCTATATCTTTCTAACAGAAATTTTTTTTTACTAACTTATGCATTTGTTCAAGAAGCCCCACATTTGCATACACTCACACCATAATAATGTACAAACAATGAGTAAATCTAAATATTATTTATGTATTAACAATCCAGCAATGACTTGTTACTGGATGATGTGATATACACTGCTTATTTGGGCTTATAAAATCCAATTTTGAATAATTATTGGTTTTACATTCTGTAATGCTGGAAACACACAGCAGAACAGATTTATACATCAGGACTACCTCTATCTACATTAAGAATAATCAAAAGTACATCTGAAGAAAAGATGACACTCTTCAAAAACAAATAATCACATCAATTGTCATAATATAATACACCATATATAATTGCAATACAATAATATGATAATTCCAAGGGGGAAAGATCAATAAGGCACTGAACCTAATATGATATGAACCCAAAAGATAGTTCTTAGGGCAAGTTAGTACACCAGGACCTTTGTCTCTGAACATATGAAAAAAATGGGAATGGACCATAATGAATACTAGGAAAAATGAGGGTTGCCTCAAAAAAGTGCTTATAGAAATATGAAATATGAATATACATACTACACATGGAAAATATCAAGAAGAGCGAGATGATGCTAATATCTCTTTATAAAATACATATGCTATCAAAAATCACATCATCAAGGGAGAGACAAGACTCTATTCCTTGGAAATATAAATTCACAAGATAAGCTCAAAGCAATACACAAGAGGAAACTAACGCTAATATCTCTTAATAAATGTAATAATTATTATCTGATGTATAAAACTGATAAGATAGTTATCTTGTCAAATCTGACTTAATAATTCATAGTCTGGAATAAATAAGAATACACATATTTTAATGGTTTACATATAAATATTCACTGAAATAGATAAGTTACAATAGGGAACAATGCAATACTCTTAAAATGATAAAATACTAAAATCATTATATAACATTAATAAAATAGTCAGTATTATGTGAACTTCTGAAGATTACCTTGAATAATATTTCATAAAATATGTTAAGCAAAAATACGTAAAGCAAGCAAATAATAATTTATAAATACATAAAATTATAATTGTAAGTTGTAACCAGTTTACCAAATTTTTAAAGTATTAAAGTTCTTTAGTATGGAGATTTTACCATTTTGCAAGATATAGTCTTGAAAGCTTATATTTCTCCATTTGTTGGCATAGATGCACTGCATTGAAAATTATTTACATAAGATTTCCTTAAACATAAACACACAGACATATTAATAATAGCCATTCACTTTGCAAAATATTTAAATATATAAGTAAGTCAGATTTCAATAGTATATATTATAATATTAAACTGTTTTTTTTTTCATTTATTTATTCTAAGTAGTATGTTCGAATATAGAGGCTTGAGAACAAATATTTTTTTAACTAAACAGGTTTTCTTCCAGAGAGAAAGAAAGAGAGCAAAGTTTTACATTCACTTTGTAAGAATAATTACAGTTATAAAACATATGATAGAATAAATTTTATTAACAATTAATTGCATTCAATTTTCACTCATAATTTACCAGAAATATAAAGCATCTTTATAACGTAATAGCAAATTTAAAAATACATTTCTTCTTATTTAGTTTCTTTTGCAGATAAAATTGAAATATAAACAAGTGATTTTTTTTCTTCCTTTCTTCTCACTAGCAAAGGCAACAAATAATTAATTATTAAGAGCAATTTTTTTCATATGTCATAGCATGGGCCGGGACGCGAACCCACAACAGTCTGCAACCAACTACTTGGTTAGCAAGACGGCTGCGATGACCTCTCGGCTAACAATTTAAGACATCTTTTTTTTTTTAATTTAACACAAAAGCTTCATTCATCTTCAATTAATAGTTCATTTATTAAAAGAAAGAAATTTATTTATCCAAGAGGAATCATCAAAAATATTGAAACAATTTATTTTAAAATATCAAAATAAAGCATTCTATATGTCCTTGATAGCTCGTTGCTCTTTGAAATATTAAAATACATATTCTAAATCATTTAGCATGTCATAAATATTGCCAAATATGAGCTTTCAATAATTTTGTTTCTAAGAAATAAGGAACATTATAATAAAGTTCATTGCATCTATGACATTTAAAATAATGAAGAATTCTTACATGAGCAAGATAAACCATATGTAATTCCTGTGACATACTAGTATGAAATAGATATGTTTCAGCAATTAGGAGTGAATAATGGTTTGACATCTTCATTTGCTTTTCCCTTTTAAATAGTATTGACTTGAATTTCCACTGACTTAGGCTTAAAGTTTGGCACCTGAATTTGAAGTTTCTTAAGGGTAAATGTTACATTAAAGTAAAACAATTTAAAAATTTGAACATTGAACTAATTCTGTAGTTGAGACACAGTCAAGTTCCTTGTTCCTTTTCATGTCTGTTTTTTTGCTAAAAGTTCAGTGGTTCAGTAATTTCTGTAGTTCTCCTTTTGTAAATCATTTTAATCTTCCTAACCTAAAGTGCATGTGTGCCCTTTATATACATAGTCAAGTCACTTTTTTGATTGATAGGAAAAACTTTTTTTTACTACTTCCTGTAAGCTTCTCACCTTAGGGTTTAATAGTCAATTTTGTATCTAAACTAAAAATAGAAACTCATTTACATATTTTCAGATGTTTTAATTAACATGTCTGTCTGAAATAATTATTTTAGAAAATAAAATTATTATGGTTAAATAAAATACAAGGAAAGAAAATATATTGTTTTGAAAAGAAAATATTACATTATTCTTTTATAACTATTTTTAGATTAGATTAAATAAATCAATTAGAAGTTCACTAAAATTCAAGTTAATATTTTAGTTAATTTAAAAGTATTCAAAATGATAGTTAACATTGTAAATTGAAAGTAATAAATTTAAGCATACTCATACCCCTATACACTTAAGTTGCTTCATTTGAAAATTAACAACTATTTTAATACTAATAAACTAATTCTTCATCTAAATTAACTAATCTAACTTTATCTTTATTATTTATTCAATCTTAATGATATTAGCTTGAATGAATATATTCTTGCTAATAGTTAATTTGGATAAAAACTATTCCATTATAAGTAAGCAAATTTAACATTAATATCTGATACTAAAATTTAGGGTTAATTACTCCTATTGTTTAATTTAAACACTAAAATTTGAGATACTATGGACTATAGTATATACAAGCATTTTAACACGCTGGGTGAAGAAACTGTTAATGGTAAAAAAATAAAGTAAATTAATGCAGGCCTAGTGCTTTCAAGGTTTTGTCCCTCATATTCATGGTTAAAACAGATTTTAAATCATTGTGATATTGATAAATGGTAATGTATGTAAATGCATATGTAAATTAACTTGTCCATTTTCTGGAGATAGTGAAACATGTGTCATGTCTATTGATCTGGTTGTTATCATTGATGATAAAATCCCCTCTGTTATCTTCCTTTTGCAATCGTTAGCCTCAGTGCACACTATTTTGGGGCTGGAGGGTTTGAACAATAGAAAAATACATCTTTAGATTAAATACTTGAAAAGTACCTCAACCACAAGCAAGTTTAAATTAATACAATAAAATATTAAAATTAATTCCTTATAATGTTCAGGACTTATAAAAATACTTGAAATAATTTGTAATGTAAATTGGCATCTAATTATAAAGCTTTACTAAAGCTAACTTGCAATAAAATTAAGTTAATGAAAAAGTTTCCTTTTATATATATATACTTAAACAGATTAAACAGCTGAGAGTCTAGCTTCACTGGCAAAGCAAAATGTTACAATTTATATATATATATATATATATATATATATATATAAAGATGTACATATACTAAATATAATATATACATAAGTATACATATTAACTTATTGCAGAAATATCTAGTGATATATATAAACTATAAGTGTCAAATTGATTTACAGTAAAAATTATATGTATTAAATGAATTTCATTTAAGATATAGTTTTGGTAAGGATTTTTTTTTTAAAAAAAATAAAAAATTCCAATTAAAAACAAAAATGTCAAATACTTTTAACTTAAAAAAATGTTTTAAGTCATTTAAGAGTTTATTGTATACATATTATGTTCACATTCTAAATATGATATATACATAAAGTATGTAATGGGATTTCCCTCCTTTTACAATTTATTCTATGGCTATTTTACTTGTTATTTATTATTTTACTTATTTAAGCAGAGGAGTAAATATGATCAATACTTATATATTAACCATACCCCTGGTCAGACTGATATTTAATAAAAAATATTAAAACAACCACCACTTTTTCAGACCAAAGTAACTCCATGATTACAAGAAGCATGACATAACTCATGAGGATATTTATAATAGGTTTAAACCCTACATGTGCCATCCAGCCTTAGACTAGACCCCATGAAACAACATTATCAACTGCTTGATCCATGGCTTGCTATTAAAACATGAGATTGGCATAACACAGAATATCTAAATATGATTATCTATTTACTCATAGGTAAAGTGAGAGAGAGAGAAACTTAAACCACAGCAATAATTTACAATACATTTATTAAATAATAAAAAAATACATAAGAAATATTTAAAACATAAAAACAAAATATGAAAACATTCAAATTACCATAATTTTAAACAATCATATGATTATTTAAATATAGTTAAAATTTTACATTTATAAATGGCATTTAAATTTCTATATCGAAATAAAATTTAAAAATTCTCATACTTGAAATAAAATTTAAAAGTTCTACTAATGACATATATACATACTTACCTAAGTTTTACCACAGCATTTGGCCAATCACCCTTATCTTATCCTGTCAGATTTATAATGAGCTTCTCCTGGTAGTAGCTTAGTTCATGGTAGGTAAACACATTGGCAAAGGAGAGTTGGAAATGTATTCTTGCATCTGGTTATTTGTGTTCAGGAGATGGGTGGTATAAAATGAACAAACACCAGTTTTCATCCAGCAACACATTTTCCTCTCAGCATGACTGTATAAAGATTGCTTCATCTTGCTGGAATCAGTTGTTTTAGCTGGCTATAGTTTCTTTGGTCAACTATCTGGAAAAACTAACTGGCTTCCTTCTTTTGCTTCTTTGCTTTTTCTGCTGCTGCTCTTTCCTTTTTTGGACAATAGGCATTTGCAGTTTTTATGTTCTCTAACTCCACACACTGTTCGAAATCCTACCAATGCTACTCATTTGATTTATTTTTTAATTAGTTATATATTTATTTTTTTAACTTATATTTTTGATTACACAGAAATTAGTTAACTATTGTTAATTAATTAATCAGTCTGGAATTTATGTCCAGAAACTGATTACATCTTGTACAAATTTGTTTTCAATTATATATTAAATTTTAATACACAAAAGAAAAGAAAGATAAGTTATAATTAGTATTTTAATATAATCCAGAAGATTTTTACATTTTTTTTTAACAATAAAATATTGAAATAATTTTCTTATCTTATTAATAATATTTATACACAACCCACAATTCTCAGTGCCATCTCATATTGCTGACCCACCTGATCACACACATGTTGAAAAGATAAATAATCACCAATATACATATTTCATGCTAAACCAGAAATCATCAGTTGGTCCAGATTACTATCTCCACACATATATACAATCAGTGCTCAGCTTTATATTAAGATATCCAATCTCCATACTTTAATGGACAAGCTTCAAACTACTCCAACCCACAATTCTTCAGCCTTCCATTTCATTGAAAATCTGATGATGAAATGTTCAAATCTCATGTTAGTGCCAAGGTTGTCATCCTACCCATGTTGACATATTAGTCATTCTGGCCCTTCATGTACAGGAGAATAATCCATTTATGTGTGCATATGTGAGGGATGGGCAGACCTTTTACACACTATTTTTATAAATTAAAACATTGTACAGGCTTAAACCTGCATTTATAAATGCAATATATGTAGGATTTGAACTCAGACTTTTACATGACCCACAACTCTTCAGTCTTCTATGTGTGGAGATAGTAATCTGGATCAACTGATGATTGCTGGGTTAGCATGAAATACAAATATTGGTGATTATTTATCTTTTCAATGTGTGCGATCAGGTGGGTCAGCAATATGAGATGTCACTGAGAGTAGTGGGTCATGTGAAAGTCTGAGTTCGAATCCCACATATATTACATATATAAATGCAGTGTCATCTCATATTGCTAACCCACCTGATCTCACACATGTTGAAATGATAAATAATCACCAATATTCGTATTTCATGCTAAACCAATCATCAGTTGATCCAGATTACTATCTCCACACATAGAAGGCTGAAGAGTTGTGGGTTGGAGTAGTTTGAAGTCTGTCCATTAAAGTATGAAGATTGGCTATATTAATATAAAGCTGAGCACTGACAGTATACATGTGTGGAGATAGTAATCTGGACCAACTGATGATTGCTGGTTTAGCATGAAATACATATATTGGTGATTATTTATCTTTTCAACATGTGTGTGTTCAGGTGGATCAGCAATATGAGATGCCACTGAGAGTAGTGAGTCATGTGAAACTCTTGAGTTTCCAATCCTGCATATATTACATATATAAATGCAGGTTTAAGCCTGTACAATGTATTAATAATATCTATGTAACTCGTATATATACACATACTTATGTACTGTGTATATATACACATTGCTACAATACTTAGTAACTTATAGCAGAAATATCTAGTGAACTATAAATGCCAAGTCAATTTAAAGTACAATATAGTTTTATATTTTTATTTACTGTGCCAACACTAAAAAGTTAAAAATCATAGAGATAATTTTTTTTATATTAAATGCTTTTATTTACAATCACTAAAAAAATAAAAAAAGGAATGGTTTCTTCAATCCAAGCAAAACTAGGGATTGACTAATTAAAAACCCCATTTGTGGTTGAAGCAACAATTATTTTTTCCCCTTTTTAATGTGCAGTAAATAAAAAGGTAATAATATGAATACTGAACACTACCGTTTGATGGCACTCTTTTTCACCCAATGCACATCAATAAACCGATTCACAGGCCGTTTGTTTGTTTACATAATATTACAGTAAAAGATTTATATTTTAGTGCACAGTAAATAAAAACATTAAATGTGAAAATGTTTTTTTTATCTCTATGATTATTTGTTATTAGTTTTTGTTTAACTTTTAAAATCTGCTGCGAAAAAAATACATTTTTCATCAAGAGGAAAATATTGAGATACATTTAACAGTATGAGGTTCACAATAATTACTACTATTCCAAGACATAACAGGCATTTATTTCAAAACATTTTATTCTTAAATATTTTTTTCTATAACCAAAAATAAATAGAATAATTTTGAAACATGTAATTAATTGTTTGATATGTGACCTCATTCAAGATGACCATTAGATGTTACTGTATAGAATGAAAAAATAAAGATTAATGTACCTGTTTATTATAGACATACTTAACAACTTCTAATCTATTATATACTCATGAAGCATGAATAAAGACATTATAAAAGACAAATAACCCTCAAAGCAATTCTTGTGTTGAACCAGTTCTCATCAGTTAGCCTAGATCACAAGCTTTATCATATGTTTTTTTTCCTTATATGTCAAAGCATTGACAGGGAAGTGAACCCGGGCCAGCTGTTTGGAAGGCAGCTATGCTAACTGCTAGGCCACCAATGCTTGACAGCTTTATCATATGTTCCGTATTTATTAATAGCCAATTGCTTGTAAATCAAACGTACTTCATCCATAACTTTGACATGATCTACTTTAGATAAATACATAAATGATTTTCACTAATTATTAAATGAGATGGAATATATAATGGAATAGAACTTACTTAGTATATTTATAATACATATTAAATATGATAAAATAAAAAAGAAGTTGAATTACTCAATGTATAGGTATTTAATTTAAAAAACATATATACTAATCTTTAACGGAGAGTTGAGGTTTATATCTTAGTTAAGATAATCTCTAGTTTAATAAATGATTACTGACAATTATTAATGCATTTATAGTGGATCATGCCAAAATTATGGATAGAAATTTGATATTTGTAAATCAAAATGTAACAATATACTCTTTATCTTATTCTATGTTTCTCATATTCATAATACAAACTATGACTCATATCTGACATATTTAGCTTTGATCAATAATATTGTATAAGGATTGAAAATGGTTAATATATAAATTCAAATTAAGTTATTATTTTAAAAATATTACTATTAATATAATGTATATGGAATCTAATAATTACTTAACCAAATGGAGGAAGAGAAGAATAGAATAAATAATTAAAATTAAATCAATGTCTCTTAAGTACAGATAAAATCATGCTCATAGCCCCCAAAATTTGATGGTAATAAAAAAATACTACTTCATTAAAAGTAAAAAAAAATTTAATAAAATAATAATGTCATAAAAAAATAATAATAATAATAATAATAATAATAATAATAATAATAATAATAATAATAATAATAATAATAATAATAATAATAATAATAATAATAATAATAATAATAATAATAATAATAATAATAATAATAATAATAATAATAATAATAATAATAATAATAATAATAATAAAATAATAATAATAATAATAATAATAATAATAATAATAATAATAATAATAATAATAATAATAATAATAATAATAATAATAATAATAATAATAATAATAATAATAATAATAATAATAATAATAATAATAATAATAATAATAATAATAATAATAATAATAATAATAATAATAATAATAATAATAATAATAATAATAATAATAATAATAATAATAATAATAATAATAATAATAAAGATTCACATATGTATAGAAATTACATTTAGCAATAATTTATCTAATAAAAAATATGTTGATAAAATATTAAAAATTTATAAAGTTAACATGAAACATCTGTAAAATTACATTAGATTAACATTTCATGTTAAACCATCAAACAACCCATGATCACCATTCTTTATGCATACACAAGCTATTTTTTCAGACAGGCAAAACTCCATACAGTAGCACCACTCAAGTGCAAGCCAGAGTGATCAATGGATGCAGTCTAGTGCCTACTCATCGAATATTCCCAGACTGGTTTCTAGCTTGTGGCTTTCACCAGTGAAGAGTCTTGGATTTTAGAGCACTGCACCTAGATCTTAGGACTCATGCAACCCTCCAGCAGCCACCTTTTAAGCCAATACACATCACATGATTATGCTTATAACTGTTATTAAAACAGGCAAACCCTCACTATGTATAGCCACATACAGCAAACTAGAATAATCGATGGATTCCAGAAGACTTGTACATAAAATCCCCATCTAGTGTCTACTCATAACAGCCACCTTTTACTTTTTAGTTTACTATAAAGCTTGAGTCCAAGATGAAAACACAATAATGTTTTTAAACTAAGCACATTAGCTTGTATAGTTGTATAGATCTGAACTCAGTTCAGCATCCATACTTTTTGATGTCTTTTGGTTCTTTAATAATCACAGTCACCATAATCCTATTGGGCAGGATTCATATTAAACCATCAAACATTATATGATATCACCATTCTTCATGGTTACACAAGTTGTTTTTCACAGAGACAAAACTCTCCATACAGTAGTGCTACTCAGTGCAAACCAGAGTAATCAATGGATGCATGCAGAAAAGTTTTATGAATAAAATCCCAATCTAGTACCTACTCATCCAATATTTCCAGACTAGTTTCTAGCTTGTAGCTCTCATCAGTGAGGAGTCTTGGATTTGAGAGCACTGTACCTAGATCTTAGGATTTCATGCAATCCTCCAGCAGCTACCTTATTAGCTAACTATAAAGTTTTGAGTCCAAGATGAAAACATGATAATGTGCTTATTGGCATGTATAGTTGTATAGATCTAAACTCGGTTCAGCATCCATATTTTTTGGTATCTTTGGTTCTCTAATAAGCACAGTCACCATGATCTTATTGGGCAGGATTGGTATTAAACCATCAAAAATTACATGATATCCCCATTCTTTATGCTTAGACAAGCTGTTTTTTTACAGAGGCAAAACTTTCCATAGAGTATCACCACTCAGTGCAAGCCAGAGTAATCAATGGGTGTAGGAAGGTCTGTGAATAAAGTCCCTATCTAATGCCTATTCATCCAATATTCCCAGACTACTTTCTAGCTTATGGTTTTCATCAGTGAAGGGTTTCATTAGATCCTAAGATGTAGGTGCAGTGCCTAAGGCTCCTCATTGTAAAAGCCACAAGCTAGAAACTAGTCTGAGGATATTGGATGAGTAGGCATTAGATAGGGATTTTATGCACAAATATTCCTGTATTCATTGATTACTCTGGCTTGCACTGAGTGGTGCTACAGTATGGAGAGTTTTGCCTCTGTGAAAAACAGCTTGTGTAAGCACAAAGAATGGCTATCATGTGATGTTTGATGGTATAATATGAATCCTGATCGACGGGATTATGGTGACTGTCATTATTAAATCACCAAAGGTACCAAAAATATGAATGCTAAACTGAGTTCAGATCTATTCAACTATACAAACTAATGGGCTTAGCTTGAAAACATTATTGTGTTTTCATCTAAGATCTAGGTACAGTACTTTCAGATCCAAGGCTCTATACTGTTGAAAGCAACAAACTAGAAACGAGTCAGAGGATATTGGATGAATAGGCCATAGATATTAATTTTATGCACAAACCTTCCTGCATCCATTGATTACTCTGGGTTGCACTGAGTGGTATTACTGTATGGAGAGTTTTGCCTCTGTGAAAAACATTTTATATTCAAATATAAAATATTCTGAAGCATCAAAATGCACTCAGAGCTATATAAAGAAGAGTAGTATAATATAAAAAAGTCTTAATGAAATCTTAAAATATAAATGCATTTGAAAATCTGATAAAATATGACAGCGTAAAAGAGTAGAAAAATATATGTCCACATATAATGCTATCTAGTGAAGCTGTAGTAATCATTATCCAAGATCTACACCGATAATCCCAGTGTAGTTTCTAGCTTATAGATTTCATCAATAAGGAGCCTTGGATCTGGTAGCAGTGGATCTTGATATTTGGAATTAATGTGCTTTAATCTCCAGCACTCAAGTGCACTGCTATCGAATCCCAATTCCTCATTGATGAAAGCCATAGGCTAAAAACTAGGTAGGGATATTGAATAAGTAAGTACAGATAGAGATTATTATGCACAATATTCTAGCTGCTATTGATTACTATTGCTTATACTAGATGATACTAATGTGGGGAAAATTTGCTATTGTTTTAACAGCTTGTGTAAGCTTAAGAAAAGAGAATCATGTGATCATGTTACTGTAATGTTTATTGCATTTTTAAAATTTAACATTAGCTAATATTCAGGAACACATGACAATGTATTAAATGTTGGCAATGTGCAGCCACAGTGAAACTCAGGGTTTGCAAAATATGGGATGATTCTTGTAATTTCTTTCAAAATTTATATCCAAGCTATATAAATGATGAACCATTGAAGTCAATTTTAGCATTGTTGCATCATATACAACTTACAAATACTTTGCGACAATACTTTTGCAGAAATATCTATTTTTCATGTACAAAAACAAAGTACAATTTCAATTTGGAAGAAATTCATGTGTAAATAACTCTCAAGATATTAATTATTATGTGTATTCAAAACTACTTTGGAACCAAATGTGATTTTAAATCTTCCAAGATAAAAGGCAAAATTAAAACTGCTAATCAGTTATGGCTTTTCTCAATTCACTCTACATTAATTTTCTAGAACTGACTTTGCAAATAAACTTTTTGTGAACTGCTGTGGATTGACAATATGCTCTTTGTATATTTATAAATATCATGACATATATAAAGTATTACTCATGTTATCTAATCAAAAAAATATTTAATTCTAAGATGATTTGATGTAATTTTTTATGCATTATTTGTTGAAATTATGATAAATTTTGTTTACTTAGAAAAAAAATGGTTTTCTACAAATATAAAGATTTAAACTTCTAGTGCATTGTGTTTTCATAAGATAAAATTGATTTTTGAATCCATACTTTTTTAATATTTAAATTTGATGTAGACCAAAAAATCTGCTGAACAGAAAAGACAGAAAATAAAAGAAACACATGCTGAGAGTCAATATAGGGAGGTGAAAAGAAAAATCTGAAAGTTGTACGTTTTTGTTTTAAAACAAAATGTCAATTTTTGATGTAAAATACACAGGGACTTATACTTGCACAACAGAACATTTTTATCTTATTTACGCAGAAAATTTGATATAAAAAGTGATTGGCTGTTTAAAGGTAGAGTCAAAAAAGTATTCTTGTAAGCCTTATTGGTTTACAGTAATAAAAAATGCATCAATAGCAGCTATCCACTCTATAATAGTTTTTTTGAGTCCATTTGTACAAGCATGAATAATCAATAGATCTTAAGTTGTAACAGCAACCAGATCCTCACAATAGAATTTGCAATAATATATAATAAAATACTAGTTTTCTATTTCACCTTAGTAAGTAATTTAAATTGCACTTTACGCAAAAAAGTGAAGCTTGTCTAAAATATTATTAAAGAGTTATATGGCTAAGCGTTTTCAAAGAACTTAAGTCTCCATATGCATAGCCTACTTTAATTGAAGTTTAGCAGTGATTTATGCAAAATTTATGCAAATTTCTTTTATAAAGACCATTTTCTGGAGATAGCAAAGCACGATTTAAATTACTTAATAATATATAATAGCAAATTATCTTTGCTGAAGTCCAATAACCAGAACTTATCCAGCATTTCTATGAAGTGTCTACTGATTAGTTATGTTTATCCAGGTTGCGCTGGAATAGAATAATAGACAGTAGATTGCAGTTCTATATATTTAGTGTCATCTTGATGCATTCAAATTAGAACTAAATGTTTCTAAAATTGATTCCCAGCTGAATATAGAAAAAAAAAAAAAATTCAATTTTGTTAACATTTAAATGGTACATTTACCTTTTGTGATTTGGTGCAGTGGCTTGGTTCTGAAGCCCAAGGTTCATATATCTTGGCTTCAGCTGTTACTTTCGATGCCTGAACTTTTTATGCAAACTTTCAAGCAATAAACCATTCAAGGATTATAATGTTTCTGTTGTGCTAAACTTAGTGATTGCAATGATCAAAATGCATTAAATTTCATTAGTTATGAATTTTTTTTAATGTCATGCTTAATCAATATATTTATACTCCTCGGTGATTAGTTGTTCAAATGCTGACAGAAATTATCTCCACTTCTTATGAGATATTTATTAAGTTACATTAAAAAACTTAATGTTGTATATGATTATTAACATACTCAAGCTTTAAAACTATCCAATATATATATATATATATATATATATATATATATATATATATATATATATATATATATATATATATATATATATATATATATATATATAGTATTTAAATAGAAAGTCAGGCTATCCAACATTTTGGTAGGAGATTCATATGTTTAAACTAGATCATCTGATAATTGGAGTTTTATTTCACTATACATAAAAACTGAAGTAGTATATTCCTACTCTCATCTGTTTCACCTATTTTTTCCCCATAGCTCTATCTATGGCATATATAAACTCTTTCTGAGTACATATATATGGACATTAACACAATTATATATGTATCACTGTATATATTGTGACCTTCCTGGTTGGCACCATGAAGAAATGTGGGAGGTACACATTGTGCCAATAGTGATCAGAGGTGGCTATTAGGAGAAAAATGAATTGTGATATAACTTAGTATTTTAATTTTAGTTAAAAAATTATCAGGACCTGAGTTGAGGTGTACCAATCATTAAAGTTGTATTTTATGTGTGTCTGGTAGTGAGAGAGGAAGATGGACAATATCAGGAATTGTTGGTATGAGAGCTAAATTAGTGGGAATGTTTGTCTGTAATGCTATAACAGGTGTTTGTTCATTGATTTTCTAACTCACTGTCTATTCCATACCAAGATCTAACTTATATATGTGGGTGCATGTCCTTTTACATCATCTCACACTTCATTTATATTTTAAGTATTACTTATAATATCCAATTTGTAATAGCAGTATTTACTTGCCATAGAAACTGTTAATAACTCAGTCATTAATAGACCTCTGCATTAAGGGAAAGACAGACACACACATATACCATTAATTAATATGATTTTTTTAATTTATTATTTATAAATTATTTATTACATGAAATCTTACATTTAAAATTGTAAAAGTTATTTATTTATTTGTTATTGGTTAGCATTTGTAAATTTAATATTTTTTTTCTTTTTCCAATATTCTATTACTAAATTTTTACAAGCAAGAAATTCTTGCATATTGCTAAGCTCATTATAAAAAAAGAAGTGTGGCTCAGCAGTTTTTACAGGATTTCAAGAAAAGAAAAGTAGAAAATCGGAGAGAGAAGAAAGACAGAATAGTTATGGAAAGTGGAATAATTTTCTAAAAATAAGAAACTAGGTGAACTACATATTGTGGAAATTCTCTACTATTCCTTTATGGATGAAGTTCTCTTATAGTACTCAGAATATGATTGTTCACATGGAAGGCTAAATTTTAAAAGGTACCCAGCTCTGGCTTTTATCAGATAATAATTTAGACTTACTTGATTCAAATGCGTGGATATTACAAAATTTTGTTGAAATGATTTATTATAACATACTTATGATGAATAAAATAATGATGGAATTGTGTAAATTAATAACAGTAAGAATAACTAAGAAGAAAATTATGCTGAACTATTTAGTGGAACAGTTTACTGACTCTCGGTTGATAAATTTTATGTTCTCAGTACGTAAAATAAAGTTAAAATGGAAAAGTTATCTATTCTAACCATCTACATTATTGGAATAGTCATGGATATTAAACTACCTTACCAGTCGCACCTATAAAATGAGTGATAGAATGTGTGACTTAATAATATTTAATATTTAGTTACAAAATAATGTATACAAGCATGGATAAATCACTGACAATGGATTTAATTGTTATGAAAATTCTATTGAATGCTAGAAACCTAAAAAGAAATAAAGTCGTAAACTTTTACTTGGATTATCTTGCCGAATTGGAGATATTTTTATTTTATGACACATATAATGATTCTAATACACGCAAAAGCTGTTTATAATATCCTTTAGAAAATTCTAAGAACATTGGAGATTATTAATGCTTTTGTCAAATTACCTGCAGGAGCAATGTTTGTATGTTTTTTTTAATGTTGTTAATTCGTCATTGTCATTGTGAGCTGTGCGTATATTCCCGTTTAAACTTTCAAGTCTGAACTAAAAAAAAAACTTTTATTTTAATGATTATATGTTGACATGTATCCCTTCCTATTGCCTATAGTAGATAGGTAGATTTTTATGCTTATTTATTTATATGCCTAATCTCCTCTAGAATGTCTTGGAGATCTTGGTATAAATTATACCAAATCGGTAATTTTTTTTTTTTTTTTGGTATTATGTTGAAAGAAAAATGGATATTCTCATGCTCATGTTATTAGTTCAAATTAAATACTTTAATGTTGTGCATTGGTTAATAATACTAGATAGACGCATAGAGATATTTATGCCAGTATGCAGAATAGTTAAACTTACTTGACAGTATTGACTTTACATTGAAATTCGATATTCATAATTCTCACAAGTAATAGATTAGTTTAATGTTAATTATTGTTAATATGACATTTTATTGTTTCCTAAGATTTAGGAATCATTTTATATAGGATCGTATGTTCGTGTGTGTGTGCACTGTCGTAAACTATTCTACCAAAGTTGTATTTTGCTTTTCTATCGGTTTCGGGTTGGTGCCGTATGTTAAAGAAAGATGAAGAATTAAGAGTTTGTCTGCTTATAGATTTGTTTATATATGAAATGCATTGAGTACATTTGGATGAAGAAGCGATCGAAGGGATGATTTTTACTATGTGGATTGAGTAGTACTCTCCTTAATTATTTACTTGTTCCAATCGTGGGTGGTAGTATATTTCATTGTTTAAGTGCATGTGATGAGATAGTTGTATTTCTTAAATGAAGTGGCAAATGCCCCATTGTCATTGATTTAATGATTAGCTTATTGCACCATCCGTTCCGCAAGTAAACTGATAGAAATATAATTAATTAATGCTTCGTGTTTGGGGATTTTATAAATGCGCACACACTCGGAAAAATGATAAAATTTAGGTATAGAAAGAAACCATCACTAGAATTATTAGGTATAAATATTTTGTCAAATCATATCACTCTTATTATCACTATTTCATTCATTATTATTATTATTAATTCATCCTCCGGTATGAATATAGTATTAAATTAGGAAATTTTACTTTATCTAATGCAAAAAGTAATAAAACTTTCACTTATATTTACACTGTTTGTCTTGGAATAATAAGAGCACAAGTGAGAATAGATGTATTTAATATTGGATTGTAAATGTATCATTTTCTTCTATTGTTTATTGCTGGTAAATGAGCAAATAGAGTGATAAATGTAAATAAGATAATAAATAGAAGGAAGCGTCTTCACATATTAAATGTAAAATGATTAGTAACAATCATTAGTATATTTATCTGAAATGGATGGCGTCAAAGTTGTGAGTGGAGGGAGTTTGACAATGGTAAATGAAAATGTAATAATTTACTCTAAATAAATACTTTTCATATAATAGAGATATATATGAGATATAGTGACCTGGGCCAACTGATGAGTGCTGGTTCAGCACGAAATGCATCTTGGGGGTCATTTGTCTTTTATTATATCTTTATTTATATAAATTTGAAAAGAATTGGGGAAGTATGGAGGTGTTTATTATATCTATAAATATATTAAATGTACAAAATTATATAATATAATGTTATTTATACGAATCTGTGTTTAATGTAAAGGTAATTATAAGATTATCGTAGATGTGTGGGAAAGGATTTGTTTTATAATAAATGTTTTGTTGAAATAAGACTCCCTCTGAATTGCTTTATCTTGTACGTTCGATTGACCATTTCCACACACAGATGTTCAACATAAAATAACTAGAATATTTATTGATCTGCTAGCTTATGCAATTTATCTCGATAACAATGAGTTAATTGATGCAAACACTGGAAATGCTAAGAATAAATTATACCTTATTTAAAATTGCAGCACTTGTCAGTATAACATTATGTGCCATTTATTTAAACAATACAGATTTAATAGATCTAACATTGTAATGCCAAATTATGATTTTACCTTACTTAGAATAGATAATGATGTGAAGTAAAAATGTACCCGATCCTTATCATTGTCTACACTTTATTTATTGTAATGATTCTCAATTTCACAATAGCCCTTATTATTTAATAGTTATATTTTATTAGGATTGATTTGTTGTTTACAGAGCAGAGCCCTGAGATTAGTGCATCATTTAAGAAACATTAATATAGCTGTTCAATCTAAATTAAATGATGGTAGATTGAGTATTATTGTAGTGATCCCAAGCATATTAGATGACTGGCATGATTGGTCTAGCATGTACTTGGATGATGAGAGAACTGAATATGTCATGATTTGAGTTAATTTATAAATTGCTTTATTTTGATAATTTAGTAGATGCTTATAATATAGTTAAATCAATATTATATAATTATTGATTATAAATGCTCTCATTCCTATTTGCATTCTAGATGACCACGATACCCTATAACCCCCAACTGAGCTAAGCTATAGAGTAGTAGTATCATAAGAATCTTATCAATAAGTAGAGATGTAAGTTAAATTATTAATTTATTCTAACTTGTATAGAATTGGCACCTGGGCATTTATTGGTACATAAAGTGAGATAGGTGAAATAAATAGAGGTTACAATATATATATATATATATATATAAATAGAGGTTACAATATATATATATATATATATAGTGCAATAGGATATAAATATTATTTATGTTTCCAATGCTTCTTAAATTTAGATTGGAATAGTTGTAAACAAAAATCATGTCTTCATGCACCTGTGATAATATAGCATGTGACCAAAGTTTAAAATCGTATTTTTGATAATATTTTTCTAAAATGTATTTGGTGTAAACAAAATTTAATGAACCATTGCTATTGTTCAGTCTTTAGGCAATTTGATGGCCAAATCAAGTTAAAAATATCATGCTCAAAATTTAAACAAAGAATTAAATCAATTTGGTAAATAATCTTGTTGACAACCAGATGTTCTAATCCTAGAACCATATAAATAAGCCACATTTCACGCTGTAAAATTATATATATTGTAAGTCTAAAGGAGCATTGGCCATCAGTCACCACGCCAGTTTAATTTTTGATATGGCGGAGTAGACAGCCATTAGATTTGGCCATTTTCCTGATGGGAGATGGCGATCTCTGATCCCATTCTACATGCCTAATGTTCTATCATCATTGTAGAGATGGGAAATCTTCTAGCTATCAGTCTGTTGCAAGAAGACTGTAGATCAAATCACATAGCCTATCCGGAGATTGAGAGTACCACCACATTGGTTGCCTGATGTGGCTGAATTGCCAGCTGAGATAAAGAATATTGGTAAGATTCTTATAAAATACTACACAGCTCTTAGTCAATTTACAAACCTTTAAACATTAATATTTAAAGCTAGCTACATGTTAATCAAATGTTCAAATCTAACCCTATAAAGCTATCTAAAGTTTGGGTCTATCTACCTAAAATTAAATCTGTTAACTTATCTTTTAGTTTGTGTCTATCTACCTAAATGCTATTTGACCCGCCATAGCACTGTTTTGAAATCCTATTATGTCAGATAATAACTGATCACTATGCACTCATTATTATCGATTGATGTAAATTTGCATCATATTATGTTATTTATAGTTTGCTTAGTCAAATGTATACTTTGTAATTTTTAATATTTATTATTTAGAAGTAATGGACTAGTCTTAGAGATCATGATAAAGTAATGTTTTATTAAGTGCCATTTCCCCCTCCTTAATCAATAATTAAAGATGCAGATCCAGTAACTCAAACTAGATTGATAATTTAATTTTAACCCTTTTGAGTTAGCATAATTTTAATGCTGTTTTAAGAACTGGATTCTGTTAGCTATGCAGATAAAAGTTATCTGTTTTAGGGTGCATTTAATTTTAAATATATATATTTGTGTTTGCCTTGTGCTTTGTGAGTGTGTTTTAACTAAGTACACTCAGTACATTGGATCTTGCTGCATTTTCTGATGGGTTCATGGTGGAGGCCACTCCCATCCATCTTTACTTTGGGCATGACTACTTTTATTACAACTGTAACGCAAGGGTCCAGACCATTTGTATAAAGTTTATCCGAGTCCCTGAATCTGAACAGTTCATATTTTAATTGCAGCAAGCCATTTGGTCTTAGGGCACCACACATTTTGTTGCAGAAGCCTGTGAATAATTATTCACACTCTGAACTTATTTCTTAATGTTTTATTCAATGCCGTAGTGTGTATATGTGGATCTAGAGTAGCCAGTTATTGCCTCTTATTAAATGAGTGTTCAGCATTAGTCTGAAATCCAAATCTTTGGTTACTAAGCTGAATATGCATCACCTTGATTAATTTGTCATCCACTTTTAAATGTATATAAATAATAGCTATATGATTGCTGTCATTACTAATCTTGCAAAATTAGTAAACCATAATGGAAGAATCAGATTTGATATATTAACTATTATAGGCATAAAGCTTTATTAACCACACATCCATTTAAAAGTGTTAAGATGTGATCACTGTCATAATTTAGTCTCATCCACTAAGTTATGCCTGGGTACATTGATACCACATATTTAATACTATATAATTGTCATTTTTGTTTTGCTTGATTTTATTTCATTGATTTAATAAACCTATTCAAATATAAAACACGTTTCATATCTCATTTACTTGTAATCTAATTCCAATCCAGTCTAATTCATTATTATTATATATATGATGTGCATTATAGTTAATCATGGATATTAACTTTAGTTTTAAGTTAATTAGTTTGTTACTCTCCATTTTAACCCTTTAGTTAAATTATTAGTCTGTTTCGGAATCTCATGCCTCTCTCTGTTTGGAGCCAGCTCTTAGAAGAAATTAAGACCCATGTGTAACCTCAGAAATGTCATTTATAAAGTGTTAAATCATGGAGTACTGGTGAGTGAATTGGTCAGATTCGGGATCTCACTATCCGATTTTGGTCAGCTTTGGTGTATTTTACCTGGACTCTGGATTTTGTTACGTGAATATATAAATCTGAAGGTTATAATACAAAACATATATTTGAAAGGAAGTAACTACTTTATGTGAATCATTAATAAATAATATTTGTATGTTAATAAATATTAATTTGAAATCTCGTTAATATATAAACATCACACTTATTTCCAACTACATTAATGAATGTTTGTTTAAATATATCAAAAGTGAAATAATAGATCGTCATACTATTTTTTATTAATATTTGTTGACATATAGAAATTATATATTAATGATTCATGGAAAGTATCATTTTCATTTAAATTTACATATATATATATATTTATTGGACTGTACATATTAACTATTTACATTTATACATATAAAGTTGTAATTATAAATTATAGTAGAAATTTAATGAAAATTCTCTATGTATTTTTTATAAATAATTTTTCAATTTTGGAGCAGTATATCAAGCAATAATTAAAAGAGGCATTTGTAGATAAAATTACACTCACTAGTAAGTGTATTTGTCTGTAATACTTAAGATCAAAAGTAAATCGATTTTTTTTTATTTATCTAAGCTTATATTAAGTTTGTAAATCAGAAAATAATATTGAATATGTTTGAATATTAAAAGTATAACAACTTTCTAAATATTTTTGCAATAAAATAAGTCTTTTCCATAGGAAGCTATAGATTTCAATTATTTCCATATACTGTGATATACTTATAAATTAACAACCAAGATTTAATATTATATACATACATATATATATATTATAATAATATTACAAATAATATATGTAAATTTATAAATAAATATTTGAAAATATAGTACTTAATAGTTTAGAAAAAATATATGTATAACCGTCACTTAGAAGCACTTTCAACTAACTTGTAGCTTTGTCAACTATCACTTTTAAAATGTCAACTTTCCCATAATTCCATGATGTCAATATTCCCATAATTCTGTGATCTTAACGTTTGCTGCTTGCCTATTAATTAAATCTTGTTTATATTTATAAATTAACACGCCTCTTTAATTTTCCTTTTATTATTATTTCTTTCAGTTTCCAATATTTTTACGTTGTTATAATTAAAATCAAAACCATATATACATGATTTATTATGGTCATAAAAAACAGAAGCTGATAAAGTATCATTATTTTTAAAATTTTGTTTTGAACCCTTTTAAATAATAATAAGTGCTCTTTTGTTTTTTTTTCCAATGTGCACCTCGATTCATCTATATATCCTCTGCCACATCTACATGTCCATTTGTAAATGATAAAATTTTTATTTATCAATAAAGTTTTATCTTTTGAAATGTTTATTAATTTATTTAATGTAGGTGGTGCATAAAATGCAATATCACATATTCCTTTATAAATTTTCTTAATGAAACTTGCCTGTTGATTCGAAATATATGGTATTGATATCCACAGTTTTTTATCAGAAGAATTAACATTATTATTAATATTTTTATATTTAGAAGTAAAATTTTTAATAGTATAATAAACACAATCATAATTGTATCCAACATTTAACAATTCATTATAATAAATTTCAATATTTTTAGTTTTATTTGATGCATATTTACAAAGGTTATCATTTCTAAATAAAAAGGATTTCAAACCTGCCATTTTATGTGACATTGGTACTTTTGATTCATATGGAATATATCCTCTTTTTGCTATTGGTTTAAGAGTCATATAGTAATCCAGTTTATCTTTGTTTCTAGTTATCTTGAGATCTAAAAATTGAACACTCATTGAATTTTCATCTGTTTTAATCCACTTTAAGCCCTTTATATTATTTAATTCATTAAACAGATCATTAATAGCATTTGGCTTTCCACAAACAAAAACATCATCAACATATCGATTGTATAAAATAATCTCTCTCTGATAATTTGCCTTTTTTTAAATATTTTCTTCATATGTAGATATAACAAAATTACATATTTGGGCAACTGTAGGAAGGTCCATGGGCCACCCATTATTCATTTTATAAAATTCGTGCTTAAAAATTGCATAAATGTTTTTATCAATAAAGTTTAATATTTCAACAATAAATTTTATTATTTTAACATTAACATTTTTTAACTTTAATGCATTATTAATTATTTCAATAGAAGTCATTCTGTCAATTGATCTGTACATTTCACTGACATCAAAATACAAATTACATCATAATTATCAATAACACTATTATTAATTTTACCAACGAAATCAAATGATGAACGTATTGAATACATACCAAAACCAAGAATTTCCCGCAACATTTTCTCAATTAATTTACATGTTTCATAATAGAATGCACTCCCAAAATCAACAAACGTTAAGATCACAGAATTATGGAAAGATTGACATCATGGAATTATGGGAAAGCTGACATTTTAAAAGTGATAGTTGACAAAGCTACAAGTTAGTTGAAAGTGCTTCTTAGTGACGCTTATATATATATATTTTTATAAACTATTAAATACTGTATTTTCAAATATTTATTTATATATTTACATATATATATATATGAGATGGATTGATGAAATATGGAAATACGTGGTAGTGTTGTGGAGAAGAAAGGTTAGAAAGCAGAGAAGATGGATTGAATTGGGAGAAACCTTCATCCTGAGGGAATTGGTAACGATTGAAAATCATGATGATGATATGTATATTTGGTTGTAAGCATGTTTAAAGTTTTAAAAAAAGCATACACAAACACCAGTATTTAAATATAGTGAAGCAATCATTTAGGTAGAAAGATTCAGAGTTCAACCCTTTATCTTACTTTATATTTGTAGATATAATGCAAGAAATATATATAAATTTTGTGATCACATGATTACCATTTTTTACAATGGCTTGCACTGGGTAGCGCTATTGTATGGAGAGAGTTATTACTGTTACATATTCATTTTGTGATGAATTTTTCAAAATAAAATGAAATTTTAATAAATTACTAAATAAAAATAATTGGGAATCTAAAATCAATAAAGGTTAAATATATTGAAAGTGTTTTTAAAGATAATTCTGTAAACAATAAATAGGTTTATTGTTACATGTAAAATATATATTTGATATGTAAAATTGTATTTATGATCTTAGATTGCTTGTGATTTTACTTTTTAATATTTTAAACTTTAGATTTGTCACATTCAAAAATTGTATATTTTTTATAAAATAGCAAATATATATATATATGAAAAAGTCAAGAAATATTATCATGTATTCAAAATAAGAGTCATAGATCACATGACCCAATTCTCTTAAGCTTGTAAGATATAAAAAATGAGCTTTTTCCAATTGCTGAACAAGCTTTGTGATAAGTGCTTAGCCAGAGAAAGCATCTAAAATATCTCTGTCAGGAAACCCCCAACCTCTGGCCATGGGTTTGAAGACTGTAGGTGTCTAAAACTTTCAGATTTTCTACTCAATAGATAACTTTTAGATAAATGCTGGCTTTGTGTTGGTATTTTTAGATCTAGTGTCTGAAGCTATCCTAGCGCCTCTCCGAGGAGTGCCAAAGCATGAAACCATGGTCAGAGGTTGGGGGATTCCTGACATATTTTAGATGCTTTCTCTGGCTAAGCATTTATCACAAAGTTTATTGAGCAATTGGAAAATGCTCATTTTTTATTAGCATGTATTGTTTTAAAAGAATTGAAAAAGATATTTTGAAAAGTTTATTTTATGTATAATTAAACAAAAAAAATTATATAATAGTTAAAAATATATAATTAATTATTTTTAATTAACATTTCATAATTAAAATTTGTCGAAATCTGCTTCCAAATGGGTTTTAAAAAAACAAAAAAACAACAACTATCAATTAGAATTTTTTTTCTTCTATCAATTAGTGTTACAAAAAAACTTTATATAAGCAAGAACAGAAGTTTAAGGCAGATAAACGACTTTTTATCAGGGATAAATAGCCATGTATGTGTGCTGAAAATCAGATATATTAATCTTTAACTTGGATTAAAGTTTATATCTGTGCTAGAGAAAATCTCTAGTTTAATAAATGATTAGTAATAATCATTACGTGTTTATCAAAAAGTTGATAACGTAAAAGTTGGGAGTGAAGCAAATTGACGCTTGAAAATAAAAATGAGACAATTTGCTCTACATAAATATTCTTCGTGTAATAGAGATATATATGAGAGATGATGACCTAGCCAACTGATGAGTGCTGATTCAGCACGAAATGCATCTTGGGGGTCATTTGTCTTTTATTGTATCTTTATTTATATGAAATTATTTATGAAATAAAAAAAGAATGGAGAAATATGGAAGTTGTCTAATCTATAAAAAAGATTAAGAAAGATATATATAAAGAGTTACCATGATATAATTTATGCGTTCATAGATTCATTTATAAATCAGATCAATTCATGGATTCTTTAATGTAGCTATATTTTTTTTATATTCCTAGAGATGCATTAAACTGACTGAGTGCATGTATTATGCAGTACAAAGCCATAGTTAACAGCTACAAGTAAGAAGTCTCACAGCCTAAATAATATTACCCATGTAAAGAAATTATATAGTTAGAAACTACTTTTTAATAATCTTTTAGCCGAAATGGATTTTTTTTTAATGAAGATAAATTTTCGTCAGTATATACTAAGTGCACCTATAATGCAACAATTCTTGCATACATATTGAAATGATGATTAAATGATGGTAAAATTCATGTTTGTGATTGTCGTAGGTTTGCATGATTAGAATCCAGATTGTTTGCCTACATAATATTAAGTTCTGAAATAGTATGTGTGCTTGCATACCTTACTTAGTTTTGATATATAAAACCAACCAACTTATATAGATAAGTGCATAGGCTACTATTGATAGATTATGATGGTATGGTTCATGATATTAGGTATGTATAAGCAGAAGAAACATTGCATACATGTGGATATACAATGCTATGTTTTAGATTTATTGTTCAATGATATAAAACTATTACTTATTTTATAGGTTTCATAAATTTTAGATATGAAAGATAATTATAAAATACAATTGTAAAGAGTAAATGTCATGCTAAATGTTAGAATATAATAGTTTTTTTAGTCTGAAGTTTCTTTCATTACCCATCATTCTATCAATTGTATAATTTTGCACTATTGTAAACAAAAAATTAAACATCCATTCGCCAGATTATAGTAAGATCTAAAGAATTAGTGCTGGACTTTATATGAAGTTGTGGTTGGATGTCTTTTCAGTAAACATTAAATTTTCTCTCTATATATATTAGTATATGAATTATCAAATGAAGACATGTTAATTATCATTAGAATTCTGCTGTTTACAAGTGGGGGTAAAAAATTCTACATTGTGAAATCTAATGGTGCTCTCCAATGAATAATCTTGGTCATACCTGTTGATCTTCAGTTGACCATTTCAGTATATACAGAAACTTTAGATCACTCAATGTAGTATGGAAAGATATATATTGAATGTAACAAGAAGGGATCTAAAATGAACTATATGGGTGAGAGAACAAATAGGTATCATTGAAAAAATTAAGAGACTGAAATGGAACTAATCTGAATATTTTGCCAGAAGGAATGATAATATATGGATAGTAAAAGTCTTAAATTGGACCCAAGAGACTGTTACTTAGAACAGGACTACATATGAGGAGGATTGATGAAATAAGAAAGATTGTGGATCAGAAATTTGGATATCTCTATTCTGAAATGAATCAATAATGGTTGAAACAATGATGGCATGATCCAAACTCCAAGATATCCTGAACTTTCAAATTTGCACTATCATTAAATATTAACACATTATGCATTCACATGCATTAAAAACATGAAATATGCATAATTTATGTATCATAATGAACGATACCATTAAACTTCATTTTAATAAAGGACTTCTTTTTTTAATTACTCTATATAAAAATTCGTAATCAATTTTAGACTTTAATTATATACAAGGTATTAGTTAAAGCATGCTGACTCACATATAATGATTGTACTTAATTTGATCATTTTAGAGGTAATGATTCAGTATGAGTTTAAGAAGGCTATTACATTCCTTCATTTCTATCAATATACAAAAAATAAAAATCAAACAATTCTCTTACTGATTCGCATTATTAGATATGTTCAGCTTACCATATATATATATATATATACCGTTTAATCTAAATAAAACAATATCTGTATGAATGTTCATTCTATGCAAAGCATGGAACTACTACCATCTCAGATATTAAATTCTCATCATGAGTTAACCATGTTACAACAAGGACTGATTAATTGCTTGCCATGTTTTATAAAATCAAGAGAGTTTTCTTGAAAATATCTGAATTTGTAAAATTTAAGAACAATTTTGCCATAGAAGTTGTGTACATTTGAGACATATCATTATCAATTTCTTAATCTGATTGCAAACTAATTAAACTAATAGTCAATCACATACCCTTCTATACTTCCTACGTGTAAAATAAGAAAATGATTTCACACACCGTTTTTTTAAAGTAAAATTAATCTCAACTAGCAAAAATATATCAAGCGTTGTTAGCCGAGAGGTCATCGCAGCCGCCTTGCAAGCAAGTAGTTGGTTGCAGACGGTTGTGGGTTCGCCTCCCGGCCGATGCTATGACATATGGAAGAAACAAAAACTAGCAAAAATATGAAAATTATTTAAATTAACGATATAGTCTAAAATCACACACACGCATACATATATGCAAAGTTTAAAATGGACTTGAATTTTATCACTATAGGTATATTATTTAATAAAATTATTAAACACTTTGGAATTGTAAGTAAAAATGTATTTTAACTCTAGCTATAGCTTAATAAAACAAACTTCATAATATAATAATAGTATTAATATTTTTATTATGCTAGCAATAAGACGAAGAATAAATAGCAATTGTTTGTAATACATTATTTCCTAAAAATATTTGCATTGTAGACTCATTCTCCTGTTTTAGAAAATGCATTTTTTTAAAAATAGAGAAACAAGGTAGGATTAAAGTTAGACCATCTTAAATTGATGTTTTAAATTAGTATAAGCTTTTCAAAAACATAAAAACCAATCTTTATGAGCATATTATAGGTTGCTTATTCCTGGTTATATCCGATATATCAATTTGAACAGTTAATTATATATATATTTATCTCTTTGGATTTAATTAAATAGTTTGACTCTTTTCTTTTTTTTTATTTAAAAGGAGATTTTATTTACATATCAGACTTATTTTATAAATATATAGTAAGTAATTACAAATAACTCTTTAAACTCAATTTTCATTTTCTGAGATTCTCTTTCTTCGCTGAAAAAAAAAAAAAAAATCCCATTTATTATGCATTAAACCATTCAAATGTAAAAGTTTCATTTGATATTAATCCCTATTTTTTTAATTAACGAATAACATGCAAGATCAGCTTACAACATTCAATATACATATATTTTATTATCCGGGTTACTTTTTTTAATAATATAGGTAATAATCGAAAGTAATTCAAATTCCAGTTGTTGATATCTTTTCAAATTCCAGTTGTTTATAATTGTTTTAGCTTGAAGTATAATTTATTTATAAATACTGACTATATATTAATTTTAGATCTTTCATCTTATGAAGATAATCTGATATAATGCATACTAACAAGTCTATTATTTACTAATGTTATCAAACATTTTATATCATATTTGGGAAATATTTATATTTTATTTGTAAAGGAAATAATAAAATATTATTTTATATGTATATATTGTTTTTTAGCACGGGTACCACCTCCTACATCATCAAGTGAAATACCCGATTGTGGGGGTATGGTCACTGGCGTAGGCGGCATCATCAAGTCTCCTGGATATCCCTCTGCGTATCCCGGGAATATTGACTGTATATGGCTGCTACGTGTGCAATATTCTAGACGTATCTTTATAAGGATTTTAGAAATGCAATTAGGAGGTAGTATAGGTAAGCAACTTTAATAATTGTTTATAATAATTATATTTAAACAACATATTTATTTTCCATGTTTATCTATCACATTTTACATATAAATATATTCAGATTATTTGTAAGAAGCTATTTAAAGAGTTGTAAATTAAAATTTACAAGAACATATGCGATATAGTTAATTAATGAAAGTTTTTTTATCACTAATAATTGTTTTATATTTTTAATTAAAAATCGAAATTAAAATTTATCCTACTGTCTAAATATCATTTTTTCTACAAATTGAATTTAAATCATCACTGGATCACATAATTACCAGTGATCAATTTTTTAATCTATGTCAAAATTCAAAATCCAAGCAAATCATAAAAGGAGCTAAAATAGATCTTTGAACTAAAATCAAATGTAGTTTTTAATTACAAAATTTTAGTTCAAAAGCAATATTTTTTATTTCATTGTAGTGTTATGTTTGTTTAAAATACGAAGTGCTAAATCTTTTGTAACATTATATATTAACTCTCTACAAGTCTCAAAGTATTTTATTAAAACAGGCAAAACTGTCCATACAGTAGTGCCACTCAGTGCAAGCCAGGGTAATCATTGGATGCCAGAAAGCTTGTGCATAAAATCCCTATCTAGTTTCTACTCACCCAATATCCCCAAACTAGTATCTGGCTTGTGACCTTCATCAGTGAGGAACCTTGGATCTGGGAGCACAGCCAGCCTTCTGGCATCCATTGATTACTCTGGCTTGCACTGAGTGTCATTACTGTATGGAGAGTTTTGCCTGTTTTAATAACAGTTATGAGCAAGCATAAGAAATGATCATGTGATGTTTAATGGTTTAAAGTATTTTATTGTGGTGATGTTGCATTAACAGATAAGTTCCTGGAATATTTCTGATACCTAGTTATTAATATTGCCATTTGAAACTTATGAATATATTCATGTAAAATCTTGTTTTTTTTAATAAAAGAGCTGCAGTTATGCATGCTAAAATGATTATAAGGCTAAAACGTTTTTCAATGGTAGCGATTAGGAATCTAAGCTCCAAAAATTATTAAACTAGGCAATTTTTTATTTAAAATGTTATTAATACTTAATAACTATGTGAAGTTTATATTTAAATATAAATTGTTCTTTTTTAAAATCCATATGCAGTTAATAAGCAGCATCATGCACACACTTAACAAGCACTTTGTCCCCCAAAACCCATCGTTAAACAAGAATATTGTATAAAGAACAAATTACATTATAAGCAGTGAACAACAACTTAACCTAGTATATATAATGCTTGTGTAAATTACACTGTGTGCATTATAATAGGATACACTTAAAGTATGTAAGTATGTATGATAATGCAATTTAAATGTATGTAAAAACACTTTTCTTAAAGTTGTTCTTTCTAGTGATCCATTTATCAGTCATAATTATCCAGTTTTTTGAATTATGAATTGCTTATTCTAAGGTCCATTGTTGTCTTCTAAATCCTTGGATAATCTTGATTTTTTAGAGTGCACTAAACAATGACTGAGAATCTCTAGAGAAAAAAAAATAGAATGGGTGATTGAAACAGGGAAAACTCTCCCTGATGTATTGCCACTCAATGCAATCCAAGAAATAGTGATTATGTGATGTTTAATGGATAATTGACATGCTTCTTGGAATTTTTTTCATATGGGATGCTGTGATTTTGAAAACATTTGATGAACCTATGTTGGTTTGAGAACTTTGTCCTATTTTGTCTTTGTTTTTAAAATAGGAGCACTGGTAAATATGGGTATAGAAGACCAGATGTCATGACTTCCTTCTCCTTTTTTCACTTGACTTAAGATATCCATTTTTGTTTCCAAGCTATGAAATTTTCTTGATTTTTTTCATGGACATATTCGTTGCAGCCATGATTCTAACTGAAAATGTATGTAGCTATAAACTTTTAAGCAGAATCGCTAGGCAAAAATATACACCTTTTATCTATCCAAAAGTACATCAAAATAGAAGAGAAAATTAAAGTAAACTAGCAGTTAACAATTTTGCGTGTTCTTCAGCACTGCGTTTTTTGTTGCGCTGAAAAAAAATCCACACTGAAGTTTTATTTTTTTCAAATTTGTATTATTATATTATTTACATGAAATTGTTTAGAATTTTAAAAAAAATTAATAACAAACTTATTTAATTGATCAGAATGATTTGTTACTTATCTTTAGTGTAAGAGTAGCAAAATTGCATATTATACATTATCAAAACCTAATTGCACTTAATACCCGAAAAAATATTTTGATGTATTAAAAAACAAAAAAAATGTATCTAATGCATTCTGTGTTTGCATATTGTAATCAAAATTTAAGTTGTTGTTTTTTTTACAATATGTATTGCACAGATCTAAATAAACAGCACTTTGTTTACAAATATGCTAACTGTGACATTTTTATTTTGCCATGAGGTGGCACATTTTAGCCATTTTTTTTTTTGAAATGACAAAATTTTTTTGATTGTTGCAATACTTGTGAAATAAATATTAAATGTAGGAATCTTTTTAGTTTATTTGTATACAATTTTGCTTATGTATTTTTGAACCGAAAATACATTTACATTAACATTATGTTGATCTATTATTATAAAGTGCTGAAAACTTTGAAATTATTCAAATGGAAGTCAATCTTTGATAATGTACTATTTCTTAAGTATTATAAATTTTCACGCACTCGCCTGCCGGTAAGAGTTTAAAAAACTTAAGTTTTGAGCGTACATTATATATACACCAACTCTTACAGACCATGCTTAAATCAGGGCTTGAGACTATTGTGTGCCTGATGTTATAATCAAATATGGAATTGTACAAACCTACTTAACCCATCACAAGAGAAAGACAGTGTTTCATTTTTAACCACCTACGATTAGACAAACATGACTTGTAAATGTAAATCTATTATTATAAGTGCTGAAAACTTTGAAATTATTCAAACAGAGGTCAATCTCCAATAATGCACTGATTTAAGCCCTGATTTAAGCATGGTCTGTAAGAATTGGTGTATATAGAATGTATGCTCTAAACTTAAGTTTTTTAAACTCTTACTGGTGGGCGAGTGCATGAAAATTTATAATATTTAAGAAATAGTACATTATCAGATATTGACTTCCATTTGAATAATTTCAAAGTTGTCAGCATTTTATAATAATAGATCAACGTAAAACTGTTAATGTAAATGTATTTTGGGTTAAAAAATACATAAGCAAAATTGTATACAAATAAACTAAAAAGATTCCTACATTTAATATTTATTTAAACTGTTCATATCTATGTCTTCACAAGTATTGCGACAATCAAAAAAATTTTGTCATTTCAAAAAAAATGGCTAAAATGTGTCACCTCATGGCAAAATAAAAATGTCACAGCATATTTGTAAACAAAGTGGTGTTTATTTAGATCTGTGCAATACATATTGTAAAAAAAAAAAAAACCTTAAATTTTGATTACAATATATAAAAGTATGTATGGGTAAGACAACAAACAGGTGTTACTGACCTTATTGAAAAAATTAAAAGATTGAAATGGAGTTGGGCTGGACATATTGCTAGAAGAGATGATAATAGATGGACAATTGAAATTTTAAACTGGATTCCAAGAGATTGTAAAAGACCCAGAAAGAGACCACATGTGAGATGGATGGATGAAATAAGAAAATGTGCAGGGGTGTTGTGGAGAAGAGAAGCTAAAGATCGGAGAAGATGGATTAAACTTGGAGAGACCTTCATCCTGCAGTGGATTGATAATGGTTGATGATGATGATGATGAGTAGATAAATAGCATAATCTGAGTTATTATATTTGATACTAAAATTCTCTAATCCACATTTAATCTGCCATTAAAGAGTTTAATCCATATCATGTCACTCTGAATTATCAGTGGGAGCATGACTAATCAGTGAATATCAGCTAATTCAGTGAAACATCAGGTGTCTGGATTAGTTTATGTCTAAAGTCTGTCTTCAAAAGAAAGGACTATCTATATGCATCAATCACTTTTTATTGTTATTGCATTTAAAATTTCAAAGCATTGCAAACTTTTGAAGTGGAGTAAAATTTACACCTGTCTGTTTAGTTATATTACTGACTTCATATTGCTAATGCTAATAATTAGGCTGTAGTTGAGACAACTAAAATACATATTAATTGATTTGTTGTATGATGTATATAGTGAGGCAGGAAAATGTTTAGAATATGTCCATACAAAAGATTTATTATTCGGATTCATTGATATGTAATTATATACCATTGTAACAATATTTTAGTGGTATTATTTGCACAGTCATTCAAAATAACAGATTTTAGTATTACCAGGTAAAGCCACTAAAGCCAAAAACAATACAAACTGAGTGTGAACATAATTTGAAATTTTAATGTGTAATTTTATAAAAAGAGCTATAAAACCTAATGTGAATATAATTTTAAATTTGAATGTGTAATTTTTGAAAACAGCAACAAAAATTCATGGAAGTACATATAATGTGCATATATATCAGATAAAATAAATATAATACTCAAAATACTCTGGAATAAACTCTATGATATTAAATGCTACTCAAGATAGCATACACTGCTATAAGCTGGCTATATCTGATATTGATTTTTTTCATATTGGTATATTAAATATTATAAGATATTATTTCAGAGTATTCTGATTATATATATACAAATAAAATGTCTGTTAATTAAAAACTATTATAATAATAATAAAAATAATAAATATAATGGTAATTAACTATTATATACAGTCTTACAATATGAAATACTCAGAGTTAATTCCTTAACTCTCCTCAACTGTTAAATCCAAAAAACCAAACAGAAGCAAATGTCATCAACTCAAATCCCATAAATCCCAAATTTTAACATTATCACTTGTCTATTAATTATATTCATTTTATTTCTATTTATTATTCATAGTATTTGAGTTGATGATGTTTGTTTCCATTTTGTTTTTCGAATTTAATAGCAGTTGAGAAGAGTTAAGGAATTAACCAAAAGTACTTCAGATTGAAAGACTGTAAATAATAGTTAATTACCATTATATTTGTTATTTTTGTGTTATATATCATCATCATCATCATCAACCATTATCAATCCACTGCAGGATGAAGGTCTCTCCAAGTTCAATCCATCTCCAATTTTTAGCTTCTCTTCTCCACATCACCCCTGCACACTTTCTTATTTCATCCATCCATCTCACATGTGGTCTCTTTCTGGGTCTTTTACAATCTCTTGGAATCCAGTTTAAGATTTCAGTTGTCCATCTATTATCATCCCTTCTAGCAATATGTCCAGCCCAATTCCACTTCAGTCTTTTAATTTTTTCAATGAGGTCATAACACCTGTTTGTTATCTTTACCCATATATTGCATTTTCGATCTCTTCTTGTTACTCCCAACATGCATCTCTCCATACTTCTTCAAATGGTCTGAAGTCTCTGTATTGCTCTTCTATTAAGTGTCCAAGTCTCAGATCCATAAGTAACAACTGGTAAAACACATTTATTAAAAACTTTCCTTTTCAAACACATAGGCATATTTCCTTTTAGTATCAAGTTATTTCTACCAAAAGCACTCCAACTAAGTTTAATTCTATGATTAATTTCATCCATTATGTTTCCATCTGTATTAATAATCTGAACAAGGTATTTGTAACTGTTAACTTCTTCTAACTCATCATAATCAATCTTAATATTCATACTTTGAGAAAATTCATTAAACTTTATATATATATGACAAAATAAACTGCTATGTATGGACTCCTCAAACAAAACTGCAATCATGATTTCAAAAGAAGGAATTCAAGTAGAAACAAAAATCTGTAAAAGATACCATCAGAACACACAAATTTAATATAAATATTTAATATAAGGTTAAATATTAATACTTCAATAATTTGATGTAAAATTTACTTATAGTATCATATTAAGATTGAGATAACATTTATAAAATCCACTTTTGAGCTTCATCTGGGGTGTCACTAGATACTGAGACTTTCCATGTTCTTTTTTCTTTAGGTGTTTCTTCTAACTTTGTGAGCTGGTTTCTGCTCTATTCATGCTTATAGAAGGTTGATTTGGCATCAGTTTGAGCTTTGGCATAGTTATATAGATATCGATGTGAAAATTTGGATGGATAGATTGGTGCACGATTTCCCATGATATATGGCACAGCAGTTAGTATAGCCAAAACACAAACTGGCACCAAATCAATCTTCTATGAGCATGAATCCAATCTTGACCACACCTTTGAACCTACATCTGCCAGTGTGGTCTGCTCTGAATGTAAAAATGCTGTGATTAGATGTATATGCCAAGTATTTACCAGTATATGTTAGTTTCCTATAAACTGTTGTTTTTACTTTGCAATAAGGGAGTCTTATCACAAGAATATCTAAAAATTCCAACTTTTATTCTCATTTTGATTCCATTGTGAATTTAATTAAAGGATATACATTGTCGATATGTGGCCAGAGTAACTGCAATTATGTTTCGCATCATTCTTTAATAATCTGGCTTGTAAATTATCGTACTAATGTTTTCCTAGGTTTATATTATTAGCATTGCTTATTTAATAAGTTATAATTTATTTATGGGTTTGTCAAAATTGTTACAATTTTTGTAGTTTTATATTAGTTAGATGAAAAAAAAATATTCACACAAAATATATAAGTAAAAAAAAAACAGTCACAGCACTGGTAAATATTTAAATCATCTTCTAGCAATTATATCAGCATGATGAATGACCAATATGGAGACTGGTCTGATCAAAATAGCATATTTTTGAAGATAGTGAAAGTATATATCTGTACATTATCTTTCTGAAAATGGCCACAAACCTACCACTCAAACAAATCTATGAAATAGTAAAATTGAAGATACGTTTTATCAAGGCAATATGTCGGGGAATTGTACCAGAAGTAATCATATCCTTTACAAAAGCATTTTTATTTACTGTAACCTTCTAGCACAATAACACAGCCTGGCACCATCATAACTATGGAGTTTTACACCTCATAGTATGAGTATTATGTTTAAATATAAACTTAATAACCATCACTATCTGAATAAATTTATAGTATTTTGTTGAACATCAAAGGATTATAATAACTTATTTTGCAGTTGTGTTATAACATTAACTAGAAGATGAGAAATACCTTAATAGCAATGAGAATTATTAAAAAGTGTATTAGCCGATTATTTGTCCTTCTTCCAACCTCTAGGTAAGCATTCAACTTATGAAGGATATGTTAATTCTGATGGAAATGGTTATAATTTAATGCATGCATTTATAGCTGAACATTAATATAAAATTACATCTCTCCATTTAAATGTTAACATGATTTATGATGAGATCTCCTAGGCATCCCATTTTTGAGTATTTTGTAACAAGACTAAAGTTTCTGTTAGATTGCTCTATTTAATATGAAGCCTGGTCTACTAAATAGCGTCCTCAAATCTTGTATGAATGAACATTTATTCCTTGCACCTCACATGATACTATTTGAAATTTTCCCAGTTGTATATCCTATCGATTAGCTTATATGCCTAATTTTTATAATACTCTGTCACTTTCTTATTGATAAAATATTTTCTATGTTAAACAATATGAGGGTGTGTGTATACATACACATATTATTTTAATATAAATATACAAACTTGTTTAATATTCATATATTTTGAAGTAATATGAACTCACTATGACAATTATTTTGGGGTCACAAGATGTTTTCAAAATTAATTGGTTCCTCTATTAGATTAGTCCATCTACAAAATATTTAATGAGAAAAGACTGTTCTAAAATAAACTTATTCTGTGTTTGAGAAGAATGATTGGAATTCCCAACCTATGTCACTTATAAAATATGGCTAATATTTATATATTTTGTATATATAGCACTACAGTAGTTGTAATAGAAAAAAAAAGGATCAATTTCTTGATTTGTCAACTACAAATGTTTACATCCATTTTCTTAATTAAAAACAACAACAGCAACAAAAAGTGTGCAATACCATTTATTCTCATAGCATCAGATTTAATTAAGGCTATTTTCTGAAAAATGGTTATAATAAGAGCAATTTCAAACTTATGCCAGATATAAACACAGCATTATTAATTTTAATTATAATCAATTAAATAAAGGTAAACGACAAATCTTTTGTAAATAATAATTACAAATCAAATAATTGTAAGTATCAATTATATCATCATCATCATCAACCATTATCAATCCACTGCAGGATGAAGGTCTCTCCAAGTTTAATCCATCTTCTCTGATCTTTAGCTTCTCTTCTCCACAACACCCCTGCACATTTTCTTATTTCATCCATCCATCTCACATGTGGTCTCTTTCTGGGTCTTTTACTATCTCTTGGAATCCAGTTTAAATCAATTTTATACAAGGGTTTATTAAATGGTATTCAATCTTTTTTCTTTTTATTTGATTTAAGTCAAAAGACTAATACTGAATTTACATCAGGGTTAAGTTTGAAATTCAGTCTTATTCCAGTGCTTTTTACAAAACTAAGTCTTAATTAAATTCAGAGCTATGAGAATAAATGATGCTATTTTATTCTTTGGATTTCTGAGAAAGGAAAAGGGTGTATATATTTATATTTGACAGTTCATAGATGTTATTTTTCCTTTCTATTACCTTTTATATATATGCATATGTATTAATTGTATACATTTATTATTTTTTATTACTATTATAAAAGCGGATTGTCACAAATCGGAATTGGCAGTTCATGACGGCTATGCAAATATTAATACAAATAATGGAAGAGTGTTGCGACTGTGTGGAGATTTGATGTATTATACTAATGAACAGGAAAAATCTTACATTTCTCATCGTAATCGGCTATTTATCAGGTAGGTAAAATATTAACATTAAAATGTGCTTTATTATGTGAAATAGAAGTGGTTTTATATATATGTCAAAGCGTCGGCTGGGAAGCGAACCCCGGGACAACTACTTATAAGGCAGCTGTGCTAACCACTCGGACACCAACGCTTGACAAAAAAGAGAAGTGCTTTGATCACATTTTTTTAAAATATAGTAATGCTTATTGTTGTTAATTGAATAATTTGCATCTTACTGGATGTAAGGGTTTATTATCTAAAATTCAGATGCTAAAATATATTTAAGAGAGTGATAATTAATGGACAGTATTACTGATGATGATTATAAACATTAATTCTTATTAAGTGCATGGTCAGCACATAAATGCATATAAAGCTTTAACCTTAATACTATGCACCTTGAGTGCTGTAATCTTGTGTTAAGATTTGTAGAGGTCCCTCTCATGGTAAAATTAAGCATTCAAGGTGCTTAGTATTAAGGTTAAAGCCTTATATGTATTGATGATAATTATGTGTTACAGCTTTTTATTATCTGTTGCCCAGTTACTTGCCACTTTCAAAGTTAAAATAGAGTAATATAATAATAAATTGTCTAATGTTTATAAAATTCGTTTTTCTAGTATATGAAAATGTTATAGTTATATATATATTATTAAAGCACTGAATTCTCTAATTTAGCTTATACATTCGTATATACCAAAGCAAATATTAATTTTTAAAAATATATGCCGATTACACTCTTTACCAAGGATTTATCGCTGAAATACATAGCAAAAAAAAATATCAGACGACTTACTAGATATCTCATGGAAGCAATAAATATTATGTAAACTTGGAAATAAAAAAGAAAATACAATTGTTTGTCTGCACAGCTATTTAATATTTCAAACAATTTTCTAATTGAAATATTAAACAGTTATATGCACAAACAATTGTAGTTTTTTTAAAATTAGATATCTACATATATATATATTATGCTTATATTGAATGTTTCTAATATATGTAAATAGAGTGATTCGAACTTATGATTTTTTCAGTCTATATTCACCTTCCACTCCATCTCAAGCCACAAGTCATGTGTAATGTTGCTTGAGATGGAATGGAGAACGAATATAGACTGAAAAATTCTAAGTTCAAATTCATCTACTTACATATTGTACTCGACACTCCATTTCTTTTTATCACCGAGGGCACCCACCACTTGGCCACTATTGACCTAGAAAATTTGATTTATGGTGATCAAAAAGTTGATGGTAATTACTGTCAGCTAGACTCGAAGAGAAAAAGATCTTTAACATTGTTTGGACAATTGAGGGACAGGATACAGAAACAAACGTTAGCCAAAAACAAATATAATTATTAATAATTTTAAAGTTTATTAAATTAAAAAAAAACTATAGTAGCCAAACATAACATAAAAAGTTTGACTTAAATTTCCCAACTTTCTCTGTCAGAGAATGCAAGTGAATATTATGGTATATCAAATATTTTTCTCTTCACCTTTTCTTCTAACTTCACAAAATCCAATAATGACCCATTTAATATAAGGCAGTTATTCTAATTCTTGCAATATTCCTTCACTTGAAAGTGATCTGCAGCTGTAAGTACCTAAATAAAAAGTCATCATCAAATGGCAGCCTGGGTTCACAATCAAAGAATTCTTAGCACCCTCCATCTTCGGCCACCAACCACTGCCTTGGTTGGTGACTTTACAGCCTCCTGGGAATAAGGGTTATGATTTATTTTTGTCTGTCATAATTGTATATATCTATTGAAAAAATATTTATCATTTACATACATTCATTCTGCTTTATCAGACAACTGAGAAGACCATGGTATTTCTTAATCTTAAACTCAGAGGTAAAAAGCTAATTAACTCACCACACTGGCTAATGTATGTTGGTGAGCAGCTCATCCATGTTCACATACTATATGAATAATCACATAGTAATAACAGCTGCAATGATGAGAACTTATGGAGTGGACATTAGGAATTTGCCCTGCTCGGTTCATTTAAGGCCTACAAGAAGACTCTTTATTATAAAGGCACAAATATTGCAAATACAAGTGGAGTAGGATTAATTATAAATAAAAAGTGGAAGAACAACATTGTGGAGATTGATGGTGTATTGGACAGAGTGGCAAGATTAGTTATACAATTTAATAGCAGATACCAAATGCAAATAATTCATGTTTATGCTCCAATATGTTCTCATAGTGATGATGGAGTAGTAGAAGATGTACATTCATATAAAAATCAGTCACTGTTTGAGAACTTGGAGTATAAACTTGAATTATCTGAATCCGTAATGTTATTAAATTGAATAACTAATTTTTCCATTCTGTCTGATATATTATCAATCTTTACAATGTTGTTTTTTTACTTTTTATTTATATTGAATTCTATTCCATTTGTACTTCCAATATTTGGGCCTCTTCTAACTTCACAAAGTCCCAATAATATTCTAAATCTATTAAAAATATATTTTTTAATTCTAAAACATCTGTAGTGGGTGATAATATTTCTGAGAAAAATAATGATATTGATAATGGTAATAATGACTCAAGTAAGAAATGGATTAGACTTTCATATTGTCCTAAGATATATAATACATTGAAATATAACAAAAATTATATTGAGAAGAATATAAGTATTGGCTGGTCAAACAGTAAAAATCTTGATCTATTAATAGATAATTATAGGTTGAGAGATGATATACAGTACAAAAAAGGAATTGTATATAAAATTACATGCAAAATATGTAAAATGATTTACTTTGGGCATACTGGCAAACAATTAAAGGCAAGATCCAAAGAACATAATAATGCAATTAATAAAAGAGATGATAAATCTGCATTATATATTCATTACTTAAAATATGGGCATAGAATAGATGCTGCAAAAAGTATTAAATTTTTAAATTACATCAAAGATCCAAAAAGAAGACAAATATATAAAACATTATGTTAAAAATATTTTAAATAATTATATGAATACTTACAGGACTTCTATAAATTTGGTTAATAATTGGTTAATTAAAATGAATGGAAAATTATATAAATTGACATATATATAATTATAAAAAAATATATATAATTTATTTTATTTATTATATTGTTATGATATAGTCAATTATTTTGTAATTACTGGATTTATATGTAGATTTTGATTTATTTTAATGATTTATATTGGTATTGGTTGTTTTAATTTCATTTTTGAACATTAGATGGTTTTATGTCTTTAATAGTTTGTTAATGTAATAGATTATTAACATTTGAAAAGGGCACCAAATCAGGTGCTGAAAAAGGCTTTTTATGTATATAAAAAAATTTGATATTTATATAACTGTTGTAAGAATTTATTATTTTCTGATTATTATTTTATCGAAGAACAGCATAAAGAAATGAGCATTGCGTTACAGCATATAAATGGGTGATAAACAAGTGAAGATGTATAACATAATTTTAATTCATGAGCATTGTGTTACAGCATATAAATGGGTGATAAACAGGTGAAGAATTATAACATAGTTTAATTGAAGAATTTTTATTACATAAAAATAGTTACATGCTTTGACAAAACACAAGAAAAATATTATCAAACTTCTTACTAAAAGTTTTAAACTTGATTTTTTGAAGCAATTACATTTTTTATTTGTACAACATTTTTACAAGAGCATTTTATTCATTATAAAAAGTCATACTTCATTAATGTTGTCTGCAATAAAGCAATTTTTTTCACTACCTTCCCCCAATATATATATACACACACAGTTTAATTTTAACTTTTTAAAGAAATTTTATATAACTAACATCATCGAAAAAATTTAGAGACTGAAATAAAATTGGGCTGACATATTGCCAGAAGAGATGATAATAGATGGACAGTTGAAATCTTAAACGGGATTCCAATAGATTGCAAAAGACCTAGAAAGAGACCACATGTGAGATGGGTGGATGAAATAAAGTGTTTTAAGCTTATAAAAAGAATGTATGTATATACTTCAACAAAAATCAATAAATTAAAAACTAACGGTGATAAAACACAGTTGCTGAAGCTTTAAACATTAAATTACAAATATAAAGCTTAAGAGCCCCGAAAGCGCTCAACTTTATATTTGTAATTTTATGTTTAAAGCTTCAGCAACTGTGTTTTATCACAGTTAGTTTTTAATTTAAGGTTATATGGAGTAGAGAGGCTAGAAGTCGGAGAAGATGGATTGAACTTGGAGAGGCCTTCATCCTGCAGTGGATCAATAATGTTTGAAAATGATGATGATGATGATTTTTTGAATTCAAATTCATTGTAAATTCATTATGACAATCAGCAAACAGTAAAATTTTATTTATATCAATTTAAAATAACTATTACATTAAAAAAAACAATATTATACAATTTAAAGATGCAAAGTTATAATTAATTAGTTTTTAACTTTCCATATATGTGCGATATTAATGATTTGTTTTATATAATATAAAAAGAATCAATACAAACCCTTTGATTGCAACCCTCCCCCACTGAGAAGTCACTGAAGAATTTTTAGATCACACATATATGAAAAGTAAAAACAAATTAATTATAACTCTGCATCTTTTGATTGTATCTTTTTTTTTTTAATTTAAAAGTTGAAGTGATATAAATAAAATATTATTTGAAGTTTGTCACATGATCCTGAAATCGGTTTGAATTTAGAAAACAACTATCTGATAAATTTGTCTTGCATTGGTGGTTGAGAGGTCAGCGTGACTGCCTTACAAGCAGTTGTCTGGGTTGCAGGTTCGGGTCCCGGCCGATGCTATGACACTTGAAAAAAAACAACTATCTGATAATCTAGCAGGGAGGGATTATTACAGAATCTTTTGTTATAATAAGCTTAAAGAGTTAATGAAAAAATTTTTTCATTGCAAGCAACACAAATGTGATACAACTTTTTATAATGGACAAGGATTTACAAGATGCTTTTGTAAAACATATTGGTCATACAAATATGAAATATAACTGCTTCCAAAATCAAGTTCTTTGTAACTCTTCATATCACCCAAAAAAAATCATTAATTACTGTTTACTTGTTAGTTGTAATGTAAAAACTTTGATAATAATATTTTTCTAGCGTTTGTCAAAGTAGTATCTATTTTAATGTAAAAAAAATAATTAACTTAAAATTATGTTACTACTATTCACACATTTATCAACCGTTTATATTCTATTACTATGCACCTAATTCACGAAATAAGCAGAAAATATAATGCCCATTTTATAAAATGTGCAAAATTCTATAAATTCCACAAACTCTAAAAGCATGTTAAACAATTCATGGAATGAGCAAAAAGTCAACATATTCTGTCAGGAAAATTACTAAGAATAAAAGTGATCATTTATTTTTCAAGTTTCTGACCTTAATAAAATGTTGTGTTTTAATAAGAACTAAAAGCAAAAAGGAAATAAAATTAAAACCAGATGTAAATGTTGCATCATTAGATTAAAATCACATTCAATTAAACAAAGGATAGAGACAATCTAATTTTATGAGAATTGTTGATTGTAATAAATTTATTGTATATATTAATCACAGTTTTAAACATATATAGAAAATGGAAATGACATGTTTCCATTTTATTCTTAGTGATTTTTCTGACATAGAAAGTATAAGTGCATCTGTTTATTGACAACTGGTGGTAAGACACACCTGCTTCATTTTTATGTTTACTGTTAAAACGGTATTGATCAATATATTCATATTGTAGCTATGTATAGCCACATCATATATTAAAGGAGAATATTAAATATAAAGCTAATAATTAACAGCATGTTAATTATTGAAACCCTCAGTCAGTAAAGGCTTAAATGATCTAATGCTAATTAATAGTGACTTAATTCTAAAACCTCACTACATAAAGTGTTTATTCCAGAGTGTGTGTGTGGATTTATTTGCATTTTCTCTCAAACAAATATTTCTGTACCAAAAAAAAAAAAAAAAAGATTTTGTTAATTGATTATAAAAATTTGTTTTGGAAAAAAAAAAAAGAGGGAAAGAGAAAATTTCATTAAAAATTACTTGCATAGAAGTTTTAACTAATTTTCTGAGTTTAAAAATGTGATATTTCAAAATGAATAAGTTTATAGTGAAACGGTCAGCTTTTCAAACCAACTGTTTCACCTACTATATATGCTATATAGTAGTTTTCATACATATATAGATACCACCAATCCTCGTATATTTATTAAAGATAATCTTAATAAATCCCGCCTAAAATTAAATGTAAACAATTCAATCATGTATGTGTGCATATATGTTTAATAATTATTGAAAAATTCATTTATATACTGTACCGGTCAAAAAGAAGCCAACACATCAACAAACCCAAACTCAAAGTTGGATTCAAACTCAGGCGGTTCAAACTGAATTCAAACCCAACTCACGAGCTCAGATCAAATCAGTGGATGACATATATCAATGGTACATGACTATGCACCAAGGAACTAGCTCAATGGATGATGATGATTAATGAGACCCCTGATTTAATTCTAATGAAGTATAATAAAATAACTAAGAATCTTTATAAGTCAACTCATATATATATGTTCTGGTTGCCAATACAGACAGTGAGCATTAATATTAAATTAATTTGAATAAAAAGAAAATAAAAAAAAAACCAAATGAGTTAATAAAATGTTTAATAATAATTATAATTTTGTTCAACTTTTAGATTGTGATTATATAGATTACCTCTAGTCTTTAAACGGAATTTATATTTACAACAAGAATGGCAGTCCTTATTATATGCCAATACTATTACGCAATATTATATAATAAATATATGTCTATGCCCCCGACAAGAAAATAAAGGTAGATAAAGGTATTTGGCTATGACTGAAATTATTATTCTGATTCTAAAGGAAAGAATGTGATATTTATTTTCACATTCGTAAATCAATTCACAAAGAGCAAGATACGTATTTAGGGCATAACTTTAATATTTAATAGAAAACTTACTTAATTATAAATAAATATGAATTTGTTTGACTTTAATAAAATCAATTCATCACGATTTAAGAGCATTAGAGCAGGCTTTACTGGAACTGAGAAATAAATGGTACTGACGACTTATGAGCTATAAAAATGAACACGATAAATATGATGGCTGGTCGGTGATTTAAGTATGAGGGGAAACCAGGCCGGGTCATAGCCACGAGCCTTTGGTGTTCCAATGTAATAAAAAAAATGAGCAAGTGGAGGAAGTGCTTTCTTCCTAGATAATTAAACTAATAGAAATATCACCGAGGACAAGCCTATGAAACAGGAGATGGCTCGCGTCAGCAACGTTCGGAAAATGATGACTTGGTAATCATCGTATTTAAATAATAAAACCCAATTTATATAAAGAATGCTCTATGTGATGACCTGATCAAGTTAAATTAAAGTCAAATGTGCTTTAATCAAAAAGTATTTAATGCAATTAGAAATTATATTAATTATGCCCTAAATCCCATGCCCTTCCTGAATATTACTAGAAAGTATAAAATTTGAATTAGAATATATTCATTTAACTCCTTTATCGACCTTTTTGTGAAACAATATATTAATGTGAATAAATAGATATTATATAAACTCAGTAAAGTGGCCGGGAGCATAGGTTAGAAATTGAGCTAATAATTTGTTGTTTTTAGCCATAAATAAAGTAGCAAACATTGTATAAATCCTTCAACTCGATAATTAATAGAACTGTATCAAATTAGTTCTAGTGGGTAAGAATTACTATAAAAATAAATATAATATTATTTAACATGGCAAATGCAACGAAGGAAATTATTATCGAGTTGAAGTTATTATTGGCATATAATAAAAAATAAATTATATTAATAATCATCTAGCAAATATATAATAGGGTTAAATAAACGAACTGCCATCGTAAGAAAGGAAAGTTAACAGATATTAAATTTAAAGACTAGAGATAGATAGAGAATTACTACATAATTTAAAATAACATTAATAAAAAGACAATTTTACTATAGATAGCTTAAAGATGATTTAACTTAAAGTTCAGAACTGGCCAGGTTCAAAAAAAAAGATATTACCATTTCTTCATGGTTGGCTTCTGAGTTTCCACAGGGCAGAGTCCAGTTGGATGAAACGTATGCGCGCATTTTGAAAATTATGTGAATAGCATTTTGATGGATTTCTCTAAGGTTTCGGCAGCTTACGATTGGTATATGAATTTTTATATTGCAGCCACATTGAAGATTTTCAGGGGACTTAAGGAACCATAGTCAGACTCTTGAAGTTAAGCCCCCCCACCATGGTAGAAACACTATTTTACTTCATAATTTAACTGGGCGGCTTCTTCTCTAATGAAATATATATGGCTTCTCTTAATGATGAATAATAGCCGCTTGAAAACTTTTTCTGGGCTATTTATCTGTCCTCTGATGCCTTCAGACAAGCGCTTCTTTCATTATCAATTTATTAATTGTTTTTAGATACATTCCTTCGATAAGGCTTTCAAACTCATTAACTTGAATTCATTTTCTAATTAGAAAATGAATTTTTAAAATCAGAAAAATGATTTTAATTAGCAACCATCCTTACATTTTAAATACTTATCTTTTTTTTAATTAATAAAAACTTTACCCATTGTTTTTGGAAAGGGACAATCTGAAAGCTTATCAAAAGAATGTAGCTTTTAATCACTAAAAATTTGAACAAACTATTTAAAGTAAAATAAAACATTCCCGATGCATTGAAACTTTAGAACGAATATGTACATTTAAATATTTATAAATATATACGCACAATCCACACAGTTATAATATATATAAATTCAGGAATAATTCTATTATGAATTTATTAGTAAAAATGATTAATTTAAATCTCAGACAAGTTAATTTTAACACACATTTATAATAGTTTTTCTTTAAGGAAACTAGCGTGGATTGAACGAATAAAGCCCCATTGCATCGGAAATTCAAGGTTGGTACAAGGGTTTGAAGTTGGCTACATGTGAAAGATCATGAAGCTAGGATCAAACTTAGATCCAACTGCTTCATTTTTTTCCACTTCAAAAAAAAAAAAAACAATAAAAAAAATCTTTTTACTTATATTTGATATATTTATAGGTTTACTTGATTAATTGGTAGACTATACAAGTGATTGAACAAATAAAGCCCCATTGCATCGGAAATTCAAGGTTGGTACAAGGGTTTGAAGTTGGCTACATGTGAAAGATCATGAAGCTAGGATCAAACTTATATCTGACTGCTTCAATACTCATGATGTCAAAATACGCACATATATATATTATTAATAATTACAAAGTGAAAAACTAATTGTATGTGTAACTTTAGACTACATATATGCAAGAATATAAATGTTAATAGATTATAAAACATTTCGCTTTCTATAAGTTTATATATTTATTAAATTATATATTTTCAAAATTGTATAATTCTGCATATATCAGTAAATTAGAACGGTCAGGTTACATATATAATAAAATGTTTTTCTAAATTTTAGATTTGTTTTTCTGGACACACGGTCGCCAATATAATTAATCTTTACTGATATTAGATTAATTAAAAAATTATATTTAGAATAAAACTTGGAAAACGGAATAAATTACGGCCTGTGAATAGGTTTTGTTTGACCTATTTAAGATTTAACACAGCAGGCTCCTGCTGTAATTGGTTACTATCGTACGGGTCAGGAAAATAATTCTAAGAAAATAAAATAATGAAAGAGAGGGGGGATACTGGTATAAAAGTATTGGCAGCCATCTTTCAAACTTACTTGGCATTCATAAAAAATATTCTTTCTAAGAGTCATCAAGATATATATTTTAATAAAGTGAATAACCAGCATGTCGGGGTAATTGGGCTCGAAATCTAGCTTTCTGCCCGGCGAACAGCCATCTAAGCCGAGAGGACGGGAGTTGACCACCGCCAGATCCTAAAGATGTCACGCTATTCAAAGAACATGCCAGTACAGAGAAACATCAAGATTAACAACGGCAATTACTTCTTCCAAACTAAAATCTTCAACTAATTCCAAATTTAAATGCTAACTTAACCTTTAAATTAATGGCCATCTTAATATTGTAAATGAAATTTATGTATATTTTGTTTTATAATTTTAATCTAAAAATTCACCTAAATTATCAATGTAATAACTGTATTTAAATCCTAAAGCCTTGCCTGATTTTAAAACTGATATATAAATATAACTGATATAATAAAAGAAACTAAAACTGATAGAAATTTAATTGATAAAAATGATTTACCTGATATAAACAAATTATTGAATGATTTAAAATATTAAATGATTTAATGTGTTTGAGTTGATTTAAACTCATCTATAGATGAATTATGATTTATCTAAAATACGCGCATTCACACACATCTTTATTAATGTAGTTGTATGATTTTATGTATTGGTTTATTCGTAAAATAATGTTTGATTTAGTTACGCATTAATCAAATGCTATCTGTATCAATTTGCTTAACTAGAAATTAAATGTCTTATCTATTTAGTAACATATAATATACAATAAGCAGTTTTTAAAGTAATAATGAAAATTTCTATGATAATTTATTATTGTCTTAAGTTAATGAGAATGTTTGCCATCATTAATTTCCCAGATAGCGTTATAGAACTAAATCAATCATATTTTAGCGAACCTCGCACAACTTTCTTTTAGAATGAACTATTTTCAAATCTAACTTACTTGAAATTTATTTATGATTTAAAATGCATTTCTTAAGTTAATCTATGCCAAATGTTATTATTATTTAGTTACGTTATCTTGTTTATGCTATAAAACTTCAAAACCGAGCTTTATTCTTAAATTAAACTATTAGCGAATATTAAATAAAGATTCGCTCGCATATATATGTAAGTGCGCATATATATGCAGTATTCAAGATCAAGGTATAAACACATAATGTATAATGAATATGTAAATAATAATAATTGTATAAATATAACGAATATGTAAATGTAGAATAAAAGTAATGTATAAATAAAAATGTAAAATAACTGTATAGTAATTAAGTATAACAATGTGTAAAAATTACAATGTTATTAAATCATAGACAGTTGTATAATAATAGAAAGCTTAGCTGACCTTATAGGGTCAGAAAACTATGTAAAATATCATATATGGCGAGAAACGTGAAAATACTGTGTGTATGTAAAAACGTAAGTGAAAACACCATATATGGTTAGGAATGCAAAAGACTCCAGAAGTCTTGAGGGGTATATAAACCCTCATAACCTGTTCTAATTGTTCTGATGTTCTAAAATGTTCTAAATACGTTCTGAGTATGTTCTGAGTTATAATTATTTTATTTCGCCTTATAATAGGCTATGTATATAGTTGAATTTAACCGTATTAAACTATAATCTTACCATCTCAATTCTGCCTTTGTTCATTTATTTACTTGCTGATCATAAGACACAGCATATTGGCACAGTAACGACAGGAATAGAACCTGACAGCATATCGGTGCAGTAACGACAGGAATAGAATCTGAAAGTATTGGCGCAGTCGGCACAGGAATCGAATCAAAGAAAGTGGCAGTAATACAGAAACGGAACTGCATTAAAAATTGGCTCGGTCATTATAGGATCAAATCTTGAAATAATTGCCTAAACAGCAAGTGGATTTCAATCAACAGAGAAATGGCGAGCATAATGCAAGTTTCTATTTGCGAATTTAATGTACAAAATCCGAGTGATTGGCCACTGTATATTCAGAGAATTAAAAACTACTTTATACTAAATAGTATTACGGAGAATACTGTAAAAGCAGCCTCATTACTTTGCTTTGCAGATGAAAGAGTAATTGAAATAGCTAACAAACTGTGTGAAAATTCGCCGGAGATACAGAAATACGATGAGCTCGTAAAACAGCTAAATGAATATTTCAATCCCCAGCCATCCAAGTTTATTGCTCGATTGCACTTTAGCAGCAGAAGGCAAAGAAAGAATGAAAAAATAAAAGAATATGACATTGGTTTAAGAGAGATGGCAAGGCCATGCCTTTATGGTAAATATTTAGACGAAACCTTTACGGAACAGTTATTATATGGAATAAATGATGATCAATTGAGGCAGATCTTATTGGCAATAAGAGATGTAACTTACGAAGAAGCTATCAGACGTGCAACAGCATATGAATTGCAGCTTGACCAAGCAAGAGAGTTCAGAAGTTTTACGAAAACAGAACCACTTCAAACCACAATATTTAAAACGTTTGGAGTTAAACCCAAAACCGATAAACAAATTAAATGTTTTCGATGTAAAAAAATCGATCACAAAGCCCGTGATTGCAGTTTATCAGAAACTGAAAGTTATCGGAAAATAACCGAGTATCCTGAAAGATGGCACCACCATACAAAGCCGAACAGAGAATTTATGTGCGAAGCGATGGAAAGTAGGTACCTAAAAAGTGCTACTATAGACGAATCTGATCAAATTATGATTAAAAAATTAAAAAAATCTACATAAAACCACAAGTCAAAAATAATTACCCCAGCTTGTTCAAAAAACAAACAGGAAAACAAAAAACCTCACCTGTAGAAATAGAATTAAGAGACAGAGGAAAACCTATTGTAACAAAACCCTGGAAAGTACCTATAGCACAACAAAAATTGGCGCATCGAAACCACCGTCAACAAACAGTAAATTGGCATAGCACAGCAAAGATCGCCAGCAACCGTCTCAACTTACAGACTATGTTAGGTGAAAAACCATACTTCTGGAGTGGGGGAGGAGTGCAGTATTCAAGGTCAAGGTATAAACACATAATGTATAATGAATATGTAAATAATAATAATTGTATAAATATAACGAATATGTAAATGTAGAATAAAAGTAATGTATAAATAAAAATGAATATGTAAATAATAATAATTGTATAAATATAACGAATATGTAAATGTAGAATAAAAGTAATGTATAAATAAAAATGTAAAATAACTGTATAGTAATTAAGTATAACAATGTGTAAAAATTACAATGTTATTAAATCATAGACAGGTGTATAATAATAGAAAACTTAGCTGACCTTATAGGGTCAGAAAACTATGTAAAATACCATATATGGTGAGAAATGTGAAAATACTGTGTGTATGTAAAAATGTAAGTGAAAACACCATATATGGTTAGGAATGCAAAAGATTCCAGAAGTCTTGAGGGGTATATAAACCCTCATAACCTGTTCTAATTGTTCTGATGTTCTAAAATATTCTAAATATGTTCTGAGTATGTTCTGAGTTATAATTATTTTATTTCGCCTTATAATAGGCTATGTATATAGTTGAATTTAACTATTAAACTATAATCTTACCATCTCAATTCTGCCTTTGTCCATTTATTTACTTGCTGGTCATAAGACGCAGCAATATATATATAACACGTATAATTATATACGAAATAAAAAGCTCTGTTTTGGAAAGGATAAAATGTCTAGAATTAAAAATCATTACAAACGTATCATCACCTTAAGATAGATTTGTTTTTAAGTTAATATTTTAAACAAATATTTAGTTAAAGTGATAAAAATACAGCATAGATCTATAAGTTTAGATTTTAACTCCCCATATGCTGTAATCCTCCTTAAGCTAATTAAATCAAAGCCTATATAGATAGCTTTGTGGATTGGATTCATAAATTCCCTTAATTAGTACTATTAAGAGTACTGGAACATGGACTGATGTGGTTAGTTTCATGAAAGAAACTTGTATTTTAGTGTCTTAATTTTTAAATATGATTATCTAGTCAGGGGTGCATATGTGTCCTTATGAAATGCTATGGTGTATTTTCTTATTGCTGTATGTCTTTAATGGTCACATGTCATCGTGCTACACCATTACCATTAGTTCGGGCAATTATCTCTTCAGGTGGTGACTTATACACGCCAACCCATCATGCATTCTTATAATGGAGCATGAGACTCACTCAGAGTGTATGACTCCATATTCTGTATTCATAAAAGGAGCATGAGACTCATCCAGAGTGTGACTCCCACTCACATATATAAATTGCTCAATCTGCTGAACTAAAATGGCCTCCAATACCACAGCAATGAGAATCGGTCCCAGGGAACTGTTACCCGGTAAAAATCCCATGAATAAGGCACATATGAGATGCAATAAGACTCAGAGTTATATGTTTTTCTTCATGCACTTGTATCTGAAGTCTAACTTCCGTTAATCAGTTGAACCCGCCATTTTTGTTAATTCAGCATTGATCTGAAAGAGAATCCAATCTAAATAGCATATTACTGTGTAGAGAATATATTAAAGTATTCATGCTAGTTAAATTATGTTAAATTATGTTCTTTCAAATCTTATTATCACTTCTGCTAATATAGCAAATCTAAGTCCCTTTATAGCATAAACCTGGCATATATAACCATGAGCAAAGTCAAATTGTTCTGAATTAAAATTCATATTAAGCTCATGTAAATTTTTACTGTATTATCATTTTATCACCTGCGAGTGATAGAGATATATATGTATAGCCAAATAAATAATTAATTGTAACTGACATACTATCACCTACATTTGATATGAGGCTGTATATATATATATATATATATATATATATATATATATATATATATATATATATATATCTTATATAGATGGAAATATATATGGAAATGCAAAACCTCCAAATTTTATTAAATGTGTTAGAAGGTTAAAATCACTTATAAATAAGCTAACTTATATATATGTAAACCAAACTTCTTAAAGCTGTACATCCAAAATTTGCTATTGATAATGCATCACTTACATGTGAACCCTTCTGAATTGTAAAGTCCCTTAATCACCTGCATGTGAAACCAAAGGGGTTACCTACTCTATTGTTGTTTTAAATTATTGTTTACAATTGAATTTATTAAATTGATTTTAAATTTACTTTGGTTTCTTGTCTTGGTCTTGCTCACCGTATTTAGTAATTAGGTTTATAATGTATTGAAATTTTATATATAATTTATAATGATAAGTGTGCCACATGATACCTATATACATATGCTATATAAGATACCCATTGTTACCCATCTTGTGTACTACTGATGAGCTACTGATGGCACATGAAGAAGAGAAATGCTGCTGTGACCTCAACTGTGTCATTTGTAAGGTGGTAAGTCTATGAGCAATGGTAGAGGAACTAGGGTTAGGCCAGAGCTGTGGCTTCCACCACCGTAAACCTGGTCAGCCTTAGGATGATCTATCAGAGTTCTAGATTTTGTTGCATAAATGCACATATTTGACCGTTACAATAGTATTAAAAGAATAAAAAAAATATTTTTTACTTTCTCTTTATTTCCAATCATGATGAATCATCATAATTTTTTTTTTCTTTCTTTGTGTTTGTCAAAAAAACAGACTTTGATAATAGTTGCAAAGGGATTTTTTTAATTGACCTATTTATTGATAAACACATTAAAGAGATTGAATGAAAGTAATTAAGTCTGTAACATATGAAAAGGCTGTCATAAACTCAGCAGCCACTACAGTCAGTGCAGGCAAGCTCAATCAGGCCAAACTATAGTTTGGAGAGAATACGAGCATGGACTCACATATATGCAATAGTAATTGAAAAGTAAACAAATGTGTGATTTAAATCAACTATGCAATGGTTTTGTGTGGATATACAATAAATATTAAACCAATGGATTGCTAGAAAATTAAGTGGTTTATCCTTCAATTGTATAGGGTTCCATGGAAGAAGGTAAAATGTTTAGCTGAATAATCTAACATAGAAAAGGAAACTTAATTACTATCATCATAGCTCTATCATATGCAAATAGTTAAACATGCCTTATCTAGGAAATAAAAAATGATTGGCAGAGAATGACCAGCTAACCACAGCCGATCATTGGAAATGCCACATTCAATTTATTAACTTTGCAGAATTCACATTTCTTTTAAAAGAAGAGAAAAACTGCATCTGCATAAGAATAAGTAGTGAAAGAAGAATTAATTTTAAACTATGATTAAATGAGAGATATAGATCAATACTCCATGAAGAAAACAAAATAAAAGTCATTGCAAGAAATATTATAAATGGACAAAGTGTTGTCTTTATAACTATGATTTTTATATAGCAAATGACCTGATTCAAATACAAAAGAACTAAGTTCAAGAACTGAAGTAAGATAAACTATTTAGTTTTTACTATAGTTAAAAATTAGTATATATATTTTCCCTTTCTTTAAATTGTGACTTATCCACTGTAATAATTTATATCTATATGTTGTTATAGGTAATTACTTTGTAATTAGATTTATATGCATTATATATTTGTTTTTTGATAAAATGATTGTTGTAATACTAATTGTTTATTTTAAAAATATATTTATTGACATTATAAAATTGTACAGATGCATAATAAATACACTTTGTTAATGTTGGCTCATCCATTGCTGGCGTTGGTCTGGAAAAAGTATGCCAGAGCCATTCTCCGCACTAGCAGATTATAATATGAGCAAATACGTACTATTTTGTTGGTATTGCCCACCCCTACTAGCTCAGAGAATGGCCCAATAATGCTAACTTATCAGCTGGGATACATGTAGTGTGAAATCAATGCCCCTGTAGTAGAATTCGACATGTTGCAACACAGACTACTTCTACGATACACTACAATGTGGATATATCAGGTCCAAAATTCATGTAGAGTCTGTGGGCCATACTAGTAGGCTCCATGTATTATTAAACAGAAATCTAGAGGATAGTATCTTATCCTTATCTTGAAGAGCTTTGAGCTTATCGCAAAATATAGCATTGGGATCCGGTGTTGATTGTGTGAACTTTGTCCTGCACCTTGTGTACCAAAAAGCATATGTCAGGAAGATAGATAACCTGATTACTGTAAAGTCTCCAGAGAAGAGACAACCCCTGATGTCCAGGATTTTATCCACTGCTATAATGCAGTGTTGAGAGATAACTCTTCGAATACTGTTATAGCCTGGACATATATTTAACATATGATTAAAGGACTCCTCTCCTGTAGAACAGGCATGACAAATAGGATCTATTTTATTTAGAAACCGCTTGTAGTATAAGAATGTATTAGTTGGCATGGAATCCATATTCACCTTGATCAGATAATCCAAAAGTTTGGGCTCCAGTAGCAGATATTTAAATATTGAGGTGATTTTATGATTGCTGAACCTTAGATGAGCATAAATAACTGTATTAACAGGATTCAGCAGGCAATGTGCCTGCCAGATGTTGATTTTATTATTAAACTCTGTTGTTGAGTGCCCAATGTATAGAGATTGTTGTTTAATAATGGTGTCAAGCCATGTGTGTTTACTGGGGGGAGGTCTGTCAGTAGGTATTACAGTCTCTATAATATTTGATAGAGGGTATTTTTTCCCCAGGTTTACTAAAAGTGAATGCCCTTTTTGGAAATTGATTGTCTGTATTGAATGGAGACCCATACTGTTCTGTCTCCTGTGAAACTGAAGTCTGCAGATGCTAATTGCAGTGGTCCAACCTTTCCATAAGAGCTGACCACAGAGCCTCTGAATCTGTAAGCTGAATGATTTGGTAACTGTCATTATTGGCAGGTAGTAATTTATGCTAGCCATAATCTTCATATTAATAAGAGCAATCCTCCCTTGTAGGGACAGGTATGTCCTTGACAGTGACTGAACCACCTTAGTAGCATTGCTTATGATGGTTTTTGTAGGCAGACAGACATAGCAGTCTGTGACTTGAAGATAGGAAACCCCAGAAAACACTGAGATTCCGCTAAAAAATTGGATAGTATTTTCCTACCAGTGTTGATGCACCAGGATGATGACTTGTGAGGATTGATGGATAATTTATAATCTTTAGTATAATTGGTAATTATGGAATGAAGTGTCTTCAGATATTTACGGGATGGAAGAATCACAAGTATGTCATCCATGTATGCAAAAACCTTGATGTTTTTCTTAAGCCGGGGCACATATATACCTGGAAGCTGATCTAGCTCTTTAATCAGAGGGTCGATGTACTTTATGAACAATAGACCACTCAACGGTGAACCTTGTGGTATGGATCTTGAAGAGCCAAATCCATCTGAGTAATGTCCATTTATGGAAATATGAATATGCCTATTATTCAGGAGATTGTCCAATATCTGAATTATCTGTTTTGATATGTCCAACTGAGATAGCAATTCAAGAAGAATGTTGACATCTAGTGTATCAAAAGCATTGGACACATCCAGCTGGACTGCCACAGGCTGGGATTTTCTGTTAGATCTAATGTGATCAAGCAGAATTTTCACTTCACCAATTGCAGTCAGCGCCGATGATCCCTTCCTTGCATATTGAGAGGCCAATATATCCTGTAGAATGGTTTGAGGGGATGTAAATACCATTTACTGTTATTGTTATAACTGCTCTGTCTTTGTTCAATTTCCATTTGTGCATTTCGACAAGTTAGTTAAGTAGTGCAACATTACCACTGACTTTTAATAATCCTAAGAGCTATAATCCAGAGCTGATATGATCTCTTTAAAGGGTATAGGTTTAACCCTAGGTTGCTAGTGATGTCATACCAGAACTAATAAATATTCTAGTCTACTTAAGTAGTGTGAGTTTATACTCATATGCTGAACAGAAGATATTTCTATGTGGTGTTAACATTACCATCATAGGCTGTAAACTGATAATATCCTTCATTATGCTCATCATAGTTAATGATTGGGCTAATAAATCAGTTAGTCATGACCAAGGGTGGCCTGATCATAATATCATATATATGTCACTAAAGAGTAGTATTTGATTGAAGGGGTTGAGATACATTTGGCTACTATCATTTTGAGCTTGAACATCCAGGTTCAAGCTCCATGTCTAATGTTTGATGGGTGTCCATGTATGATGTCCAGGTGCAGGTTCAAGATTGATAGTGTTATATTAATTTGGTAAATATTGATATTATTCAATAAATTATATTATTAGTAATTAAGAATGTTTCACTAAATCTATTCTATTTTTAATTCACATATCTTCACATTAATCTTTAATTATTTTTATCGGGTCACATTCAGATATTTAAAAATATGACAGACTGAATATTTAAGATAAGAACTAATATGCTATAACTATTTTTATATGTAATCTTTTTTTTTGTTTGGCTTGCATATAAGGCTATCTGTAATCAGCTTAACAAATGTTTTATAAGACTAATTAATTTATGGTTTTTTTTTAACTTTTCTTAAAATTGTCATTACTGCATAAATTATTTTACTTTCTTTATTATTTGTTAACACAATTTTTGGAAGATGAAGAAAATTAATATATTAAATACTGAATGACATCATCAAAGTAGTATATAAATACAAGTGTTGGGACTGGTGTTTTATGCCTCTTGCTTATTTGAAACAAATATATAGTGAAAGCGAATGGTCTGAAATTTTTATACTGGCAAATAATTGTGATATAATTTGAAATGATATTGCAGTAATATAAAATTGAAAAAAAATATTAAAATCTGGTTGATAAATATATATGTAAACTAATATCTAGATAGGGGATTAGCAAACTATGGTCAATGGGCCACATGTGACCCATAAAATGGTTTTATTTAGTTCATGACATGAATGCTGCTTGCAATGAAAATATTATTATAATCAACAAATAAAGCCAAAAGTTATTTTTCGATTATGTAATATTGGCAACCAAAAAGTGAAATTAAAAAGCTTATATTGTCTTCTTTTTTTTTTTTTTTTTAAAAAAAAAAAAGAAGAATATTTTTTAAAAAAAAAAAATTAAAAATAGATTAGAGATGAATGAATGATACATTTTATAAAAGAGATAATATAAAAAAATATATTTTTTACTAAAAATTTTAAAAGATGCATGATGTACATCAGAAAATATCAAAATTAAACATAGCAATCTTAATTGTCTTGTAACTTCATAAAAGTATTTAAAAAATTCAAAGTTTTCATACAGTTTTATAAAATTTATTATGGGATGTGATATGGCTACTCCATTATCGAAGTCAGGAATCTCTCAACCAATATGTCCAAGAAAAATCTCTTAGCCACTTTGCTTTCCCTTTTCATTCCCACCCTAAGTTTTTCCCATATTCTTCTCTATCCTGCTTTATTACATTTCCACATCATCATCTTTGTCCACTCCAAGGCCTCTGTATCTCAACCCCCTTTATCTTTTTCTAATCCCAACATAAAGACCAATAACACACTTTCTGTATAATAACTTGGTCTATATTTTTTTCCCCACAACTTCATTATTTGTATCTTTTCTGCTTATAAGCATTTACATTGTATTAGCAACTGCCTAATATTTTCCATGCCTTCTTTATATAAACTGCAGAGTAAATTACCTACATTTCTCCATTAATGTGTATATTCCCTTATTGCTAACAATCCTGTTTGAGCCTTAAATAGTACTTTCCATGCTATTATCATAAATTAACTCTCTTCCAATAACTCTCTTTACTTCTATATATATATTTAAACTATTTTTACTTTTCATACTAGTTCTCCATCTCTCCAGCTTCCAATTTTTTTATTAATACATCTATTATTCTATCCCACTATGACACTCAACAATCCTTCTAACACAATCTTCACACCCTTTGTACAAATATATTGACATAAAGTCCTTATCCAAATCTTCTACATACCATACTAACTTTCTCATCCATCTTGTTGCCTGCCCTTTTTTCATGACCCAATTAAATACTATTTTGATTATTCTCTTATTATTCCTAAATTGTAATCTATCAAGCATCTCTCATATAAAAACTTAACCATCCCATTTTTCGATGAATTGCCTCCTTTGCCATCCATACATCTGCCCCTAATGCATGTCTTCCTACTTCTCTCTGTACTTTTTCTAAGTAATCTAACACCCCTTTGCTAAGACATCATTACCATAGGTTAACCCTGCTACTGCCACACCCTTCCATACAATTCTTGATACATTATATTTATTACATGAAAACAGTTAATTTCTTTATCAGTCCCTTTCTTTTTTTTGCTTTATTTATCTTTTTCCCCCTCCATTCCTCCAAGCAATTTCTCTGATTACGTAAGATTATCCCACATAGTTATACCTATTCACCACATTTAATTTTATATTTCCCAATAAAAATTCTTTCTCTTCTCTTTCCCTAGTATTTATCTTGATTACTTTGGATTTTACGTCCTAAATTTAATTCCCATCTCTTTATTTACCCTTGCATGCATATTTTCAGCACAACTTCCATATCTTTCCTACTTTCTATGCACAAGAACATATCAAAAAATAAAATACCTGATACTATGTATACTCCCTTGCTCTCTATTAATGGTATCTCTATCCCTTTTCCTAGTATTTCTAATGCTCTCTCCATTTCTCTCAAATATAGCAAAACCAAAAAGGTGCTATAGGTTATCCTTGCCTTAATCCCACCCCCACTTTTAACTCTTGATTCTATATTTACTAATTGATATATATATATATATATATATATATATATATATATATATATATATATATATATATATTATATATATATATATAATTTTTATACAATCTCTTAATAAGATCCTCTAAAGCTTCATTCATTCTCAAATTTACTAAACTTACTCATAATCTATTTCTATTTACTATACCATATGCCTTCTCTATATCTATAAAGATCATATATAACTGTCTACCTATATTCTTAATCATATCTATAAGTTGTGTGACTACAAATAAACTATCTCCTATATGCTATCTGCTCTACATTTCTCCCACTATATTATTTTCTTTCATCCATTTTGTTACCCTTCCAGCCACCACATATTCAAAAATTTTATATAACACTGATGTTACTGCTATCAGTCTATAATTCTTTAACTTTATATGATTCTTACCCTTTGTTTTAAATAGTAGCCTTACTCTTATATTATTCCAGCTATCTGGAAATTATCTCTTCTGTGCCATCTTATTAAAACATCATAATAGATTTCATTTTGTCCTATTTTCTAAATTCTCCACCATCTCCGCTGCCCATTTATTTAAATCTCTTTTGCCTTTCCATTTTTTAATTTCTTTCCTGCTCACTCAATTCATTTTCTGTAAACCTAATATTTCCATTACTATATCCTTCTATGCTTATTATCATTCTGTCCTTCACATCTAACATCTTTTTTATATTCATTACATACATGACTGTAGTAACCCTTGTGGTTAAGTTGGCTGCCTATATAATTTTCATTACAAAAAATAATGAAACACTAAAATAAATCAAAAATAAATTAATTAATTTTAAAAAAGTACTAGAAGAGTAGTCATAGAAAATAACACTTATTTGTCCATTCATTTGTAAAAATGTTTTTTTAATAAGCATTTGTATCAACTGTTGTGTGACTTTTTTATTTATACATTGTCCTATATTTTTTTTATTGGCCCATGAAGATTCTTAAAATTTGTTATTCAACCCTTCAAAGAAAAAATTTGCCGACCTTGATCTAGATTGTTAAAATGAGCTTTAGAAATATCTAAAATAAAATCCACAAACAACGAATAATTTAACTTTATTATTTTATATCAATTTATCTTTATTGATTGATGTTATAAAAAGTTAAGATGTGCTTAAATCAATAACATTCAATAAAAATTGGTTAGGCTAGACAACAAGAAGTACAAATAACATATAACTACTAAATAATTGAGAACAGTTTTAATACTGAACAGTTAGTAATTACAAAGCAATGGTAGGCAATTAACTCAGGACATATAAGTGAATGATGTTGTCCTTATCAATTTTAAAAGCTGGATTATATTTTATGTATAGGCTTTTGTTTAATGATAAAATGATTTGATAACTGACTGACCCTGATTATCTTGTACCAATTAAAAATAACATATAGTGACTTACTTATATACTGGATTTTTAACTATGTTGATTATAGGCTGGACACATAAAAAAAGAGCTTTCTTGCGAAATGTTTATATATCTGAAAATATTTCAAGGACATTTATATTTGAACTTCAGGGTATGGGAACAGCGGAAAAATTTAAAAGCAAACTTAAATGTTTAAAATGAGAACATAAAATCAAATTAAGTTTTTTCATAATATTATTGATAATAATTTATTGAATAATGCAGGTACAATCACAATTCATTATCTTGTAAAGCTACTTATCCTAGAGCAAAAGGCAGATTACTTTTTCAAAATCATCCAACTAAAATTAGTTCTTATAGACTGAATACCAAAAAATCAGTGAGAAAAAAGTGTTTTTGTCAATGTAAAATAAAGTCAAATCATGAATTTAATTGCTACAGAAATACACCTCCACCAAGAGACAAGTAGTATCACATATTGATATAAATGGAGCAGGTGTCTCTCTCATTATCTCTCTAAGTATTTCTCTTTTGCAAGCATCAAATTAGTTTGAATTTAAGTTTATGCCTCCATTTTGAAGTTTAGCAGTATCTCGTATCACTTGTAGTCAAAATGGCTATAAATTTTCTTTGCATTTTGCAAATGATATATATATATATATTGCTTTTTAAGACAAATATAAAACTTATTGTAAGTAATGGTTACAATAATAAAAAACAAATTTATTTCATTATAATAACTATTTGTAAGTAATCAATCAACTGAATCCAATTAAACAAAGATAATTTTATTTCACCATTTTTGAGATTTTATGGTTATACTTTTTAAATTTTTGTATACAAATATTTTAATATTTATTAACTAAGGTAGTTGAGGAGGGACTGTACTGCTGCCACACTGCAACACCATAAACAACTGGCCTGAAACCTGCAAGTAATAAATTTATTTACGAAAGTGGCTCAAAATTCACAAATAAAAAAAAAAAAAAATTAAAAATGGCAGTCAAAAAGACAGCTTGACTGCAAGTAACTTTTCCTCCCTTTTGTCTTTAGAAATTTTATCTTTCAAAAACCAAATTTATTGTACATTTAGACCAAAGAAATACAGACCAAAAAGGACAAAATAAGTAAATGATTATGAAATAGCATGCAAAAAAAAAAGGATATATTTGAGCTAATGTTTGCACAGGAAACATTTGTGACTTGTTTGTTGTTCCAAAAATAGACCATAGAAACCCAATTTGTCTAAAGTTCATAGCAGGGAAGATTAAAATGAGATGCTGTTAGTAGGTAGTATTAATACCCATGTTTCAGTTTTATGAAATGATGAAAAGCAACAGCCACCCAATAAACAGCAAAGTTGCAGGGAGCTCTATCCAATTGCAATGGAGTCCCAGGTTTGTGCAGCTGTGAAGGGGTCAGCAGTGCGCATATCTCTATCCCTTTCCTTGTTTAGTATTTGGCAAAATGCTGTGAATATATTATTCAAGGTCTCAGCCTGGAACACCAGCTTACAGCGCAATGCCCAGATGGAAAAGTTAATTATGGCCGAAAGCCACATCTCAGAGAATATGCCCTTTTCAATTGCTGTCTTGAGATTCATTTCAATTTGATTTCTTGTCATGTTTTGTTGAAAATGAATTCTTAAATTGTTCAAAGTTGGGCATTCAAAGAGGAAGTGATCGGTAGTCTCTTCCTGTCTTTGACACAATGTGCAATTAGGGTAAATATTTTGCCCCCTTTTATAGTGGAGGAAGGCATTTGTTGGGAGGGCATGCAGGTTCAATTTCAACAGGAAGTCCACGATTTTTGGTGGCAACTTCCAGAGCTTGGTCATCCTTATCATTCGAGGGATGTTGATTGAAAGGCAGCTGGGGATCCTCTGTTTTTGATGGTCAAGAAGATCAAACACTTCCCAAAACGCAAGTTTTCTTTGAAATAGGGTTGATGTTGGTTTGATGTTATCAAAGATAAAGTTGATCTGCTGTTGAAAGAGCAAGGCACGTCCTCTGGGTGGTGGCCGATCAGTAGGTTGAATGTCCTTTTTCGGAAGTGGGCATTGAGCACGTTCATTTTTCTTGAAGATGTTGTAGAGTACATTATGGGTGCATTGTAAGTTGAATATAGTTAATGAGTGTAGTGAGAGACCATTTAAAGTTTTTGGGCTTTTGGAGGATTCTCAAGCTAATTACGGGTGATCGGCCCGCCCAACACAGTTTTCTACAGGCGGTTTGTATTTTGTTGATAGTGTGATTTTTGCCAGTGTTTAGCATATAAATAAATGATATTTTTTTTTAAAAAGTCTCTTCTACTTATAATTGTATATATGTCAAAATTTCCACAAAGGTACTCCATGATCCAAAGCATCGAATATTATGATCAAGTTTTATTTTATTTAGGCATTACTGTCTTAATATAATACAATTCTTTGATATAATTTCAAGTATTTCATATATTTATATCAGCAGCATCAACTTTAATGCCCTATTAGTCCCACTGATGAAATTTTAGTCTTCATTACTTGAATATTTATAATTGCTAAATGTTTGATAGTACATGTTATTTATTTAATTATGTGAATTTAACTTTATAACATTTAAAGAATCATTTTTAACAAAGTTTTGTTGTAAATAATAACTCCACTTAAAGTGCTTAGGTCAGTGGTAGCTAGAAGTTAATAAAGATTGTATAAAAGATATAAAAATACTTTAGGATCTTCAGAACTTATCTTAGAAAGTTAAATTCATTCACCTAAGATTAAATACTATCAAATATTTAGCAATCACCGATAATCATAGTGATTTTAATAAAGACTAACATTTCACCACCATTATCATAAAATAATAAAAGATCTACAGCCAACATTAAGAATAGTATAATATTTATACTAAAATATCACTTTTAAAAAATAAAGAGCTCTGCCAATTTTCTTTAACAAACTTTATTGATAAATACTAGGTAAACAAAGCATTTAAAAATCTCTATCTTAAAAACTACTCTGTAGCCTCAGACCAATGGTTTCCTGCTTTGCCACTCCTCAGTGAGGCACTAGGATAGTTAGATAGCTGGGTTTGAAGACATTTAGGTGTCTAAAAATTTCAGATTTTCTACTTAATAGTTAACTTTTAGTTAAATGCTGGCTTTGGCTTGGTATTTTTAGATCTAGTGTCTGAAACCATTCTAGCGCCTCACTGAGGAGTGCCAAAGCATGAAACCATTGGTCTGAGGCCAAGAAGTGATTTTCAAGATAGAGATTTTTAAATGCTTTGTTTAGCTGGCATTTATCAATAAAGCTTGTTAGAGAAGCAGAGCTCTTTATTTACAAGCTTAAAAATTGAGTCATGTGATATATGACTGATTTTTTTGTTGGCTATATATCACTTTTATTTTATAAAATATTTTTAAACACACATTACTGTAAATATATAAAATTCATTTTGTAAACAAACAAAAAAAAAATGTACTGATGGTGAAAAATGTAATGTTAAACACTAAAACATTACTGTAAAATGATAAATTGCTTTTTTCTCCATAATCATTAAAGTCGCGGAGGGGGGTAATAAATTTCACTTTTTTCAGTCTGTACACAAAAATCTTATTCATTAAAGTGTCGATCAAGTTACTAATAAACTATATTATTATCAATATAATTCCAAGTTTATAAAATAAAACGAAAAGCTCAAGAGGAAGAAATATATATATATTTAAAATCTGAATGAATGAAATTTGAATCTAATTTTTCAGATATATATATTTTTTAGAATAATAATTTTAGAATGAAACTTATATTTTTATCGCAAGAAAGAGGAAAATCCCATGTGGTATGGATATCTGACATTAAAAAATATTACAAAGAATTTATTCAATTTTCTCACTAGCAACTGTCAAAAGAAACTGATGAAAAGAGCATCATACACTTAGGGGCATTGAATCCCGATGATAATAATAAATAGTTCAGCTGTATAGAAGAAGTTTTTCAACTATTATGATTTAAAAAGGAATACAGTACTCCTAAATATGTGTAACAGTATTTTTTTTTCTTTCTTCATTGTGTTAGAATTACAGTCTTTTTATCTTCCACATGTCATAGCATCAGCCGTGACGCGAACCCACAACCTGCTTGCAAGGCGGCTGCGATGACCTCTCGGCTAATAAATTGCAGTCTTTTGGAAATTATTCACACGTTTTACCACCTCCTTGAATATTTTCACTTATATCTAAATAATCCAATGCAGCTTTAATTTATTGTTTTTCAATTATTTTAATGCCACTCCGCAAACTTTTTCTCTCTCATTTCCAGATAAAGTGTTATTAGGAGATATATTTTTCTGGCAAAAGTGTCTAAAAATATGATTATAGTCAGTCTAACTTTGCTTACACATTAATGGTATGTAAATAAACATTTATTTTTAGCGCTGTTTCTAATTGTAATAAATTTAATCAGCCATTTAAGCTATTGTGCGCTTTTTCACGAGTGTTAAATAATAATAAATGAGTACTTCCGCTTACAACACAAGATATAGTATTTAGGAAAGAATAAAATGAATCCACTTATTCAATCCAACCCAAATGCTTATATATGGGCAAATCTTATATATGCGCACAATAGCTTAAATGGCTGATTAAATTTATTAATGGTATATAATCCATAAATTTGAATGTGTTTCATTTACATATATAAATTACCTCAAAAAATGCCTATGAGTCTACAACATAGTGACAACAAAAATATACACAAGCATTCTATTTGCTTATATACTTATAACAATGATCAGTAACAGAATGATGTTTCAGACTTTTTTAAAAATGTAGTCTGCTTTCTTGCATTGGTGGTCGAGAGATCAGCGCGACTGCCTTGCACTAGCTGGCAGTTGCCCGGGTTGCGGGTTCGCGTCCCGGCCGATGCTATGACACTTAAAAAAAAAAAAAAGTAGTCTGCTCATTAATTTTTAAACAGTTTAATTGTCGCTGATATTCACTAGTATAAACAGTTGTCTACTGAATAATTTAAATATTTCTCTTTTGTTATATGCTGTATCTTTTTTATAGATGTACTCAACAACTTTCATTCAACCACTCATTTTTCAAACCCATGAATATAACATTTTAAAAGATGAATGAGTTTTCAAAATGTATTTCATGCTGAATCAGCACTCATCAGTTGGCCAAGATCACAATCTCATGTATATCTTTATTACATGTTCAGTATTTATCAGTTGTAAAAAGATATTACATGTGGTAAAAGAGAAATGAAGTTGAATTACTCCGTGTGTATGTGTATATATTAATCTTTAACGGGGTTTTAAAGCTTATATGCTAGGGATAATTGCTGATTTAATAAATGATTCATGAAAGTCACTAAGGTATTTATCTAAAGTGGATTGTGTCAAAGTAATTAATAGAGTAAGTTTGATATTTGTAAATCAAAATGTAACAATTTACTATTGATAAATACTGAATATATATTTGTCAAGCGTTGTTAACAAAGAGGTCAGTGCAGCCGCCTTGCAAGCAAGCAGTTAGTTGCATATGGTTGTTGTGGGTTCGCCTCCCAGCCGATGCTATGATATATGGGAAAAAAAATACTGAATATATAATAAAGATAAGTGTATAAGAGGATGTGACTTGAACCAAGTGATGAGCATTTTGAGGATCAGTTTTTTATGGTGTTTTTATTCATGTTTGATGGATAAAAAGGTATTATGCATGATAAAAGGAAAATTAAATAGAATTATTTTATGTATGTATGTATTTAATTCAAAACAAGTACAGTCATCTTTAACTGAGGTTTAAAGTTTATATCTGGGCTAGGGATAATCTCTAGTTTAATAAATAAATAATTTAAAGTGTTAATGTATTTATCTAAAGTGGATTGTGACAATGTAGTGGGTAAAGTAAGTTATATTTGTAAATCAAAATGTAATACTTTGCATATTAATGTGGATAAAATATTTCTAAATCTAGCTAGTAAATATCTACTTTGTTTTTCCTCCTGTGTGCTTTTTAAAAAAAATATCTGTTGTATTTTTTATAATTTTACTTGTTTAAATATGAACTAATAAGAATTTTTTAATTGTTGTTTTAATTGTAATACTGATATATTTTTGTAATATTGTGACTGTCCAAGTTATTTCAGAATAGCTTTTTTTTTTTAACAATTTGCAAATGTGTTAAGAAAATCAATAGATCATGAAACTATAACTAAGCTTCATTTCATAGATGAATCATTCACAAATGAATTGCCTTTATTCACTATTAACTAATGATCATGTTAATTTTTATATTAATATATTGAACCGAATTGAAATCCGTTTCAATGGTGTTATTACCAAAAATATTTATTAAGCTTTTAATTTTCATTAAACGTTTAATGTTTAAATTTTATTATTATTTAAAAAAGAATACGTGTATCAAAATACACAAGTGTTTATATGTAAAACGCTTCATTTCAATGTTTATCGATTTATTTTAAAATAGTTTTCATATACCGCTTGTTTTTACTTTAAATCAATTAATTAAAAAAAACAAGCAACCTAGCCAATTACATTCCTATGGCTTTTATTTTAATAGCGGAGATTTGATTTTTATATAGTTGTTTTCATTTCAATAATCCCTGGGTAGAATTCCTAGATTAGATTGAGCGGGAGATTAATATTTGCCCTGCCTAAGGCATAGAAATTGGACAACAAGGAAAGTGTTTTGCGGGAAATGGAGCAACGTATAAATAGCCCCGAAAATTTGGAGTGTCAGTTAATTCATTATTCATAACTAGACAAGCTGTTTCTCAAGTGAAAGTTTATATCAGTGCAGACATTTAAATTCTTAAAGGACATCAGCTGTTATTAAATACTTTTGCTTGCAACAAGATGAAAAATTCTATACGTGTTATCACCACCCGAATGGCTTGCTAACTCAACAAAAGACGGATCCCTGACTTCCAAATTTGCTCCAGTAATGCCTTAAAGACCTAAAAGAATCCGGAACCTCTTTACATCTATCTTGCTGTCTAAAGACCTGAAAATGAACTAAAATAATAGTGCGCACTCTACGTGAACATTGCTTTTACCGAAAGGTAGCTATTTTCGTTTTTATTCTTCCCAGGGTAAATTAATTCTCATTAAATCTCCGCTCAGTCTAATCATAAATATGTATTCATAAGCTTAAGTAATTTATATAGCCTCATAGTTAATATTTGCTGTGTTTTCTAATATTTTGTAGTGTGTCTTGGAATCTTAGTTTTAAGATTCCAAGTTGCTTTCAATTTTTGTTTATTGGAGAGTGAGTTTTCTATTTTTATGTATTTTTATAAATGCTTTGTCAGTCGTGCCTTTTAAATGCTTACCTGTAATTAGGTTAATATTCAATGATTAATTTTAAACTCTATGTTTGCTCTATTGCTAAACCTCCAAAATCTTTTGGCTGACGACTTTATTGTTTAATTTTCCGCAGGTGGGGATTTCGGTTCTTATATCTCTGAAAGCGGAAATTAGAATTTTTTCTTTGTAATTTTATAAGTTGTCAGCAGGAAGATAAAATATATCCCTCTTTAAATTACAGGTGAGCAATACTTTCGTTCTGCTGGAGTATTTAAACTTTTAATATTTCGTACTCATGTGCACTCTCTGATAGATTTCTTTTTGTATTTATTATATGTGCTTTAAATTTATCAGAGCGTGTACTCAGAATTTGTTTGTAAGTTTATTTTCTTTAAATGCTGGGGCAGACGTAACTGTTTTTCTAATTATTTATTTGTCCCTTATTGAGACCTTTAATTATTAATTTTAAAGTAATTTTTGCCAATCATTTGGCTGGGATTCACCAGGTTTTAATTGTTTTACTTCCTTTCAATCTTATTTTTCGGTTGTTCTTGAGGTGGATCAATCACTGTTATTTTAAATGTAGTAATAGGTGCAGTTCATACCGATATAAGGACATTCGAGGTCTGACCATGTTTAGATCTCGAAAAGCTCATCGGCACTGGTTTCTTTGATCTATTTCAAGGATGTATTGTTTAAATATCTGAAAGTGAAAACCAATGTTTGGAGTGAATCCTCTGCTGAATGAAATTTGCTTCCTCCCTTTTTAATTTGTTTATTAGAGAATCAGTAGATCTGCCAGAGCATTGCATTTAGTCTTTCCAGTACACTCCTGAGCTAATCCTATTTGTTAACTTATAAACTTTTCTTATAAGTTATTCTTCTCTGAATAAAATTTTATTAAATATGTTTAAACTTAATTTGGCTGACGTTTGTCTTTGTGCTTTTGTCTCAATTGTCTAAACAATTTAAGATCTCTTGTTTCTCCCCGAGTCTAGTCGGCACAAACCATCATAATCATCTATTCTGATCACAGTAAACAAATTTTCCAGACATGTAGTGGTCTGGTGGTGCCCACTGTATCAGAATGGATGGAGAGTCCGGTAGAATATTCTTTCTTATGAAATGTATACAAATATTAAATATTTTATTTTTTCACGAAATAATCATCATTAGTAATAGGTTCAATAGACTTCTTTGTGTAAATTTTATATTTATAAAAAGAAAATTATCCCGTTTGTCATCCAAGTGATAGAGTGACTGACTCAAGATCTAAAGGTTCCTATTTCCTATATCAAAACAGTCATTTTCTGGTGCTAAGATGTCACATGACTTCTACAATTAATAATTTAATTACAGTATTTTGTTTTTAACTTAAGAATTTGTTTATAAATATTGTTTTGTTTTCTTTTGCTTGTTTTTTTTTTTTAAAAAAAAAAACATTAGTCAAGCATTGTTAACCGAGAGGTCAGCACAGCTGCCTTGCAAGCAAGCAGTTGGTTGCAGATGGTTGTTGTGGGCTCGCCTCCCGGCCGATACTATGACATATGGAAAAAATAAGCATTAAAGAATTTTTTATTATATATAACAAGTTTTCCAAAAAAAAAAAATCGGTGACTATACTCTGACATAATTTACTTTGACTTAGAAATTTTATAAATTGTTAATTTTGATTCATAAGCAAATTAGTTGATACAATGTTCTTTAGATAACTCCAAAATCACTTTAGTGTATTTTTAAGCCATTCAACATTACTTCTTAAAAACTCGTTTCAAATTAGCTTTAAATATTTTGCACAAAATTTTTTGGTATCTCATGATTTATGCTTATAATAAAAAAATGTATTACATTGAAATGTTTGAATAACAGGATTTTTTCTTCTGAAGATTTTACTTAATATTAGAGCCACACAGAGATCATATAAGTATAACATTCAAATCTCATTTTTAAAATATTATTTTAAGGGTGTGATTTACAAATATATGCCTCTCTAGTATAGAAAGAATCATATTGTTTAATTTACAAATTTAAATATTTACCATGGAATTTATAAATACTCTGATAATAATAAAAAATAATTTTTTGAAAAAATGAAAATATACATTTAACCTAACATTTTTTTTACAGTTTTCATTTATTTTAAAAATTCAAATTTGGTCCCACATTAAGAATCTTGATGCTTTATCATTTTTACCTTTCCTATAATTTTTTATTCTAATATATAAATCTATGTATGCTATTTTTAAAAAAATAATATTTACATTTTTAACCAATCAATAAACAGATGCATAGGAAGTGCAGTATTGTGAAAGAACACCTGACCTGAGAGCTAAAAATTCCTAGATCAATTTTCAGTTGAATAAAGTAAAAACAAATTATTTGATCAAAGGTCTAAATCTGCTTTTTAATCTTTGTACGAAATTTCAAACATCACATGTCATTTCGTACAAAAAAACTTAAGATTATTTTATAAATGAATATATTTTATGCTTCTTATAGATCCACCTGGATGCTTACATTTTATCATTGTGAAAGTATAAATAAAAAAATTTAAACTGTCAAAATCTGGATATACAAGCTAATTTATTTTCCCTAGATATGAAACTATAAAGTGTAAAAACTGTATTATAACTTAATTGTAATTTTTATTTTTAATTTTATTTATGCATAGGCCATAGTCTGACTTTTTGTGTAGATAATGGGTAATGACATATAAAAATATTAATGGTTAAAAAAGATATAGCATTCATCATTGATAAAAATCATTTGTTTTTCAGCATCTTTTCATACACTATAAGAAATAATACTATCTTTACTTTGTGATATAAAGAATCTTATGACTTAAGTGTGAATCCAGGTTTCTGTGAATTCAAAATGGCCGTTCAGGTCACAAGGGGTTAAGTGTGAATCCAGGTGAATCTTGAAAAAAATAATTTCTAAGCAAATCCAGGTTTTTCTTCAGATAGTTTCCCAGTGCTCACTTATTGAACAATAAATAGGTTTTAAATATTCTTAGATGGACGTCAAAACTTGATCTCAGATGCTCACATGAGTACCAATGCACTGGAGATAAAGCAAAAATAAGATGAAATTAAGGTATGGTCTTTATCATTGTTGAGAAGAGTGTCTTTATTAATCTTACAGATGCTGAGTCCATCCATGTTTTAACATTATCTATTTTTTTTTCATAGCCTGTTAAAGATAGGCTGCAATCAAGTCAAGAATTTTATATATTTTGTTTGATACTTTGAGTATACCCCCCCTCCCCCTAATGCTTTATAAATAAGTAACATTGATTTATGGTTTATGATGTTAATATTGTTAGTTACAAACATTTATATATCACAGCATGACAAACATAATTTTCAATGAAAATGGAAATTGCAAATTAGTTTTTGTGTGTATGTGATTACAAATCTTATTTTGCATATGTAAAAGAAAAATGATACTGAAAAATAAATAAATAAGTAGTACTGTTCTACTTAAAAAAAAAAAAAAGAGAGACAAATTTTCTTAAGATATATTAAAAAAATGATGATAGACGTAAATTATCATTCTAGGCAACAAAGAAAAAGATTATAAAAGTCAAAGAAAATACTGAAATATATTTTATTTAGAGAAATTAATGTTGCTACAAGGAAAAAAAAATGCAATTTAAAGTCAACAATATATTGATAAATTAGATATAAAGATATTATAAAATAATTAGAAGATTTATCAGAAATATTTTTAAAGTTTTATTGTAGCCCAAACATAAAAATCTTCTAATTAATATATTTTTATGAGAGTATTATGTGTACTGGTACATATCAATGATTAGATATGGACATTTTTTAAATCTATTTATTATAATATCATTTACACCGTTGGTATAGGTAGAATAAATATGGAATTGTTAATCCATCAAATGGAGACGCAGATTTGCATCTTTTTTTTTAGTACATCCGTCTTCATTTCATGATGAAAAAATTGTGGTTTGCCATACTGTTAAAAAATGGAACCAACTTTCTTAAATGTTAAGGAGACCTGTTTAATGAGTTTATGCTGCCTGATGCTAAAAATTTTTGACAGCCCCTCCAAATTATTTTGAGTAATTTACCACAAGAAAATATATAAACATATAGAAAGCAAACTGCATATATTTATAGAATTCCAATATGCTTTCATGCATAAAATTTTCATAATATCACCCTAATCTAAAACTTTAGATATTTAATTTTCTATACTTAGAAAAGCCAAATTTGTAAATCACTGTAGTGTCATGCTTAAATGTAAATATTTATGTATAAATATGTTAATTTTAATTTGGAAAAAGGTCTTTCTTTTGAAGTAACTTAACAGCAATGCTAGAAAAATATGTGATGCTATTGTTAAATTCGAAAATAGTATATTTAACTGTGACAAAAGTAAAATAAATTTCACAATTTCTAATATCATTTTCTAAGAACATGAAATAACTTCCTTCTCATTTAATAACTTGAGAAGAACTAATGCATATTGTGTTATACAGTCTGTGTTCTTACCATAGCAAAGCATTAATGATTCCAGAATGTTTACCAATGTTAAATAATACATTATTTTATTGATAATACATATTACTAGTAATTAAATAAACAGCAGATTTTGAACAAAGCAGTAAGGTAAAATTAGCTAAACATAATTTCCATATTTTTACCTTACCCCAAATCTACTGTCTTTTAAATCTTCTTCTCTGGGTACTTTTCACACTGTATACCTAGTATATGAAATGGCTTTGCAGTTGATTATCAATGATTCTGTTGATCTTATAGAATGTTTCAATTATATTCAATATTTTTTAAAATGTCATAAATCTTTTTGCATAAAATTGTATAAAGCATATCTTCAATGAATTGCGCTTTTTGTCAGTAGGTGTCCTCACAATCGTAAAAATGAGCAGTCATTAGCTACCATTTGTGGCAAGCTATGAAACTAAGTATCAAAAATGTAAATAGTATACTTGATAGAAATGAATGATACTCATATATAATAAAATAATAAGCAAACCTCATAAATAAATATGACCATACATATAGAATATGCTAGTCCATTTTTTTTCTGTTTACTTGATATTTTATGATGTTGTCTTTTAATTTCTTCAGCAGAAAACATTTTTTTCTGAAATATTTCAACACCAAATCTAATTGTAGCTTTTCAATATATTGTTTTCTCTTTCATATCTTTTGAATGGACACAATTGACATTACATTTCTTTAGAATATCTTAGAGGTAATTCTTATAATGTAGATGGGTCTACCTCTTCCATGAAAAACCAAGCTCTAAGTTCACCATAAAAAACCCTTTTAGGAAGTCCTACATTACTCATTTTACATGTCCAATGTAACAAAGTTTTGACTTTACTATAGTGGACTCTATATCACATCTACCAAATTGAAGAATATATTGGTTTTATGATTTTTCTCTCACATTTTTAAAATTTTATAAAGTATCTTTAAATGAAATTTTTCTATTGCTTTTATATTATACCATTAGGGTGTCCAAGTTTCATTTTCATACAATAAATTAGCTAAAATAACAGTTGTATATACAGCTAATTTAATTACCATTAATTATAATCTTGTGATGAAATACTCTATCTTCTAAATGTTAAACACAGTGGCAGCACATTAGGATCTATGTTGTATCTCAGCATCTAAGTCCACTTATCTACTTATAAAACTACCAAAATATTTTAACTGATTTACACTTAATCTCAAATCAATTAGGAAAAAGCACGAAGTTATTGATAGTTATAAATAATATATGATCACTACTCTGAGGAATGTTGTAACCATTCAAAAGCATCAAAAATATAAGATAATTGAAATTATCGTCTAAGATAGGATAAATAATGTTGAAAATAATATTAAAAAACTAAATGATAATCCAATTATTGCTATCTTTACATTTTAAATGATTTGTCTTTGTGAATTTTTTGTTTATACTCTTATTCATCTCCTTTACTTTCTTTGCATGTCTTCATATATATATATATATTGCTTATAATAACTTCTTTCATATACACTTTAATGCAAAAAAAATTTCTTAATAAAACTACTTTATTTTCCTGACAGTTTCAACTGTCCAGCAGTCTTTATCAGAGCTGTCTCAAACCTCTTCTGCTTTCTAAATAACTGAAAAAAATTAGAAAGCAGAGGAGGTTTGAGAAAACTCTGATAAAGACTGTTGGCCAGTCAAAACTGTCAATAAAATAAAGAAGTTTTATCAAGAATTTTTTTTTGCATTAAAGTGTATATGAAAGAAGTTATTATAAGCAATATACATGAATTTTTTGTTTACTGATACTAAAATTTTGCTTCTTTTCTGAAACAATTTTAATATGGTACAGCCTTGATGTGGTAGTATATAGAATTAAGTAGTTGAGAAAAATGCATATATATTATTTTATTGGCTTAAAACTTTTCTTGAGTAATTATTTTAAAGAGCATGTGGTGAATGGATATATTGATTTGCTAAGTTTTGAGATATGTTTTAATCTCGGCAATGATTTTAAATCCTTATTCTACATCAATTTTATGTTTTAATTATTTGAAGATGTATTTAAATAGCAGGTTGCAAAACTCTTTGCTTCATTTTTTGATGTTATACAAAAGCTAGGATTTTAAAATCAAAAATGTTTCGAGGTCAATTCCTTAAGTTTAACATCACATGACATTGTGTCTAAAGAAAGTTGAATGGCAACCAATCATAAACCTGATTGCTTAAGTAGTCAAAAACTTCTTTAATGTGGATGAATCCTTTCATTGCAAGACAAGGGGAAATCTCAATTTTCAATATATGATAGAATAGTTGTATTCTTGAAGGAGACAGTAATATAGTATTTGCCTGACAGTATGTGATGATGATCATTTTAGTAGTAATTATATAGCGGACTATTTCCATATCTAATATTAAATATTGAATGTCTTTAGAAAAGTTTCAAATTTTATTTAAACTTTATAAATACATTCAACTGCTAATAATAGCATATAAGTTAGTATATATAACAATTATAAATATGCGATTTTTTTTCGCATACGTTAGTGCAGCTATAATTATACTATAATGTGTAATATGTCTGCTTAGCACTTTAGAGATTTAATATTCAAATCTCATACTCATAGCTTTACAAATGAAGACTGTTGTGATTTATTGTACACATATGCAAATGAGTTTGAATTTTTAATTAGTTAGTCCATTGTTTGGAGAGAGCAAAGCATACCTCTTCTATTAATGGCACTGAGATCATTTGTTATGTAAAAAGCTTCTTTGCCTTTTCTTTTGGCATCACTCTTCTCTGTGCAAATTATTTGGGCAGAACTGAGTTCGAATACATGGCTTGTAGCTGCTTGGTGGTCCCAGAAGACTGATGTTCCTTTATTTTTACATAGCAAATGATCTCAGTGCCATTAATTGAAGAGAGGCATGCTTTGCTCTCTCCAAACAATGGACTAACTAATTAAAAATTCAAACTCATTTGCATATGTGTACAATAAATCACAACAGTCTTCATTTGTAAAGCTAGGAGTATGGAATTTGAACCTTAAATCTTGAAAGCACTAAGCAGACATATTACACATTATAGTATAATTATAGCTTCACTAACGTATGCGAAAAAAGTCGCATATTTATAATTACAATTTTTACTGGTGAAGAGAAAAACAATTTATTATATATAACAATGTTTCTTCGGATATTGTTGACCTAACCAGTGACATTACTAGCATGCTTCTGAATATTGAATTTAAAGTAACATTCTGATCTTGGCAGAATAGGTCTAAGAATATTGTCTTAAATTCAATATTCAGTATCTAAATGTCCAGATTCAATTTCCATGCTACTACTGCTACTTGTCATGCCAGCAATACCTGAAAAAAAAAAAATGATACCAATCTATGTGCTGTTACTAACAGTTGAATGTATTTGGAATGTTTAAATAAAGTTTGAAAGTTTTCTTAAGACATTCAGTATTCAATATTATGCAATGCATATAGATAAACAATACTTTTAGGTTAACAACTTTGTAATTAAGTGATCTTTTAAATAAGAGAATTATTTATAATTTTAATTACTCTTGATTGCATCTGTTTGTATACAACTCAGCAAGTACCTTTCATGCATTTTCCATATAATTTCTAAATCTTCTAAATCATGTGGACCTGAACCATATGAAGATCTTTATAACATTCTGTATGGCAAACTTATTGTTAAGAGTAAATTAAAGAGATTTTTATATGCTATAAAGCCAATTTATTAACCTTGAGATATTTATAGTAAATATTATTAATATTTTTAAGGTTACATGTACAAATGTTTTAGATAAATAAACATAATTTTTGATTTACACTGACTTTTTTTGCTAATGATTGTGATATTGTTTATTTTTGTGCTAAAAGTTTAAACTGAGTGTGTGTATGTAAATAATAAACAAAGCTTACTAAAATGAAAAACAAAGAGCTCTACTAATTTGCTCTAACAAACTTTATTGATAAATGCTAGCTAAACAAAACATTTAAAAATATCTGTCTTGAAACCACTCCCTAACCTCAGACCAATGATTTCATGCTTTGGCACTCCACAGTGAGGCGCTAGAGTAGTTTTAGACAGGTTAGGGAGTGGTTTCAAGATAGAGATTTTTAAATGCTTTATTTAGCTGGCATTTATCAATTTGGAGCAAATTAGGAGCGCTCTTCATTTTTTATTTACAAACTTAAAAATCGAGTCGTGTTATATGACTTTATTATATTTTTTTTTTCTAAAATGAAACTTAAAATAAATTAGTATCTCTATATATACATATTATTTATAAAAGGAGAGAATACTTGTTACAAGCAGATGTCTCTGGGTTCTCTTCCCGGCTGATGCTTTGACACATGGAAAAAAAATTAATAATTTTTAAAGCATCTTTTATATACATTTAATTTTTGGGGTCAATGTACAATGAACCAAGTCCCATGTGATCTGCCACTTGACAAAGGTTGCCCATGCTTGATTCAAATATTTAGTTTAATTTTAATAATAATCTGGACCAACTGATGATTGCTGGTTTAGCATGAAATACGTATATTGGTGATTATTTATCTTTTCAGCATATATGTGCTTGAGGGTATCAGTGTTATTAGATAGAGTGGAGAGTGATGGGCCATGTGAAAGTCTGTGCTCATATACCCTATATTACATATATAGACACATGGCATATATTAAGCCTGTGTTTCAGTTATTACATTGTAGAGATGTCTGCCCATCCTTGCATATGTATTTAATGGATTGTCCTGTACATGTGGGGTTCAGATTGACCTTGGGTCAACATGGGTGTGTGACAAGAATCTCAGCCTCAGGGTGGCCTTCAAGCATTCTATCATCAGATTTTCAATTGGATGGACGGTTGAAGAGTTGGGGTGTGTAGTAGATTGGAGCCAGTCCATTAAAGTATGAAGATTGTCTATCTTAATATATATCTGAGCACTTAATAGTATATATGTGTGGGAGATGATAATCTGGACCAACTGATGATTGCTGGTTTAGCATGAAATACGTATATTGGTGATTATTTATCTTTTCAGCATATATGTGCTTGAGTGTATGTGTTATTAGATAGAGTGGAGAGTGGTGGGCCATGTGAAAGTCTGTGCTCATATACCCTATATTACATATATAAACACATGGTATATATTAAGCCTGTGTTTCAGTTATTTAATTTTAAATACAATATTTTTTATATATAGCATTTCTTTTAAAATTGGAAAGTCATTGTAAATTAATAAACATCAAAATAAGTCATTGTAAGTGATATAGAACTAAAAAGGTATTTTTATCATTCAGTAGATTTTTAACTTTATTCTTCACTGCCTCCAGTGATCATTGATTACTAAATGCTTGTGTAGATTTTGAAAGCGAGATGGACATTGATCCTTGCATGGTTTCAGTACATTGTCAATCCTCTGGAGCTCAAAGTCCATTGACTCAGTTTCCACAAACTTCTTATGAACTTGTGAGCAATTGATTATTTGATTATATTTATACTGCTATTTAATGATATTTTACTATGTACTTTATTATAGTGATGAATTTAAATGGTAACTTTCATATTGATTTCCAATTAATTGACGTTAAAAAAAATCTCAGCTCATAACAATTGAATGGAAGCATCATGCTCAACCTACCACATTAATGCATGAACATCACATGATTCCCAAGCAACTAAACTGCTCAGTTATTTTTGTTTCTATATTGTACTTATTATTTTTTATTGTATAATTTTATAGATTCACTGCACTGCATGGAATAATTGAAAATCAACCATCAGAAAAAATAGGTTTTAATATTGTATGGACGGAAGTCGCTCTTGAAACAGGAGAAGGTGAGAAAAAAATGTTATTGAAATTAAAAATTTTAAATAATTAAATTTGTAATTTAAGTTAAAATTAAGCAAATTTAAAAGTTTATTTAATATTAAAAGTCACAAATATCATTTTTGTACACTTCACTCACATGACAGATCATAAAACGTATACTCTGCAATTTTCAATAATTTAGAATTTAATTTTAAATTTTGGTCACAATTTAATAAGAAAGGAAATTTTAAAAAAAAAATTAAGTTAAGAATTTTTAAATAATTCATATTCAGCACAAATTCAGTTTAAATTAAGATATAAAATAATTGTAATAGAGAATAGAATTACCTAAAAAAAAAATTAAAGAAAGTTATTCAACATATTCAAAATTATGAATAAATAATTTTGGAGTCACTAAAAAAAAAAAATAGTAAAATGATAGATATAAAAGTATAAATAATTATAAAAACTTAATAAGTGGAAATGAGAAACAATATGATTGAAATGTGAATGTAGGAAATAAAAGAATTAGAAAGAAACATGACTTTAATATATTGTAGTCTAAATCAATTTAACTGAGAAAAGTAGATCATAGAAATAAACAGTTGTTGAAGCAATAAATAACTTTTTTTTGTTAAAACTTAATTGAAAAAATATATAAATGATCACAAGAATGAAATAACTAGGTTTTGTTTATGATAATTTGAAAAAAATTATATTATAATAATAATAATGGAAGAAGAGTATGGAAATATTATAGATAGAAGCAAAAGAAAGTTAAGAGTCCTGTTAAATTTCTGAATACTATGGAGCAAAAAGATTTTAGAGAATTAAATTTATAACTGAAGTTTTAAGTAACACTCCTCTTTTTCTTCCCAGTAATTATGATTTTATTGGGAAAAAATTCAGATAATTAATTTTACTTAGTTTGAAATAAATGACCTTTCTATTAAAATAGTTATTCATTTTTAGAATTTATACAATTTAAGCTCTGCGTAATAAAGTCATGACTCCTAAAGCTAAAAAAAAGGAGAATCTACATTTGATAAAATGAATAAAATGACTGCACTCAATCAGCAACTTGGGTGTTCCCAACATCATATGATCTACCAAAGATTAACCATACAATTATTTATATTAAGTTTTTAAAAGTTAGAGAAACAAATACTTTGCTGAGAATATTTTAAAAAGAAAAGGAAAAAAATCGGTAATTAATTTAATTAAACATAAAATAAATCAGATTACTCTGAATGATATTTTGCAAAGAAATAAGTTGTTTGAAAGTTAAAAATTATGTCAAACTGTCTATATATGGAAGGAAAACATGATTGTTCATATATTTGTCATAGAGTTGTGTGTGTATATAAATATATTGGGGTACAAGTGCAATAGTAAATAGCTATATAGTCAGATACAGCTTTCTAATTATATATATTGTAATGATCCAAAATGAACAGCTCACACGAAAATCGCCCGAGCATAATTTGCATATGAACTCTGCATCCCAATGTCACATGATCAAATACTTACCTTTTATAGTCCACTAAAATCAGTTAGATGCAAGAGACCCTATAATATTTTAATTAACTTTATTGATTGCAATAAATGACAGAGCAATGAGAAATTACAATTTATTTATGTATAGACATCATCACAATTCAAACAATCTAATTGACAGCAATCCACAGGAAACACCAGTCTATTAGTTCTTTTGCCTGGCATTGAGTTTAGCATAATTATAGTATTATTTTATTTAACTACCCTATTTAGTGCACCCTATCTAGTTTGAAGGCAAATTAATACGAGTAGAAATTCGTTGTTTCTATTATTATGCACAGACCATACACTACACATCTTAGCTATCTCTGGACTAACATTGATTTGCTGCATAGACAACTTCATGCTACTATATATCAACACAAGTGACTTACTATATTTACAGCTTTAGGGTATGCTTAATCATACATAAACTAGCCCATTAGAAAAACTAAGCTAATATCAATCATTTCAGACTGTAGTGCAGATAAATAATGAAAGCACTAACTAAATGTAAGGCACAGGAAACAGTATCTGCTTTACACTGGTATATGAACAAAAAATATATTAACAGCATATGCTATATAATAGGAATGTTCATCTACATTGCTCAAATTAAGTCATTGGGTACAAGTGACTGGTTAAAATTAAGTTATCATTGAAAAGTAAATAAAATAAATACACAAAAATCATATAAAGTATAAATGGATGGTAAATTACTGGCTTGTGGTATCCAGAGTTTTTTAAAATTTATTGAATTGTTACTGGTCATAAAATTAATAAACTGGTGACTTTATGTTCAAGATATGGCTGAAAAGAGATGATTTCTGTATAATGATAGAATTACATAATAAATTTTTCTATAGATGTGATAAAACAAGAGCTCTTCAGTAGTTCACTAGTCAAATATATTCTGATTTTCCAGATGTTAGTAACAATTGAGTTTTCGTGTTTCAAGGTAGAGTTTATACTAAAATGTTTACTTTCACTGTTGAGAAGTGCATCTGTTCTAGTTTTGACAGCATACATGTAAAGTTGGCTTCCACAATGTTGGATTTAATTCAGCAATCAGAGTTAAACAGATTGGTTGTGGTATTCATGCCTAAAATGAATTTTTTAGTGGCAGTTAGCCACACATGCTGATTAGTTCACTGTAGACTTGTAAAGATAATCCTGGCAAATGATAGGCAAGCAAAGACCAAAGACAAAATTATCTTCTAAGTCTGCCTATTTTTACATTTACAATTTTATTAATAAAATACTATTGGTGCTATTAACACCTAAACCGCAAAGCTACTGTTTTCTTTTTATTCTTAAATTTCTTTGCTGAGCACATTCGAGAGGCGTGCTCTCAAGTGTTAATAGTACCAATAGTATTTTATTAATATAATTTTGGAATACAAAGTTTTCGAAGCAAGTTCATATTGTAAAGTTACAATTTTGCAAAATATATTGTTCTGATATAATTAAACAAGTCAGTAATTACCCACAATTATCAAATTCCTTAGATAAGTAAACAACATGTTTACAGATAAGTTATTTATATTAACCTGCAAAATTATTTTTTATTAATATTTTAAATATTTGCAAATATGAAACAAAGCTTAATAAAAGAAATCAGTTTTTAAAGAATTTCTCTTAAGTTCAAAATTAACTATTTTATGAAAAAAAATGTTTTTAATTAATCTGATCCTGTAGTTATATCAGATTAAACTTTGTAATTTGAAATTAATTACTATTTTATTTTAAGCACATATACCTTTATTGATGTGTGTGTGCCTATAATAGGAACCTAAATTTAATGAAAAAAAAAAACAAATTTAATCTAATTTGTAAAACCTGAATTTTAATTTAGGATTGCCAACTACTTTAATTTTTTGAAATCTAAATTATAAATTGAGATAGAAAATCTCTCTCTCTATATATATATTTTGGGTTTAAATCCATATAAGAACTTGAATTTGAAGTAAAAGAGGACTTCTTTTAGTTCAACAAACTTGCTTAGCTTCAGAAATTTTCAATTAGTAGTAATTGATAATGTCTTGGTAACATCAGAGGTTAAAGTTTATCTCTGTTTCATAGATATTATCTCTTCATTAATATAATGACAATCCATAGAAACATTCAATTCAATATATATATGGTCATGTTTGAGAAATCTGTGATGAAATAGAAGTTTGAAATGTATATATATGCAGCTGAAATATATCTTTAAAAAATGTGTATATGAAGTTAAATTACAATATGTCCCACACACTTGAAAAAAATGTTTAATGGTTGTTTCAAAAATGCATCCAGAGTGAAAGAGGTTGGTCTGAATTTTGAGCTGATGGATGATTGTGATATGATTTGAAATAAGGAGAAAAATGCACTGACAAGAATTAAACTTGAAAATATATGTATATACTGACACATTATTTAACAAATAAGATTTTCAGGTATTAAATTAGAGGATTAAAAAACTAAGCCAAGTTTATATTTTTTATAGCTACAATATTAAATTACTTTTCTATGTTATCATTAAGGCAATTAAATATTTTAGCCTTTCCACCAGTCAGCCTGCAATAATAACATGCATATACAAATAAAACCAATTATTACCACTTGAAAACTAAACTTAATCTGAAATTGAACTGCTTAATAAGAAAATTAGTAAAATATGAAAATAATTTTTTAAAAATTCTCATAAAGAATCTAGATTTCATGAGACTGACATTCTCTAGGATGATTGTGAATCATTTATTACCAATGACTGTACACCATCTTCACAGATTTCACATCTCCATAAACCACATTCTTGTGAATTTCATTTCCCAAAAACTGTACAACCATTCACAATGTATAATTCCTTAAACTTCATTACACTATATCTCTAACCCATGAGCTGCAATGTGCTAAAGGTATAGTACTATGGTTGGCAGTAAAAATCAATCACTATTATTGATGCTTCTGAAAACTTATTTATTGAATTATTATTTATAAATGTATGAAAGTAATCCATGCCTATTCAACACCAAGAATATTCAAACTGTTTTCAAGGCAATCTTTGAGTACAACCAGTTTTATATATATATATTAACCCGACCTGCTATGTGGTCGCTAGAGGCGACGCTTTTTCCTGCCGCTAGCTGGCAGCTTACATCGTCTTCTACTAAGAACCTAGGTGGCGCTGATTGCCATAAACACATCTAGCTAGTTGGCGCTGATTGCCGTAAACACATCTAGCTAGGTGGCGCTGATTGCCGTAAACACATGTAGCTTATGTGTCGTCTGCTATCAGAAACTACCAAGATTCTAGCCCACTACGCGGCGCTGTTTCTCCACATTACATACGGTAAAAACAGCAACCTCTAAATGCCTCATTGCTAATGTTTATGAACATAGTACTTAAAACATTCAGGGCCTATAATGTACAGGAGTGAATAATTTATAAAGTCATAACTATTTAAATATACGGTCAAACGTAATAATTTTACATTCTATTTCACCATTTCATAAATCGATGTATTTTTAAAGTATGACTTTGTAAAAAGCGATCTGTTTTTTTAATTATTTACTCTAAAAGTGTTTTTTTTTTTTTTTTGTAAATAAAACAAAACGTAATTTTTTTTTAAAAAAAAGCTTTTTTTTTTTTCCTACGGCAGTATATCGTTCAAAAATGTATTATTTTAAAAGATTATTGTTTGTAAAACTTTTTTTTTTATACTTTCAATTAATATTTTCAATAAATTTTAAAGTAATATAAATTATATTTCGGTTTATAGATTACTATTTCGAAAAATAAAATGTTATTTGCGTGCTGGGTATACCGTGTGCTTGTTACTCGCAAGCAATAATTCGAAGATCTGTTTATCAAAACTTTCTCTCACAATAATATTAAAGGCATAAATATTTATTGAAATTGTATTTAAAATTTTAGAATCATTTTAATAACTAAAAATGTCATATACTCACAAAGAAATTTCAAAATAATAGGTTTAATAAGTACCGTATGAGAAAAGTAAGATATTATACAGAGTCAGAAAAAAAAAAGATTTAGAGCAAAATATATATACATTTAATATCTTTATTGATGGTTGGAATTTAAAAAGTTTCTTTCAAAACTGATGCTCGTGTTAGGCTTGTATACTGTTAAAATTAAAACTATTAGTCCTCATAAATAATTTGGAAGACATTGCCTGTCAAAATTGGATGATCATTGAAATTATATATGATCTTAATAGCCTAAAATTCAGAAGCCTGATAGTACTGTCTTTGCCAGTGCACTGTTTCTTTCTTTCATTATTGATACATAAGTAAGAACAGGTAAAACACATTTATTAAAAATCTTCCTTTACAGATACATAGATATATTTCCTTTTAGTATCAAGTTATTTCTATCAAAAGCACTCCAACCAAGTTTAATTCTATGATTAATTTCATCCATTATGTTTACATCTGTATTAATAATCTGACCAAGGTGTTTGTAACTGTTAACTTCTTCTAACTCATCATAATCAATCTTCATTTTCATATTTTGAGCAAACACATAGGTATATTTTCTTTTAGTATCAAGTTATTTCTACCAAAAGCACTCCAACCAAGTTTAATTCTATGATTAATTTCATCCATTATGTTTTCATCTGTATTAATAATCTGACCAAGGAGTTTTTAACTGTTAACTTCTTCTAACTCATCATAATCAATCTTTATTTTCATATTTTGAGAAAATTCATTAAACATTACTTTAGTCTTTTAACATTTATCTTTAGTTCTATTTTCATCTGATAACTTCTGCAACATTTCCTGCAGCTCTGAAGCATAAGTTGCAAAAACAACTACATCATCTGCAAAATCTAAATGACTTAAATAATCTCCATTTACTTTCACTCATTTAGCTTCCCATTTTAATCCACAAAATATTTCTTGCAGCACTGTTGTAAAAAGTTTTGGAGATATGGAGTCACCTTGTCTTACACCCTTCTCAATGTTGACTTTAATAATCTTTGTTAAAAAATAATTTTACTGATAAAGATTTCATAAGAGTTTTCCAATCAGCTTCTAAAAGCTTATAACTAAATCCTCTAATTCATTCCCAGACAGAATTATTTAGACTGCAAGTGAGACTTTGTTAAGAGAAAGCAAAATTACGCTGGAAAATGAGACACCAACAATACAAATCTAATATCACTTATGTTGAGAAAAAAATCTATTAAATCTTAAACTAGACAAATCTATAAGCATTCTTCCTCCTAGCAAAAGCAATGTAACATTTGTAAATGGATAATAGTAATTATGATACAATAAGAGCTTCTCCCAACAGACTAAAAGTCCCATACTAGCTATTGTAACGATATATAAATATGTCGTTACATTAATTTAAAATAAAAACTTAAAAGTTCGCAAATAAAAGTAAAAAACTAAACGCTAAAATTAAAATGTTTGTTAAACGTATATACATTCGCACAGATACCAAACTTTAAAAATATTTTTTTTTAAAAAACAAATAAATAAGTATTTGAACGTACTTTTTTATAAAAAAAAAGTACAACATTTAAAAATAAAAACAGGTATTAATTAATTCTTGTAATCTGTAAATGGAAATGATTGTTTATAAATTGTTTGAAAAGCAAGCTAGCCTTGGGCTCTTGTATAATTAAAATGATCTGATGAAAGATAGATAAGAAAATAAAGAGAAATTAGCTTGACCAATGGAAGCACCAAGCCTTGGCTCGGACCCTAAAGAAAGTGATGGATTAGTGACGTGTGGATAATATAAAAAGGGAAATACAGTTTTTTCTGACAGTTCCAGTGTTTTGTGTTTGAGAGATGTGGTAGGACGCAGATACCACACTCTCTATAAAAATAAAAAAAATGAAAAGATTGTGATACCTTGAACCAGCTATTGCCATCTCCAGAACATTATCTTCCAATAGAGGCATCGCGGGAATTAAAAGCAGTAACCTGGACTCTTCTACCGTAAGCTATATTGACATGAACTCTAAATTTAAAAATAATTAAGAACTTTCGTTCAAGCTTACGAACTTCTATCTGACTTTTTTAAATTTAAAATCAAATTAATAATGTTTAATTTTATATGTTTTCCGATTGATAAAAATCATTTCCATTTTTTTTTTCTTATTGTATAAATTATTTATTGTTTAAATTTTAAATGATGAAATTTAGGTTGGGTATAGACATTGCATAGATTCGTTAGCGGTTGATTATGTTGAAGTTTTCACATTTGATTAGAATATATAGGTCAACAATGTTAATGCGGGCATCTTACGATGAATGCCATGGGGCCTTGTGTATTCCCTTTTGCAATTGACTTTATCGATGATTTTGTATTTTGATCGATTGTGTTTAATTTGGATGTTTTTGACCGTGGAATCTGTGCAACCGATCTATACTCAACATTTTAAAAACAAATTTATAAAAATAATCTGTGCGAACGTATTTAAATGTTAAATTTAAGTTGGGCATGAATGGCTATATAGTTTTGTAAAGTTATATTAAGGGAGGGTAATCTTAGGTTATTCATTTCGTAGTTGAATTGGTTCAATGGATTGGATATATTTGTGTAATTGTAGATGTAGTATGAGATCCGCTACGGGCAGGATTATATATATACGCCACACACCTTCTGTTTGCCTATGGATGGGTTTGTAAGACGGCAAAGGACCTCAGTCCATTCCTATGGAGTTTTATGTTTATTGTTCTACTCGCCAACAGATGTCACATTCCTGTTGGTGGAGAGACAATGTCTTTTCTAATTCTACTTACTGATCAGATGTACATTCCTGACAGTATAGTATTTTGTGTTGTCGTATTTTCATGCTACATTGAATACATAAATGTATCAGATGGATTGGCACCAGTTTGATTGCGAAATTTGTTGCCTAAGGTTAAATCAGGGAAGAATATTTTCTTTTCAAATGCAGATCTATGTAGTCTATTCATACTCGACTCACTAAATAAATATTAAACTCATGGTTGTAATTTACTTAAATGTAAAACTAAAGATTAATAGAAAAATCTAAAATGTTGAATTTATTCCTCAAAATTTAAATGTTATTTTATATGTGCGTAAATAAATATTTTTATGTGTTAATTTCTGGCAGTGGCTTTTATTCTTTTATATTTAAGATATAAAATTTATATTTTATTATCTCTGCTACTCCACTGAGCTAGTGACTTGGGCTAACGATCTGAATATTTAAATAAAGTGGAATCTTAACAGCGCGTATCTGCCTACTCTATAAATTTTTCTAGGTTTAAATGCCTAGATGGCGCCCCATAGAGCAGATATCGTAGTTTGTGGTTAGATTCGATCTTCACTTTCATTTCGATCGTTATACTATAAATCACAACTGTAAATATTATTCAGAAAGCATCCATAATCACAGCTATTTCAATGATTCAGAAAAAATTAGATTGACATATTTTGGCAAAAATTCCACATCTTTGTGGTCATCTAAAATCAATAAAGGCCAGGTTCCATTAAGATCTATTGTTCATTTTGAAAACTCACTATATCAAAAATTCTAATGTTCTTAGTCCTTTGGCATACAAGAGACTGTTCTGTGTAAGAGATTCTAAGAAAATTGTAGAATTAATCAACATGAAAAGTGAAAGAACTAACATATTGGTAAATTTTGATGTGAAAAACCTAATCACAAAAGTACTCTGTGGTGAAGCATTATCTAATGTAAAAAAAAAGATTAAATAACAATAGTAGTGTACAAACCAGAATAATTCTTCCAATTGATAGTTTATTACACTTAACATTCTGCACAGCATACTATTATTATATACTATAGAATTTTTCCAACAAAATCAAAAGATGCTTTTTGATTCCTTATTGCTATCTCTGATCAGCAATATTTATATGGAAGAACTTGAAACTACAACCATAAATAAAATTCTATCTACAATTAAAGTCTGGCTTTTCTATGGCCATATGATAAAGCATTACTACAAACATTCTGGATACTATCAATAATTATGTTCTTTTAATTAAATTCACAATAGAATTAAAACAAGAACAGACACTACAGTTCTTAATTTTCTTTTGACTAGATTCCCTCATAGCAAAATCAAAATTACAATCAACAGAAAACTCACACACTCTAATCAGAATAAAAATTCTTATTCAGAAACCAATAACTTGGAAAAAGAAAAATCATATAGCATAAACTCTCGTGAAAAATACTTATCCATCAGCTATCATTATGAAATAGCCAACTAAAAGAAACACCATAAGAAAAAACAATCATAGGTATTAAAGCGTATCCATAGATATTAGTAATTGCAGCTATACTAAAGAAAATCTGTGATCAGTATATTAAGATTCCTTTCCAAAGTCATAAGTGCCCTATGAAAAAGTCTAACTTCTATAAAACACAAACTGCAAATATTGAAACACAAAAACTGCATCTATGAAATACTATGTGAATATGGAAGAACATATATGGCTGAAATCATCTGACTCATTTCAAAATACGTAATTAAAAGAGCAAAAAGTAATGATTAAAAAGAAAAACCAAATGCACCTAAAATACATTGGACAAGAAAAATAACAAGCAGAAAGTAAAAAGTAAAATTTGTATAAACCATTCACATTTATAGTAGATAACTTTATAAATCAGTCTAATGTAAATAATTCATAATATTTCAAAACTACTCATTAACCTTGCCCTTAAAAAAACTGGAGAAACCAAGAGAATCTTCATAGATAAATATATAAAATTTCTAGTGACTTGATTTTTCAGAATAGCCTAATTAGTAAGAACAAGCATTATCTTAAATTCACAAAACTAAAAATCGAAGGTTCAATTTCCATGCTAGTACTGTCACTGGTAAGGCCAGCAACATTTGAAGAAGAGATGAGAAAAAAACAGCACTCAAAATGTTGTAATAAATTAATCTGTATGCTTTGCTAACAGTTGAATGTATTTAAAAGTTTAAATAAAGTTTGATATCTTTTAAAAATATTTCATAATTAATAACAGATGATGGAAATAGTTGAATATATAATTACAGGTAAAATCCCTATCATCACAAATTTTCAGATAAACATTTCCTGTTTTCAAGTCAATATGTATAATGCTTGGGACTGTTTTTGTTTCTCCAAAATAGTCTAAAGACTTATTTGAATTGAAACACCTAATGTAGTAAGGAATTTGACTGCAATGGTATGTTGACTAGATATTTTGAGGTTTTATTAATCAATTATCTGGCTGGGGGATTTAACTATTAATGGGATGTTGTTTATACACGTATATCATATTTTGAAATTCTGAAAAAGCTAAAATGAGTAACTTTTCCTAAATTCATTTATTTTTGTTTTTATAGAATATTTGCTTATCAATAGTTGTTCTTTATTAAAATTAAAACTGCAAAATTTTTATATGTTCATTCATCACCTGTGTTATTCACCTCCAAATCATAAGTCATTGACTTAGTAAATGAGACTTATGCAAAGCATTACAATCAGAATGACATTGCTTTGGGTGAGATGAAAATCTATCAGAAGATAAGTCTGTTTTATAGCAGTCAAGATAATTTCAGGTCTAATGATGTATATTAAAATCACTGTTATTAAAAAGCTAGTAATTGTATTTGAGTTGACCGAATGCCAGACCATTGATTCTCCCTCCCCCAACACACACACAAACATTAATTTCTAGAATATTTAGCACTGCACATCGTGCTCTTGATTGAATGCCTCCAATAGTTAAGTGACCAAATTTATACTTAAATAAAATTGGAGTGAATAAGGCATGGGCATTCACTATTTCATCCTAGCTCAGATTAATAAAAAATGATCAATGGTCAAAGATTTTCTTTGTCTGTTTTCTTTTTTTCTCCTGAAAATTTTTTAAAATTATTTGTTCCCTAATTGTTTTTAATTAAGATATGAGCATTGAAAGTCAGAAATCCAATGCGCACAGTGATTGTTTTTACTATAAAGTGCTATTAAAATGGTTTAGTATCTTTGGACTTCTCCATAGAATTTCATTTATAACTTGTACTGCAGCTACACCTTAATTTTGTGACTGGGCAATTATGTAGCCTACAACTATTGTAACTATCCAATTTTTGTATTCTTGAACCTAAATATTTAAATTATTTGACTAATCTCATAAAAATAAAAATTACAAACATTCTCAAATTGCATTAGGAGAGGGGGAAGCATAATTTGTGATTCATTTTAAAAATAATAATATACAAAATAAAACTCTAATTTCATTCATATCTAATTATGTATCAATAAAAGCTAAATACCTAAACATTTAATAACCTCTTAATTCTTATGATATTTAAGATAATTTAGAGTTGAACCTAACAATATGAAAAATTACTCTTTTGTCTTTCTTTCAAATAATTCAAATTAATGATATGAAAAAAGATATAGAAAGTATCTTTCATATTAGGAACAAAGAAATTATAATTCTTTAACATACCACTCAAAAGAAAATTACTTTTTATATTTATTTATATTCATTAATTATAAAATTGTTAATTATAAAGCACCCATTACATTAAATATTAGAAATATACTTCAAATAATATATATAAACATGCTTTACAAAAATGTTTTCTATTTAATAATTCAAGGAAATTACTTTAATATGTTGACTTTCCCAGTATCATTATCTAATCTAATTGTTGCTGTTGCATTTTTATAAATATTCTTTAAAATATGACAATATACCTGAATGATATCTCTAGAATTGTCATTATGATGTATTATAGCATTTTCCGGTAGATTTCAACAATTATTAACTTATGGCGTTATGATCAAACAGAAAACAGTGGCAAACTTAAAGGAGATAATAAATATACTTGAATTTATTTACTGGTTAGAATCTCTACAGATTTTCTAATATAATGTTTGTGAGTAGTTAGGTGGTTTAATGAATCTATAAATGAATTTCTAAATAGACAAATTTTAATATATATCACCCAACAGAGACACTTAAATATTTACCAATTTCACAATATCAACTAATAAACTATAATTTACTTTGATTAATCATTAAGATTTGATTTAATGCAAGAAATTGTCTTCACTCAGGAGATTACAAATTTCTTGTCATCCTATTAATTGAAAGGAAACCCTTTCATTCCTCTTGGAGGCCTTAAAGGAACTGAGCAAGGCAAATTCTTAATGTCCACTGCATACGTTCTTGTCATTATTACTATGAGCTGTTATTACTATGAGATTATTCATATAGTATATAAACATGGATGGGCTGCTCACCAACACGCATTAGCTAGCACGACGAGGTTATTGGATTTTTACCTCTGAGTTTAAGATCAAAAAACACCATGGACTTTCTTCTCAGTTGCCTGATAAGGCAGAATGAATGCTTGTGTAAATGATAATATTTTTCCAATATATATATATATACAATTATGACAGACAAAAAAAATCATGGCCCTTATTCCCAGGAGACTGTAAAGTCAGCAACCAAGGCAGCAGTTGGTGGCCGAAGGCAGAGGCTGCTCAGAACCCCTGATTGTGGACACAGGCTGCCATTTGATGATGCCTTTTTTTATTTAGGTACTTACAACAGCAGATCACTTTCAAGTGAAGAAAGATTGCAAGAGTTAGAAGAAAAACTGTCTTATATTAAATGGGATATTATTGGACTTTGTGAAGTTAGAAGAAAAGGCGAAGAGACAATTGTTTTAAAAAGTTAAACATGTACTCTATTATAAAGGCACAAATATTGGAAATACAAGTGGAGTAGTATTCATTATAAATAAAAAGTGAAAGAACAACTTTATGGAGATTGATGGTGTATCGGACAGAGTGGCAAGATTAGTTATACAACTTAATAGCAGATACCAAATGCAGATAATTCAGATTTATGCCCCAACAAGTTCTCAAAGTGATGAAGTAGTAGAAGATTTTTATATGGATGCACAAAAGGCTTTTGATCAGAGTTAACAACATTTTAAAATTGTTATGGGAGACTTTAATACTAGAATTGGTAAACAAATGAAAGATGAAAGTGCTGGCGGTAATTTTGGTTATGGTATTAGAAATGAGAGAGGACAGAGACTTGTGGAGTTTGCAGGAAAAGGAAAACTTTATATTATGAATTATTTTGAGAAAAATGTTAAAAGGAAATGGACATGGAAGCATCCAAATGAAAGTACAGCAGAATTGGATTATATTTTGACTAACAGAAAATACATATTTCAAGATTGTAATGTTCTTAATAAATTTAACAGAGGAAGTGATCATCGGTTATTAAGGTGTGAAATACATGTTAATGCAAAACTAGAGAGACAAAAATTATTAAGAAAACAATATTTACAGTTGATCATCACATGATCACATTTCCTATACTAGCACATTAATTGTTGATAAACAGAGCAAAACTCTCCATACAGTATTGCCACCTGTGCTAAGCAGAGTAATCAATGGATGCCAGAAGGCTTGTGCATAAAATCCCTATGTAATGCCTACTCATCCAATATCCCCAGACTAGTTTCTGGCTTGTGGCCTTCGTCAGTGAGGAGCTTTGGATCTGAGAGCACTGCATCTAGATTTTAGGATCTAATGCAACCCTCTAGCAACCACCTTTTATCTCTACTTAACTACAAAACTATGAGAATGAAATTGAAAATACAAAAAAATATTTTCAATCTAAGCTCAATAGCTTATATAGTCATATGGGTCTGAACTCAGTTCAGCACCCATACATTTTGGTGTCTTTGGCTCTTTTACAACCATAACCACCACTACCCTATTAGGCAGGATTGGTGTTAAACCATTAAGCATCACATGATCACATTTCCTATACTAGCACATTAATTGATAAACAGAGCAAAACTCTCCATACAGTATTGCCACCTGTGCTAAACAGAGTAATCAATGGATGCCAGAAGGCTTGTGCATAAAATCCCTATCTAATGCCTACTCATCCAATATCCCCAGACTAATTTCTGGCTTGTGACCTTCATCAGTGAGGAGCTTTGGATCTGAGAGTACTGCATCTAGCCTTCTGGCATCCATTGATTACTCTGTTTAGCACAGGTGGCAATACTGTATGGAGAGTTTTGCTCTGTTTATCAACAATTAATGTGCTAGTATTGGAAATGTGATCATGTGATGCTTAATGTTTTAACACCAATCCTGCATAATAGGATAGTGGTGACTATGGTTGTAAAAGAGCCAAAGACACCAAAATGTATGGGTGCTGAACTGAGTTCAGACCCATATGACTATATAAACTATTGAGCTTAGATTGAAAATATTTTTTGTGTTTTCAATTTCATTCTCATAGTTTTGTAGTTAAGTAGAGATAAAAGGTGGTTGCTAGAGGGTTGCATTAGATCCTAAGATCTAGATGCAGTGCTCTCAGATCCAAAGCTCCTCACTGACGAAGGCCACAAGCCAGAAACTAGTCTGGGGATATTGGATGAGTAGGCATTAGATAGGGATTTTATGCACAAGCCTTCTGGCATCCATTGATTACTCTGTTTAGTACAGGTGGCAATACTGTATGGAGAGTTTTGCTCTGTTTATTTACAGTTGAAATTCCTAATTTTCAGAAACATTCTAATGAATTTAAAATAGAACTTACAAATAGGTTTCAAGAATTAGTAGATTTTGAACATGATTCAGATTTGAATGAAATTAATATGAAAACAACTGATATACTTTTAAAAACTGCAACAGCACTTGATCAATAAAATTTCTACTGAGACTAGAGAATTTATGAAGAAAAGAAGGAATATGAAGATATACAAAAATGATGTGTTAAAAAAAATTGAATATCTCAAATTTTGTAAAATGATGCAGAAAAGATTTGAAAATGATATAAGAAAGTATAACTGTGAACTAGCAAGGAAAGCAGCAGAAGGGAATGAAAATCTCAAAAGTGTAAAACAACATTTTGGTATTGGTAGGAAATTCATATCTGCAATAAAAAAAAAAAGCTGGAATTATTACTAAAAAGAGAGATGACATCATGAAATGGATAGAAGACTTTTATAAATAATTATATAGTAATAAAGAACAAATACCTCCTATATCTATGACATCTTCTGAATTACCCAGAATTTTAAATGAAGAAGTGAGACATGCAATTAAATATATGAAGAAGGAAAAGATTTCAGATTCCAGGTAATAGTAGAATTATAATTGATATATTTAAAGAAGCAGGGGAAAAAATAGAATTTTTTTTGGCAATGTTATATACCAAATGTCTAAATGATAAAGATGTACCAGATGATTGGAAGAATGCAGTATTAATATTAATATTTAAAAAAGGTGATAAAGAGGATATTAGAAATTACAGACCTATCAGCCTTTTATCAGTTACATACAAATTTTTGACCAAGATAGTTACAACTCGTCTACAGAGAACATTGGATTTCCCCCAACCAAGAGAACAAGCTCGATTTAAAAGTGGTTTTAGTACAGGAGATCATATCCAGGTATTGAGAGAAGTTATAGAAAGGACAAATGAATATGAGTTGCCATTATGCTTTGGATTTGTAGACTATGAAAAGGCATTTGAATCTATAAACTTTTCTTCAGTGATTAAAGCATTGGATCATCAAGGTATAGACCCAAGATATTGTCAAATTTTAAAGAATAGTTATAAAAATGCAACAGCAGCAATTAGATTAGATAATAATACTGGGAAAGTCAACATTGAGTAGAGTGTGAGACAGGGTGACTCCATATCTCCAAAACTTTTTACAGCAGTGCTGCAATAAATATTTTGTGGATTAAAATGGGAAGCTAAAGGAGTGAAAGTAAATGGAGATTATTTAAGTCATTTAGATTTTGCAGATGATGTGGCTGTTTTTGCAACTTATGCTTCAGAGCTGCAGGAAATGTTGCAGGAGTTATCAGATGAAAGTAGGACTAAAGATAAATGTTAAAAGACTAAAGTAATGTTTAATGGATTTTCTCAAAATATGAAAATAAAGATTGATTATGATGAGTTAGAAGAAGTTAACAGTTAAAAACACCTTGGTCAGATTATTAATACAGATGGAAACATAATGGATGAAATTAATCATAGAATTAAACTTGGTTGGAGTGCTTTTGGTAGAAATAACTTGATACTAAAAGGAAATATACCTATGTGTTTGCTCAAAATATGAAAATAAAGATTGATTATGATGAATTAGAAGAAGTTAACAGTTACAAATATCTTGGTCAGATTATTAATACAGATGGAAACATAATGGATGAAATTAATCATAGGATTAAACTTGGTTGGAGTGCTTTTGGTAGAAATAACTTGATACTAAAAGGAAATATATCTACGAGTCTGTAAAGGAAGATTTTTAATAAATGTGTTTTACTTGTTCTTACTTATGTATCAATAATGAAAGAAAGAAACAGTGCACTGGCAAAAACAGTACTATCAGGCTTCTGAATTTTAGGCTATTAAGATCATATATAATTTTCAATGATCATCCAATTTTGACAGGCAATGTCTTCCAAATTATTTATGAGGACTAATAGTTTTAATTTTAACAGTATACAAGCCTAACATGAGCATCAGTTTTGAAAGAAACTTTTTAAATTCCAACCATCATTAAAGATATTAAATGTATATATATTTTGCTCTAAATCTTTTTTTTTTTTTCTGACTCTGTATAATATCTTACTTTTCTCATACGGTACTTATTAAACCTATTATTTTGAAATTTCTTTGTGAGTATATGACATTTTTAGTTATTAAAATGATTCTAAAATTTTAAATACAATTTCAATAAATATTTATGCCTTTAATATTATTGTGAGAGAAAGTTTTGATAAACAGATCTTCGAATTATTGCTTGCGAGTAACAAGCACACGGTATACCCAGCACGCAAATAACATTTTATTTTTCGAAATAGTAATCTATAAACCGAAATATAATTTATATTACTTTAAAATTTATTGAAAATATTAATTGAAAGTGTAAAAAAAAAAAGTTTTACAAACAATAATCTTTTAAAATAATACATTTTTGAACGATATACTGCCGTTGGAAAAAAAATTAGCTTTTAAAAAAAAAAAAAAAAAAAAAATTACGTTTTGTTTTATTTACAAAAAAAAAAAAACCACTTTTAGAGTAAATAATTAAAAAAACAGATCGCTTTTTACAAAGTCATACTTTAAAAATACATCGATTCATGAAATGGTGAAATAGAATGTAAAATTATTATGTTTGACCGTATATTTAAATAGTTATGACTTTATAAATTATTCACCTCTGTACATTATAGGCCCTGAATGTTTTAAGTACTATGTTCATAAACGTTAGCAGTGAGGCATTTAGAGGTTGCTGTTTTTACCGTATGTAACGTGGAGAAACAGCGCCGCGTAGTGGGCTAGAATCTTGGTAGGTTCTGATAGCAGACAACACATAAGCTAGATTTGTTTACGGCAATCTGCGCCACCTAGCTAGATGTGTTTACGGCAATCAGCGCCACTAGCTAGATGTGTTTATGGCAATCAGCGCCACCTAGGTTCTTGGTAGCAGACGATGCAAGCTACCAGCTAGCTTGTGGAAGGTTCCTGTGCGTACGCACGGTGAACAGCACCACCTAGCGGCAGGAAAAAGCGTCGTCTGCTTTCGAGGCCCCTACCCTGTATGTTCTGTGTGAAAACACAGAAACAGCGCCTCTAGCGACCACATAGCAGGTCGGGTTAAAGTACCATATATATATAAATTCATCCATATATGATTTATAATAAGAACATACTGATATTTTTGTTACATCACACTGGCTATCAACTGGGTAATGAATATTGTAAATATGATTGTAGAGGTACTGTAGTATAACAGGATTGAATGTTTCATGAATAGAAAATAGATGCAGAAAATTTTAAGAACTTTTTAATCTGAATAGTTTCTGACTTTTATTGTCATTTTATTTGAAAAATTTCTGTACTTTCTATTAGTAGAACTTTCAGTTCAGTTATATGTAAGTGCTTACAGCACCTCTACAACAATTTGTTATTATATTCATTACCCAGTTGATGGTCATACCCAGCCAAAATGTTTGTATATTAGTACTATAAATCATAAATGCATGAACCCCAGATATGTTATTTAGACCTGTAGTCCATGAAAATTTTCTTTTGGCATATATATATAATGTACAGCATTATAATAAATTTTAAACATTAAATAATGTAAGACTTTTTGTCAAAAGTTTTAACTAAGTAAAGTATAATGGAAAACTATCACAGATGACAGTTGTACTGATCGAAAATATATGTCCATCCAACAAGATTTAGAATCTAAGCAAAAGTATCCTGAATCCAATCATGCCCAAGATACACAGGTCAGGAGCAATCATGAATTCTGATCTATTTGCCCATTCCCTAAATCTATAACACTATGGACAACACCTACAGTGATACCACATGAATTCATTCTCTCACGGCACCATGCTACAATGTTTTGCATGAGAACTCAACTGGTGATGATGATGATGAGAGATTGAGTGAACCCGAGATATAAGTTAAAAACATACATAAATATATTAATGAGATTCGAACACACTGGATTAAATTTAAAAATATGAATATTTATTTTAACAAAATTCAAGATGATTTTATATATATATATATAATCAACTTTATGTAGTTTAAACTTTATTTTGGTTACAAATATTTGACAATCTTGAGTCAATTGCTTTTATTTTAACAAATATCAATTTAGTGCGGCATTACAATACATAATGGGTATTTGGAAATGGGATTTTATTTAATATTACAAAAACAGATTTATCTGGGTGTTTGGTGGACATGTTATACATTTAGAAAACACATATAAAGATACGATAATAGAGTTTCGCTGTTTATACAACTTCATAGGATGCCCTTGGCATTTGAAACTTTATTTTCATTTATTTATAACAATTAAATAAGGATACATTATTATCTGTAAGTATACTAAAAACATTTATTTATTATACATTTTTGACATTTAACAATCAAATAGTAATGGCTTATTACAAGGAAGGGGAGGGCAGCTTCATGAGAAGTTGGATCTAAAACTCCAGCAAAAAATATTTAAACAGGCAAAACTCTCCATACAGTAGTGCCACTCAGTGCCAACCACAGTAATCAATGGATGCCAGAAGGCTTGTGTATAAAATAAGAAATAGTGATCATGTGATGTTTAGTGAAAAATATTTAAAGAGAAAATGTTTCATTATCACACATCATTATGATTTAGTTTGTTAAACAGGCTAGAAAACAAAATATAAGAAATTGTGGTGCTAGCATTATGTCAGTGAAAGAGAGAGTGGCAACTTCGGCCAAGAAAATGTCCTATTTTAAGGTTGCATGCCAGCTTCAAAAGGAAAGGTAGATAGAAAGTTGATATGGGTCTGGATTACGGCAAAGCCATACAGAGCTTCAACTACACTCACCTGCTTGTTACAGGGAGTTGACTTATACCCCTGTTTCGAACAGAAGGCTTTGAATCTTCTGGAGTGAGGTACAGACAGATAGCAGTATAGAAATATATACTGTGAGAAAAATGACAAACAAAGAAGATCATGACTCCCTGGAGTGAGGTATGGGCAAATCAGATCAAAGCCCTATGTGGCTCATTAATAATTTCTGACATATGCCAGCAACGCTATTATAAGAATATGAAATCACTGGGTTTAAATACTAACATAAAGCCTTAAGTTGAAATCACTGGGTTTAAATACTAACATAAAGCCTTAAGTGGTTTAACAAATACGTAATGATATATTAAAATAATGACCCATGTAAGATAAAGTCATTCATCAAAAGTTAAAACTATAATTAATAAAGTGTGCATTTCTCCCCCTTCTTGAATCAATACTATTTTGTTTAACATATATATATATAAAACAAATTCGCCCACTTAAAAGTGCAAATAACAAAATAGAATTAGGTCACCAGCCTTCTAGTGATGATGATCAATAAAGAAATCAGTAAAATTAATAATGGACACCAATATCCACCCCAGATTGAAAAGTAGTTATACATTTTGTATAAATTTATGATAAAATATTTTTTAAAAGCATATATTCCTTTAAAAGACAAACTCAATCTTATGAGCTATTTAGAAATAAAGACATTAAATAATTAATTACCCCCCCCCCTTTCTATTCCACAGCGGGATATAGAAGTGGCATTTACAAAGAAAAATCAAGTGAAAAATATAAAAATATCATTAAAAATAAATTATAACTGCATTTTATTATAAGAATAATAAGAAGCGTGAGTTGGATAAAAGATTTTACTGTGAGATTAATTTAGATTGTAGAAAATCAATATAAAGAAAATAATTATTAACTTAACATACTCGCCGATTAGCGAGTTAAAAAGAAATTCAACATAAAGAAAACATTAATTTTTAAGAGTTAGAATTCAGGCAATGTGATTATAATGACTTTGGGCTTGTTCCCTCATGATTCTATGGAAGGAAGTACAGTTGAATTTTCTGTGGAAGGCAGCATTCTTTGATTTTTGTGGCAGACAAAGCATGGCCATTCTTGATTGGTAGGAGCTACATCTCTGCAACACCAAAGAGTCAGGCTGAAGATGGAGGGAAAGGCAGCTTAGATCCCTCTACTCAAAAACCATTTCAAAAATCAAAAGGACGTGAAGTAGATTAGCAATTATTGACCAAATTCTAACAATAGATTTTCAGCCCTATTTATACAAATTTTGAGTTATTTAAAGAATGCTTTTAATTGAACTTCTTAACTCAAATGGAATCCTAATCTACAGAAATATTTTCTCTATTGTTATTGGAAATGCAATCAATAGATAACTGTCCAAAAATAAATTCAAATCAATTTCCAGATTGGAAATATATTTGACGAAAATGTTAGCAGCTAACTTAAAATCAATTAGCTTTGTTTTAAATTTTACTTTCATTAACTTTGATTTACTTTCAAAAAATATATTTTATTCAATTACAGAGCAAGGTACATAATTGTGTATACAGGTAATAGTTAAAGCTGCTGTTAACAAGCATTGTCTGCAATGGGTTTACAGGAATACAGTTCAAATAGGATGGTTAGGAGGTAGGTCATACCATCCCTGCCATCACAGCAATAGGGGGAGAATCCGTCCTGACAAAGTCAGAGGCATCAACCATAGAATGAAACAGAATGTTTTGAAACTTATATTTTTAGTTGATCCCAGGTCTGAATCACCGACTGTTCTGGGCAAGTCCTTTTGTCAATCTCCCTAGCCTTCCATATGAAATTTATAAGGAGGTCCTCAGGACTATGGTCAATCCCACCTTCAAACAATAGTTTGCAACGTATAGTCCAAATCCCGAAGTTGACAAATGAAGCCAGCCGAATTCTGGCAAAAAGCCTCTTTTCAAAGGCCAGAGGAATCATAACATAAGTCAGGTCAGGTGCAGACATTTTCCTCAGAATCATGCCTCGGAGACGAGACCATGAATCACAATGGAACAAACTAATGTTCCTGTCTCTTTAATTACTCTTGGACAGTTAACGGTTGCATCTTCCATTTTGAATTTTTCTGTAATTATATAAAGAAAAATAATTACAATTATAAAAAATATATAATTAAGAAAAAAAAATACAAAATTATTTACAATATTTGTTTGTACTTTTATATATATATTCTCCGTTAATATATGTATATCTCTGAGTCGCATCTAGAGACAACAATATTAAAATAATTAAAGAAATTTTTATTTTAAAATTTATATTTATAAATTTTATAGACGCTTCTCAGAAACACACAGTTTATATACATATGACAAAAAAGGAGCAGGATGAAACATGGGTTAAGTAGTAGAACAATGAAGCTCGCTCTTGGGTTAAAATCGACTGCTTCACAGTCAAGTGCTTCTCTTTACTTGATTGCAGTTACTACTACCAAAAAGCATTTTTGAGGCAACAAATTTGTTATTCATAAATCTCATATTTTATTTTTTTAAATCTACATTTTTTTAAATGATAAATTATAGGATATAAGAATAGCTTACTACTGGTATAAATTATTATTATGCACTAATTTTTTTTTTTTCCATTTTTCAGATAAATGTAAAAAATTTTATTGTAAAAAAGGAAAATATTGTCTTCATGAGTCCAAGTGTTCACAGCCAAAGCAGTATTGCATTGACACATCCCTAGTATGCAATGGAATGCCAAATTGTGGTCTTAATGACCAAAGTGATGAGGACTACTGTATGTGCTCTTTTTGTAAGCATTCTTTTCCTGTGTTATCTTTTATTATTTTCTAAACTCTCAGAGAGTTTGTCAGTTAGTAGTAATTGATAGTTTCCTGATGGCATCAAAGACAAAGGTTATCTCTGTTTACATGGATAAAATTTCCTTATATATCCATGGAAAATATTTAATTTGATATATAAATATACAAACATACACATATTTAAAAATTTGTTTGATTTTGTATATTCATTATTCACAGTATGTATTTGATGACAAAATATTTTAAATTTTATTATTAGACTAATTTAAAATACTGTTTGTGCTATGCATGCACACATTCTAATCAGTTTTAAAAAAATAGTTTTGCAAAGTTATGGACAATTTGAATTGGTTGTTTTAACAAGTATCATTTAAAGAATTAATAAATTAGAACTTTTCTGAATCATTTTTATTTGTTTATGTTAACAAGATTTTGTAGAACAGTAGTATAATGAAAAAATCTATCATAAATATACATTGGGATCGAAGTTGAGATGAAGCCAAACATTTTCAGGCAGTTTAAAGCAGTTATGATTTTTTTTAGTAGAACCTGAAAATAGGTCTCTAATAACAGCTGGAAATAAACAATTCTAATTTCAAAATACATTGACATTGCTTTAGAACTAATCAATATAATTTTCAGAAAGTGTTATAGGAATACAGCATATTCATGACCCGAGTAAACTATGAAGTTTTAGTAAATGAAACTGGATTGCTCATTGTATTTGTTAACCTCATTTTAAGGTTGTGTAAAGAGCTCAAAGGTCATGTGTGTACAGTTTATATTAAAATTGGTAAATCTGAAATATGCAAAATATTAAAATTATTTAAACATTTTAATTTTTAATCTTTTTCAACTTGTGCAATTATATTTATATATGTTTAGGTAAATATTCCCATACAAAATATATACCTATATATTTGATAAGAAACTCATATGATGGTCATAATTATATTGTTGAATAGTACTATTTGTGTAAAATGATCTGAAATAAAATGTAAAGAAAGGATTTTTTAAAAATAATGATTTTATGTAAATAGCTGATTAAAAAGTACAAAGTATCAAGTAATCCTCTCTCAGTTAATTTGCCATTCTTGAAAAATATCACGATCTTTAAAACCTAGAATTATAAAACAATTGGAAATTGCAGGAATATTGTCATTTCATAAAAGCATTTGAATCCGAATTCATTTTTATGATTTATTTGAGCTTCAAATGCTTTTATAAAATGACAATATTCATCCATTTGTTTTATAATAAGTCTAGATTCGTAAGATCTCTCATATTTTCCAAGAATGCTAAATTAACCAAAAGGGGATTCCTTTGTTATTTTTTTACTTTTTAGTCGGCTATTTATATAAAAGCATAATTTTTAAAAAAAAATATTTTTTTTTACTTTTTAGTTATATTAAATATTATTATAAAAACTCTGACAATAATTATAATCTTATATATAAAATTCCTATTTTCTGTATTGTCTGTTTGGTGTAATGTATGTTTGCCAACATTACAAAGAATATTTTATACAAAGAAAATAATTCCACCATTAATAGTTTTCTGTAATGTTATCAAATTCATATATCAAATATAACAGGTATATTAAAAAAATTTAATTTAGAGGCTTAACTTAATTATGAGTATTTATTCAAAGTAAGTAATTCTGCAAAGCAAAAAAAAATTGTTAAAACAATGAATTAAAAAAGCATATTACAAAAATGATGGTCTTTAAGGGCTGGCTAGGAGATAATTTCACCATTAATAAACTGTAATACAAAAATGACTGGGTACATTTATCACATTTATTTATATAATATTAAAATGTTTAGTTTAATTTACATTAAATCTTTAAAAAATTTGTTAAAGCATCCAATTAAAAAAAATACGCCCTCTAACAATATATCAAAATATTTATGTATTGGCTTTTTAATTAATTTAATTAAGTAAATCAATATTAACAAAATTTTATTCTACAAATATAATGTTTCCATCTGATATATATATATATTATTTCATTTAATAATGAAATAAACATTAACAAAATTTTATTTTTTAAATGTAATATTTTCATTGGCTCAGTTGTTAAAGAGTTTTCTTGGGAAGTGTAAGGATGTTGGTTCGATTTCTAAACAAACAGATTTTTTTCATTGTTAATTCAAAAATGTGGACATACTTACAAAACCACAGACAGGACAAGTTAATATAATAGCATTTAAAAAGAATTTATCTATTACATATCTCTGTTATATCTATGATTGTTTATCAAGTTAACAAGAACATTTTGAAGAAAGACTTCTTTATTGAAATAAATAAGGTAAAATAGTTTTTAAATATCACACTCCAAGATAATGATCTCTCCAATAGCTTTTTATAGAAAATGATGAAGCCAGAGACATTACTCACTCAGCTCATTCATTTCTAGATCGTAAGAAAAAATTGAGTCATACATATTTGAATGTCTTGTTCAAAATCATACATTTCTTATTGAAAGTAATAAATATGTTTATTATATTTTTACTTTTAGTTATTTTTAATCCTGCAACATGGAGCATGTATTAGATCTACTGTGCCTGTTTCACATTGGTATCACCCCCCCCCCCGATAACTTTGTAAATCTTGCCAAAATATCATGTACAAGATCTTAGTATATATTTCTTTTTTGCCAAAAAAGTCATGTAAAAGATCCATGTATACATTATTTTGGTCAGTTCCCAAGATTACAAAGTTTTCAGTGGATTGATATGAATGTAAACAGGCACAGCAGATCTAAAACATGCTCCGTGTTGTAGCTCTAATACCAAAGTACCAAAAATTGATAGGTAATAAAATAAAACTATTGTTATTTTTATTTTATATTTAGAATTAGTTCAAATAATTAAATATAAGTATTAAGATTTAAAAAGGGTTGCATTAATAAATATTGATTAGATATTTAAATTTTAATATAATTAAAGTATATATCAGTTGATAAAATGTCTAATTTTAAAAGTCATTATTATTTGTAAATGATATATTTATCTGAATAATATCATATTTATATTTGAATGCTTGATGTTAAAATGATGTCTATAACTTGAATCAGTATAATAATCAGCAGATGAATAAAGAATAGTAGAAATAATAAACATTAAATGGTAATTGATTTGAACCACTGGCAAAATTGGTTCAAATGGAAATGCATCATGGTAGTTATTTGCATGTGTTGTGTGTCTAATCATTAATTTTATAAAAAATGTAAGTATGTATGTGTTATTTAATATTTATATATGTGTGTAAATCACATCATAGCAAATAACACTTAACACTAAGAATCTTCAATTTGCTGTTAAGCCAACCTTTTTATTTATAGGAGGTTATACCTTTTCTCTCTGATATAAGATGTTAAAAACGACACTAAATATTGACAATTTTTATTAGTCATACATTAGACTAGAAATTACCCACTTAATGAATAAAGATAGGAACTGGTTTCTATCCACTTTTAATACCCTGTGGATTGATGTAATCATAAACATATGACCAAAGATGTGGAAAAAGTATGATCCCCAAGATGTATATTTTGTGCTGAGCCAGCATTCATTAGTTGTCCCAGATCACAATCCCTTACACTTCTTCCACCAAATAATTTGTGTCAAAGTTGTGAGGGTAGTAAGTTTGAAACTTATCAATTAAACTATAGTTATTGACTATCAATATATACTGAACAATGATAAAGATATGTGCAAGAGATTGTGGTCTGGGCCATCTAATGAATGCTGGTTCAGCATGAAATGTGCATCTTGGGGATCATATATCTTTTTCACATGTCTTGGGTCATATGTTTATGATTACATCCCTTCCCAAGGTATTAAAATCAGATATAAATCTGTCTCTACCTTGCATGAGAGTGTTGTAATGAAAATTACACCATAGAAATATTATTCATTAAGTGTACTAAATATTGACAATTGGACTGTAACAAGTTGAGATTTTTAATTCATAGAAGTTTAAATAAATCTCATCAAAAAGATAAATATAACTTGACTCGGAATTAAACTAATAAATAATCATTTTTAAAATTTCAAAATCCACTAATAAAGGACCATTGTCCAGTCTTTAGTGCAAATATTTCTATATTTATACAAATTTTTCCATTTTAGCTCCTGGTTTTAGTTTGCAGAAAGCATAAGTACTGAAAATGATGTCAGATGCATACTGTATAATCTTACTTGGCTAACATAGAACAAGGAGTTTATTATAAAGACCATATCTGTTAGGAGATTTGAACTATTATACAAGTCAGATATATTTTTGACATATTAAAAGTTAATTGAATCTTAAATAATTTTTTTACCATTCACCAACTGACAAGAAATTATTATCTACTATATTTACAGTCTTAGAAGTATTTAATGACCGAACCAAATACATTTACATAAAAGGGATGTGTGCAGTAGGATAAGCCTGCTGTGTCAAGGATCAATAACTAAGGTTGTTGAAGATGTTTTGATGTCATAATCGTTGATTATAAATTTAAGCTATTACCTCGTTGCTCTTTGGGCATATGTCTGGGAATCAGTATAGCAGGTTAACCTTAAGGATTTATATTAAGCTATGTAATTTCATTAGTGCGTCTAGATATGAGGAAATATATTTTTGAATTCTCAATTGAAAGTATTATCATTATTATACACTGTTACATTTAGTGATCTGACGATAGACTCAATGATGATTACGAATTCTTATAGATACAATTATATTTGGTAATCCTTCATGTGCATATATAATAATTGCAATGTATCTTCTTTAAACCATGTTCTGCTACATTTGCCTTATTTATCTACTATTTTTGTATCCATCCCATTTCATTATATTTGGCAGTCCAATCGTGGCCATATATAAAAACATATACCCTGTAAATAATATATTTTATTAGATATTCCATCACAAATTGAAACTAAATTACATCTGGAAAAATAAATGTAAAAAAATAAAGAAATCACACCCATGCAAATATACAAAATACAGAACTGAGAATAAAGGGATTAAAATTAAGTAAAGTTAATCACAAATAAGAAAAAATGCTAAAGCAGTTCAATACTAGGAAGACTTTGAAAGTTGATGCAAATGTCTGGATGGGATTGTGTTATAGTTAAGAAGAGAGTCATCTGTGTGTGTATATATATATATTATTCAAGTTTTGTCCTTATATCACTGCAGCTTTCATCTTATCTCAAAATACCCCAATCATTCATCAGCCCAGAAGTCAAACTAGTCTCTCACTCTGGATGCATTTTTGAAACACCCACTTTACTTTTTTCAAGAGAGTAAGATGTTGTAATTTCAACTTTGTGTAAATATTTTTTAAAATATAGTTTAACTTCATTCATATTATGTATTTCAAACTTCTATTCCATCACAGATTCCTGAAACATATGACCAAAGACGTGAAAAACACAAATGATCTCCAAGTTGTATATTTCATGCTGAACTAGCACTCATCATCTGGCCCATTTTTTACACACATTTTCATCATTCGTTTAATATTACATAGATAGAAATTTGATTATAAATGTAGAACTTTCTGCACTCACAACTTTAACACAAACTACTTTATAGAAATATATTAATGATTTTTATTGATTATTTATTAAACTAGAAATTGTTCTTAGCCCAAATAAATATATTTCTTAATTTTTAATTAATTAATAATAAGTGTGTAATGTTATATATATAAATTAATTAGAAAATGACATCACCATTATATCATCATCATCATTTTCAATCATCAATCCTCTGCAGGATGAAGATCTCCCCCACTTCAGTCCATCTTCTCCACATCACTTCAGCACATTTTCTTACTTCAACCATCCATCTCACATGTGGTATCTTTCTATGTCTTTTACAATCTCTCGGAATCCAATTTAAGATTTCAACTGTCCATCTATTATCATGTCTTCTAGCAATATGTCCAATCCAACTCCCTTTCAGTCTCAATTTTTTTAATGTCAGTAATATCTGTTTATTCTCACTCACATATTTCATTTTTTGATCTTTTCTTGTTACTCCTAACATACTTCTCTACATACTTTGTTGAATAGTCTGAAGTATCTGTATTGCTCTACTGTTAAGTGTCCCAGTCTCAGATCTGTAAGAATTGATAACACATTTATTAAAAATCTTTTTCAAATGTATAGATATATTTCCTTTTAATATTAAGTTATTTCTACTAAAAGCATTCCAACTGAGTTTAATTCTATGATTAATTTCATCTATTATGTGTCTATCTGTAGTAATTATATATATATTGTGACTAGGATGGGGTCGTAGGAAGTGGAAAGAAAAGGGTTTGAACTGGGGTGATGGAATATCATCATCAACCCCAGTAAATTTAAAATGAAATATCGATAATTTACAAAAGTATATATAAGTAATATAGTATTTTATAAGAGTATGAGATTAGAGAATCCCTGAAAGATCAGAAGAGCAACTAAAAGCATAATTAATCATCAACCAGCATTATCAAATATAAGTAGTCAAAAGTAAGTAATACTCAAAATAAACTATTCATCATGAATGATCAACAATTAAAAGAAATCAGTACAATAAATCAGAATAAAATCAACAGTCCATCTTGTGGCTGAATTTGAACAATAAAAAATATAAATCAACAGTCACCCTTGTGACTGGATTGGAAATGGGGTTTCGGTATACCAGGATAACTATTGAGCCTTTGCCGGCTTGGGAAATTATTTAAACATAACTTGGATGCACCATCTTAAGTGCTCATCCATCAGAATACATAATAATCAGAAAAATCTAAACAATGCTGAGATACAAAAACATGCTGATCATCATCAATGCTCTGGCCACTTAGTACATTAATGTACTGGCCAACTATAAACTTAAATTTTTAATAAGACTAAACTAAAATTAAAGGCATGGGCTTTAAAGAATATAATCTTATGCACAACCAGGATGATGATGATTGATCATCGCTGGATGCCCCAAAAGCACTAATATACATGTCCCCATTGATATATTCATCCCATGCTCGAATCTAGCTCAAAGAACATAAGCTCTATTACTGTATGTGACCAAGAGATGATGCAATAATTTTTAACAGTCGAATAAATTTATTAATAATAATAAAAAACGAATTTAAGGTCTTATAGGATAAGGATTTTGAATAATATACAATAAAAAAAATTATCACATTTGTGACATACAAAATTACTATACAAAATTCAAATTATTACATTGATTTACGTAATTAATACATTCGATTTACTTAAAACCCACTAAGCACACAGGCATGTGGGCTTGATACAAAATGAACATGTTTGAGTTGACATTTAATATAAAAAAAAGATTAAATTTTTACATATAAGTTGTACTTGACAAGCATTGATCTATATACACACAAATACATGTGTGTGTGATTTCTGAACACATTTGACTTGTTACAAAATAATTATCAAAATCTTGGATTATATAAAAATTCAATAAATGATTAAAGTTTCAGTTAAATGATATACATTTTATTTCACTTCCAGGCAATATAATATTAAATAAAATGGGTTAGCTCAGTTAATGATTACGTTTGGTTAAATGCAAATAATTAATAAATAAAATATTCTGCATTAATATTAAATGTTCCACTAGCTCAAATTCAAAATAAGAATAAGGTTCAGTTTATAAAATAAATTAAATAAGTATTTAATATATCACGAGATTTAGAAGTGAAAATACAAATGACAAGAAAGATTACATTGAGCCAATATCCCACACAATACTACCTCAATGGCATAAGAACACTATCCCCCCTATTACTATCTCAAATAAATAAACTTATAGTATTCTTACGACTTTAATAACTCTTACTCATTAAGATTAAACTAATAATCAAATCTTAATCTTTTATTTATAATAATTTAGCTCAATAAAATCTCAGGTTCATAAAATTATTCTAAGTTAATTAAAATCACTGTAGTAAAACATGATAAGGGATTTTTGTCATACTCTACTATGCTTAACTAATAATAATAATAATATTCTTCATTATATGAACTAATTTTGTATATCTTTTCTTCACTATAATTTTATTTCTATAATAAAATACTATAATATAATCTTTTATCTTCATATAATAATGTAAGAAAAATATGTGGTAGCACTTCATAATCTGACAAATATATGTGTGGCAACAGATAGCATATAATTCAATGTACTATTATGATAACTAATTTATGACCATAAGATAATGTAAAAATGTGATTACTTAAATAAATAAATACCAAGAAAATATTCGAATTCTTAAAATAATTCTTTATTTATTTCTGTGCAAAAATATTATGTTTGATTCAATGACGCTGTGTTTTAGATGCATGGTGATGGGAAAAATAAATAATCAGACACACAAATTTTTGAAAAACAAATTTAACAAAGTTTTATTATAACACTAAAACAAAATAACAATTTATTTACAATATTTACATTTTGACATCCTAATTTTGCACCGTTATACATTTTTATTTAGAATCTAGTTAAGTCTTCACTCTGACTTAAAGTAATACTAATAAAAACACTACAATTTTATTGATCCCTTTGTGATTAATCTTATGATAAAATTACATTTATTTATACTTATTTAAAATATATTATATCTTTAACTATTATTTAACTATGCTTCTTGTTTTATTAAAAACATCTATTGAAACATAGTACGGAGAAACAAAATAATAATAATAATCGAGCATGGTTTTTCACTAGACAATTTCATTTTGCAATGTTAAAAGATATCGTATAAAATATCTACTTATAATTTGTTACTAGATTGTGTGGATATCGTTCACTACACAATGATTATTAAACATAATACATCCCATTTAATATTACTCTAATACTATATAGTTGTAATCACTGACATATTCTCTATTATTTAATAATATAAAATTTGTACCTATGCTTATTGTTTATATTGTTTTACTTTATAACATTATATCTTAAAAATATGCAATACTCATTTAAAATGAAATAAAACATTGAAAAGTTATTTAATATTTCAAAAGCAACTTTGCTTTACATATTTTATTCCTGAAGTTTATTTTATTTTCCAAAATAAAATCTAAAAAACATATTTTATGATTCTTTTTCCTTTTGGATCCGTTGGATTTTCAATTCCAATTTGCACAAACTATATTTCTTCTTACAAGTAAATGAACTTATCTTATTCAGACAATAGCATATCTTAAACTCTAAATTATCTATTATTTCTTTTTAAAATATACCATACTGTGCGATGTAGTTACTTTGGAAATCTAGATAGCGAATAGATGTATAGGCTGAGGCAAGAAAAACTAGAGTATAACTCATAGTACATATCAGAGAAAAATACCATGGCACAGTGTATCTATAAGAAATAGAGGCATGACCTATTCTGTCTAATGTCCTCCAATACTATCAATGATGTCAAAGCTATTCCTTCAGCTTTATTGAAACATCACTACTTAAAATAGACACTGTCCACAAATAAATATACACCTACAGGGCTTTGTTAACTGTATTGCATATCTACTAAAATTACAAAATACTATTCATATTCTCTTATTACATCCTATCTTAATATCATCTCTTGGGTTCATGTTCACAATATTACAACCAAGTCACTATCTCATCTTTATTCCCTAAAAGATTTATCAAATCTTACATCAACAAATAACTAACTTGCATATTCAAAATAAACAAAATTCACTTATAATTAGAGTGATCTCACTAATCCACAAGAAAAGTTTGCTTTACTTTCTTATTCTATATTCTAAAACATACAAACTTGTCGTATAAATACTTTTAACATCCTATAATATGAAAGTTTTTAAAAAGAATCACATAAATATTCATCATCATGTTGTGTTATATTACTAGTATAAAATTAAAGTATGCATATTCCCAAAATAAATCCTAATCTCATAATTTAAATGTGTTGTACAAATGCATTTGCATATAATTCAACATTTATACTTCCATACATTATAATTCATAGGCAATCTGCAAAAAAGAAAAACAAAAATATACATCATAAAATATATCAAGTCATTAACTATTATCAAGTGATATTGACTTGTCATCACTTTTGCAGTCTTCTTTTTCCATCAATTAGATACAACATTGCATACATAAAAATACATCCATTCTTTTATTTAAATGTTCTTATTTAAATTATTAAAATTATTCTACTATAAGATTATATTATCAATAAATTAATATTCATGTTCCTACTCTTATAAACCAAAAATAATTCACTTTAAAAAAGTTAATAAATAAAAGCAAGACTATAATTACGTATATCTTCAATTGACTCAAATTTTTCTTTATAAAATTTCAATGTTTTTATTTTCTCGAGAGTTCTTTTTTAAAAAAATGTTCTCCTCAAGAGCGATTTTTAAACTCTCCCATTGCTAGGCTTCTCTTGCTTGACGACCACCAAGACAAAACTGTTTCCAGCGACGGTGAGCGAAGTTTAAAACTGAATAATGAAAATAATACGTCTGAAAAAATCTTGAAAAATTAAATAAAATAATCATCGATCCATCCTGGAATAGTTTATAGAATAATAGTTTATGGTTTCTATAGTCCAGAACAATGATTATTAAAATCATAATATTAAAAATAATCCTTTGAAACTTCTATTCTAGAATATTCTGTATTGGCATAATGATGCATCATGTCCCGTTATCTTAGCTCGAACTATTTGAATAATCTTTTTGCACAATATAAAATATTTCCATAATTCCATACTTTTATTTACTCATGTATTCCTTTTCTTTGTAGGTTTCTATTTAGGAAAATTTATTGCTATTTATTACCTATTTTCAGCGGTTTCATTCTTGTCTTAAAATTCAGTTTTTTAAAACAATTTTTATAAAACGCGTATAACCCTATATGCCTCAGGTTTTATAACATACGCTTTCGTAAATATTTTCCATTAGTCTTTACTTAAAATAATTTCTTGCAAATATTTTAAATGTTTCCTTCAAAAAGGATATAGCATTGTTTTCCATAAAATATTATATAATATACTTGTCATATTACTTATTAATCTTGGACAAGACTATCTTGCTGTTATATAAAATAATGCATACTTTACTTTTAATCGGCAAATAGCTTTTCTATTAAGCTTCTTGTACAATGTCCACAATAATAATTTATTTACTGGAATAGTCCTCTTAGTTAATATTATTAATATTATATTTACAATTATTATATTTATCTTTAAAATTTCCATTAAATACATTTTACTTATTGGCATTTCTATACTTTTATTGCAAAGTTATATTAAGTTTCTGATGAATACTCCTGGTAAAAGAACTTTAAAAATTAGCAATGCATATTAAAATGAAATTATTAAAATATATTTATTTTACACTCTTTTCAAATACTTTAAATAAATGTCCTATTAGCTTTGCAAATAAATTGTACGAGAGCACTAAAAAATTGACTAAAATAATAAAAATTTAAAATTACTATCTCCTCGATAGCTACTAATACCGATCACTGACACATTTGATCACCCACTGACAATCACCTTGCAATAGTATTTATATCCTATAAAATACCTCATCCTATTGGTTGATTCTTACTTTTCATTTGATACCGAATTTGCATAGTTACATTTTTACACAATTAAATTTCAAAATAAAAAAATGACGTATTATAACTTTAAAATATTTTTTAAAATATTAATTCCGAATCAATTATTACTTTACTAAATTAATTAAACATTTCAAAATGACTTTTTACAAGAATATTTAATAAACTTATCCCACCTTTAATATTTAATTTATCTACTTTATTTTAAAACAAAATATTTAATTTTTTATTAACTGTATTTGTCTTTATTACATTATTTAAACATTTTATAATGACTAACTTAATATTTGCTTTTGAGATAGGTAATAATTATATCCAATTCTATAATGCAATTTTAAAATATTTTGAACTTGATTAATCCAAATACTAGCAAGCATGTGTGTACAACCATATATTATACAAATCACATGACTGATATAACTAAGACAGACTGTATCCAATTTTCTGTCTGGGAATAAATAATAAATTGCAACACTTGTTGTATTAAATAAAATAATACAATACAAAATTTGGAAGAATAATTTAGAAAATATAAATTAAATATAACTTTCACTACCATAAAACTTACTTTTAAAATATATTAATTATAATTATTAAATATAATTTATAAAAATAAATATAACTTTTATTTAACTATAAGTTTAAGACTATTAAAATTGAACTTTTTAAACATACTTTTAAATATTTATAGCTGCATTATTTATTATGGCCAGCTTTTGCAACCATATGTAATAATATTTTTAGCTTTATTTAACTATTTTAAGGTTATTCGTTATAATTTTATGCATTATGTATTTTATTTAGCTTCAAATTGTACTTTTAAGATATCATTAATAGAACATAACACATAAAGAGAACATATTCTAAATTTAAATTTTTTTAATAATTTACTGTTATGATCTGATTCGGCCTATAGAAAAGGGCACAATAAATATATATATTGTACAGACATGCGATATATTAATTTATCTACATAACATTTGTATTTATTACAATAAAATTATTAAAGATTATTTTCGCAATTTAATTTTTTTTTATTGAATATAGTCTTTTTTCCATAAAATAAGTACTATCAAATTTTTGACAGATGATTATTGATTGATTTAAAATGTTTTTTTTTTTTTTTAATAAACGAAAGATAAAATCATTTTATTATTTCAAAAAACAACTTTATTAGAAATATTCATGTTACATGAGTTAAGTAAGTCAAAAAGTCCAGGTAATCTTGGCATCTTATGCTGGCATTGTAGCACTAGGTGGCTGCATCATAGCGTAAATGTGGGTGTTTTGAATTTCTCAAGGTGAATGTTCATGTACTTAGGAAGAATACACTTGTCCAGGTGTTGCTGAAGAGCCATTCAGGAGCTAACAATTTATCTCTGCTTTATCTTGGCAAGTAGCTCAAGGAAGATCTGGCAGGTAGAATTAAATATATAAATTTCAAAATGTCTTACTGCTTGATTAGTTAATGCTGATGAAATAGGCAAGGTGAGATAGGAAAAGTGAGTACGTGAACTGCAGCTTCCCATACCATGATAAGTAGACAGCCAAGCATGGACTACCAGTACACAATGCCCCATGACATCATGAGAAAATACCTCATCTTTAAGCCCTACCTCTCTCTTGTACCTAGAGATCATCCATAATGAGTATTAGCCAGAAAATATATTGGCATTGAGCCAGCCCTGCTCATCTCTTGTGAGTCTCAGGGGCTTATCCATGTGGTCTATTCATGAGACATATAAACACTGCTGGACTACTCTAGGAGTTCAATCATCTAGGTCTGGATAATGCTGAGCTTATACTTTGGAGCATCATAAACACAATGCATCCAGGTAGCCCTGCTCAACAATACACCCACCATAAACCTGAAAAGTACAAATTCACATATCACTTCCAAAATGTCATTTTACTAAAGAAATTATTTAAAATTTCATTATCGTATATAACTCTACTCACCACCAGCTGTATATATATTTATCTGTGCTTCTCTGCCTTTAGATACATCAGCATACATATAATTATTTCTTCAGCAAGCTGGGGTTCCCTGGGCAAGTTGGAAGATTTTTCTTGGTGAGTTTGCTGGTTTCTCATCGGTATAGTTCAAGTAGTTGTTCTGCAGTTGATTCCACTTTGAGTAGGATTTGGTAATCTTCGGGTCAGCAAGCTATTTTGCCCTCATTTGTTCAGGCTATTGATTCAGAAGTGATCCAGCTTCAAGTAAATCAAAACTCCTGTGAAGGAAAATAGTAGCAGCTCCTGGATCTACTGCACTGCCTTCAATTATTTCAGTTCCTGGTAGCTATTCTGCCAACACTGATACAGCCAACAACAAACAACAGCTATCCATTTTAGTCAGCTAAAAACCAACTACTGCAAACTTCAAAAAGCTGCAAGAAAATATGATAACCGACTTTGCTGCTGACCAACTCTTACAAAAACTACTGTCCAGAGTGCAGCTGATATTTTTATCAGCTTTTATAATCATCTGAGGTGATAACAACACCCTGATTGAAAATAGTTTTATTTTTATCTCTCTAATCCCTTTTGAAAAGAAGCTTGAAATTTTTGTCAAAGTGTGATCTGCATGTCTTCACTTAGGGGATTTCTGATAAAAATTTTGTTTAATTAATTTAAAAATTTCAAAAATACCATACTTGTTTTTAAATTTCAAAATCAGAATAATAATAATAATATATTTATATTTATTCAGACCTTTTAAAAGTTTAATTTATAAAACAATATTTTAAATCAGAGTTATTATTTTTATTATTTTTTATTTCAATGAATGTAGAAAATATCTACTACAATTTTTGTCTGTGTTTATTTCTACTTTTTCCTTTCAACTTTATATATATATATGCACACATACTATATTATTGTGTGCTATGTAACCCAACTGGTTACATTATATATATATACAAAGTTACAGCCACAGCCAAGATGTATTCATATGTAGGTAGCAATCATACTGGTTCTGCAGGCTGAATGAAAACAAAAGCAAACCTCTCCAAGGTACTACTAATCAAAGAGGGGTCCTCTTGATTAGCTTGGACAGATTTGCTATTGTTTTCATTCAGCTGCAAAACTGTGGATTTAACTTTGTATATATAAAGGTGATACCATTTACTAATTAATTTACATTTATATTAACTATTAAAAATATTAAATTTATATAAACAAATATCTGTAACTACAACAGAATTTGTACATTAGTAAGTATTGGCAGTCTATCTACATAATGCTATATAAATTAGTAATTTAAAATAATTTATGTGGATTTTATTTTATGATTTATTTATTATATTTTTATTTTAATCAATTTTTGAGGTTTGAATGTCAAATGATTATTTTTGTTTAATCTTTTGTTTCTTTTTTTAAAAAAAAAATATCACATTGTATTTCCACTATTTTATCTAATTTATTATAGGGAAGTAAGTCTTGAAATCTCTGTCAACATAACATAAGCATTTACTAATGCTCCATAAAATTTTTAAAATACATGGCAAAATCGTAAAAGCAACATGTTTTTTAGTTTTCTAGATGTTATACTGTAAAGTATACTACCATAAAATCACATCTTTGTTGAACTAGCTATACAAAATAAACAATACAAGCTTCCTAGAAAAGTATTCTATGATAAGCTTGAGTATAAATTTTATAGAAGAAATAGAACCCATTTATGTTATAAAGCGTATCCCAGAGATATTCTACACCAATATAATATTGACTGCTCTCATTGGACAGATATGGCTGAAGATAATGTTCATTGAATAGTTCCAATTAGAGAAAGGGTTGAAGTCTTTCAGAAAGTTTGCTGCAGAAAAAAATTAAAATAACCTGTAAAATATTAAATAGAGAATAATGAACCAACATGTTCTATATAAAGATATATTTATGGTTCATAATATAGTCATTACAAAACCTATCTTTATTTTTATTTTTTGGTCTACACTTTTCATTTTTGAGTTAGAATGGTCATACTCATTTGCAGGTGGCTGTTGATTAAGATCATTAGACAAACACTTTCTTTCATTGTTAGACTAAGAATAAGTTCTGGATTTCTTTTTCAAGTTGCATATCATTCATTTCAATAACATTGAAATTCTCTAATTTCATTTAAAATATTTTTGATTTAAATTTCATTTAATGTGACTTCTCTATTAAACTGCATAAAACAGAAAAGTTATCAAATATTTTACGTATTTATAAATAAATAAATACATTTTGCAATCTAATTACTTTCCATTTTTGATGATAATGATTATTATTGTTGTTGATGTTATTGTTATTATTATTCTGCAATCATATGGATGTTAGGAAATATACTTAATTACATTTTTTTATAATTTGGCTGCAGACTATATTCTAAATGATCATTTAAAGATTACAATTATTATAAATGCTGTTAATATAGATTGCATATCTAGCAAAGTATCTTAGGTGGTAAAAACATTTTGTTATTCCATAGAAATTATTACTTTATAAACAATTTATAATCCAATGAAACATAAGAAGATGTAGTCATTTATCTTTCATAATTTTTTCATATTTTTAATATGTGATTTTAATTTTGAAAATATTATTGCCAGACATTATGTCTAATCAATATTTTTTACACTAGCTAGTCAATCCAGGAACATCCAATTCTTTGAATCTTATTGCTATTTTCAGTAATCTAAACTACTTGGAGCAAAATTAGCAATTATATAATAAGCACAAACATTAATTATAAACAAATAATAATTATACATATTAAATGTATACATAACATCACACTACAAAAACCAACACATCAAAAACAAAAGACAAAAACTAAATTATTGTAAGTTTCATCCCATAAAGTAAGTTTTTAGAACAGAGGTGATATAGAAATTACGTAAGTGATTAACTATAAAATATACAGATTCATATACAGATCATACATTATTATCTATATGTATAGTTATTAACCATAACTAAATTGTACATTTTATAAAATAAACATTTTATAGAGAAAAAAATGCAAGTATCTATTGAGTTCAGTTTCAATTCTTCAGTCATTTTCCTAGTTTTTATCATTTTTAGAATAACAAAAAGATAAAATAAATCACCAAGAACTATAGCTGCTGAGTTTGAGCACTATGAATTTGACTGAGTAGGCTAAAAGCATGCTCAGCCAGATATTGAAAGTTTAAAACAAAATAATCTTTTCTTTATAAGTAGCTGAAACACTTATGAAAGAATTATGAAGTAGATTTTAATTAATTAATTTATATGTATAATATACTGCTAAAATATTCTTATATTGTTAAATATGTCCAACACAAATTTTCATTCTAAACATATAATTATACATACATTTATGAAACAAATTTATTTATTTCATTAAAAAATAATACCGGTATTTAAAAAATTAATTTTTCTTATTCTTGTATCTGATTTTTTTTACAGGTTATTATCCTTTGCTCATTGGTCTTGGAGTAGCCATTCCAATCGTAGTAGTTTGTGCTGCACTTTTTGTTACTATTTATAGACGCACTCAACTCAGTAAATCTTCTTCTCAGAGTCAACATTTAACAATGCAGCTAAGGCAACTAGATCATAGTCCTTCGACAACAAGTCGACATATGTATAGTGGGTATCTCCAAGCGCCAGTAAATAGTGACACAGAAGATAACTTTGGTCCTAGTTCGTATGACATCATTATCACTTCAAGATTTAAAGGGGCTCCAACACGTGTATGACGGAGAGGATATTAAATTCCTTTCTTTTTAATTTGTTAAATAGCTATTTACAATTGTTTACTGAAATGTTATATTATTGTTATATAACTATAAAAGACATCCACTTCTTTGCACTCCCTATTAAGATATCAGTCTATATGTATTTTAAGTCTACCGAGCAAAAAACAAAACTATTTTTACATGATGTAGAACTTTAGTAAAAATTAATCCCATAAACATTTTGAAAATAAATTCATAAATTTGAAACTATTTTGTCAGTACATAATTTCAAATTTCATTATGTTATTAAAAAAACATATCTTAAAACACATTTAGAATTCTTTCTGAATGAAAATATTTTGGTTCAAACATAAGAAAAATATTTTATTTATATTAATTAAACTATTTAGATTTGTTACAATAAAAATTTAACAGATATAGGCCAAATATTTAATATAGAATTTTTTAAAATTCAAATTCAATTTTTTTAGAATTTAAATAATAAAAATTAGATTTTTTATTATACATATGCAAATAATAATTATGTTAATTCCAGATTTCAGAGCAAAAGTATGTTAGTAGTAACTAAAATGACTTGCAGACATTATTATACATTTGAATAATGTTTTAAATATTACTTCTAATATTATGAGTATAAAAAATATTACTTTTATCAATAATGGAAATACAAATAAATTCATACTACTTGCTAGCAGAAAATCATCGAAAAGAAGTAATAAGATTACACAATAAATAAGATTACATAAATTATTAATTTAGGCATTTCTTCTTCCACTAGTTGTAATTATTGGTAAAAAATACTCTGTACACATTCCCTATGGCTGAACCTGGCATTGTAGTCTCTGCCTTAACTAAAAAAGTATGACGACTTGATATATTGCTAACTATTACATTGGTTTGTGCAATCCAAGTCTTTGGCATCTAGAATGGAGAATTAAGCTACTATTATTCACTCTAGGACTATAAATGAACGAATACCCTAAGTTACTATTTGAAGACAAATTTTGTGAATCAAATCACTTGGCAATAAAACATTATATAAATAGATAAACATTAATATTTGATTATTATAGATAAAATTTTGCTATATTTGTGACTTCTTTCCTCATCTCACTCAGTGAGCTTTACTAAATTATGCAACTTAATTATTTATTACTAAAAAATTGTTTAATACGTAATTTATATTAATATGGAGAATAATAAAAGTAATGTCATAAATACATAATATTAAAATTAAAGAGTACTAAATGATAAGTAATGCTTGGATTTATGAAATCTTCAAGTGACTTCTACATCAAAATGTTATAAAAATGAATTATTAGAGATTCTGTCTTCTAAATACAATTTAAAGGCAGTTTAAACATCTCCATAGATTTGGATGTTAAATCTCTCAATGCTTAATTAAAATTGAATGTGAAGGATCTTTGAGTATTCATCACTCCAAGGTATTACCTTCTAATTATACTGTTTAGTTCCAATAATATACCTCAATTGTTTAGAAGATTATTAAAATAAATATTTAGAGATTCTGCTTGGAAATACAATTTACGGTTGATTTAAATATTACAGTTTAAACATTTCCATGGATTTAATGTTGAATATCGTTACATTGTCTGGCTATGAGCCACAGCTGAATATGAATTCATTTTCATCAGTTCTGCAGTTAAATGGTATTGCAAGGTGCTTAATTAAAATTTAATAGTCCTTGGAGAGTTCAGCACTCCATGACATTGCATAACAATTAAGCATATTTCATCCTAATATTATATCTATATATTAACATAATTGAAAATAATTTGTAATCTTTTTTTTTCATAATAATCATTATGGATTGTTTTAGATCATGTGGTGTTCTAAAATCAAGGTGACAGATATCCAAACTGTATTCAATTTACCAGTCTGTGTTTTTTAATCTGGAATGTTTAGTTCATGATTTTATTATGCTACCATTATGAAAAATCATACAATATTCTATTCTTTTATTACTTAATATTTGTTAATTTTCATGCAAAACTTACCAATCGACTTCCAGTACACTGTATCGTTTAATCCAGGAACAATATTTGTATATACCTATGAAACAAGTGACTCATAGATATCAGACTTAAATATATATATATATATTAATGATGCATAAGCTCATTAAAGTTGATGAAATATCTCTAAAATTGAGATACTATAATAAATTATATTAAGAGAGTTACAAGAAATAGCAAACAAACACCACTGATGATTAAATGTTATTGCTTATTGTAATACTCTGTTGCCTAGTTGTCGTGTCTGTCTTTGTATAAGGACTTAATGTCTATTTAATTGATACGTTGCTTGGAAATGTTATAGCTGAAAATTATCTACAAAAGTACACAGAAAAAAATCCCTTAAAATTATTAATAAAAGTTTAATATCACACCTGCCTATAAATTCTCATCTAAAAAGCCTCTTAACAACTTTGACATCACATTGAAATAACTAACCAAACAGTTCCTCCAGGATAATCATTTTAGCATTTTTCATCTGGCTACAGTCAGTTGAAAAATATTGGCATAAGCCATAAAACAATCATCCTGCAGTAGATATTTGGTTAGTTATTTGAGTGCAATGCAAAAGTTGGTAAGAGATTGTTATTTGTGAATGTATAAGCTGTTACGATTTAAACTTTATTACTTATATATTGTTACTAGTTTAGCATTAGTACATTTGCTTTATATATATATATATGTATGTATATTAATCATTGATAAACTCCCAACCTTAAATACTTGTCATAATAATGCAATGTCCATGAATATTAAAGTCATAAATGTCAAAATATACATATTTATGGCTTTGACATTGGAAGGTATTGTATTATTGTGAGAAGCACTTATAAATAAGGAGTTTATCACTAATTAATAAACACATGTAACAAATATATCATATTATGATTTCTCTAATATGTAAAATAAAATCAACAAATATTGTATTGATTTCTTGATTTTGTTTTATACATTATAGAGATCATTACATTAATGTATTAAATTTGAAATATGCATCATTAAATGTATTACATATCCAAGATAATGCATTCCATAATTATTTATTAGATTATAAAGTTCCATAGCTTTAAGAAGAAATAGATGTTAGAGATCAATTAAAACATTTACTTGGTTTTAAATCATTTCATTGTTAACACAAAGTTCACATTCAAGACAATAAAAAAATCAGATTACATATAATCAATAAGTCTGAACATAACATTTCGAATACCATGAGTCAAGTCAATGAAACCATTCATAAATTTATATGGTTGAATGGTAGATTCTGGAGATAAACGTCAATGAATTAGGATCTAGCTCTATTACTTCCTGTGTTTGATTTTATGAATTTCTGATTAATAAACCATTTAATTATTTATTTTGTTTAAGGCAGAAAAATTAAAACGATTATATTGTAAAGATTTTTAATTCATATTAAGTTACTATATGTCTTATTGTTTAAGGCTGTAGCCTCAAGCACATGCATATAAAATGCGATAGTAGGGACTTCTACAGATCTTAAACCACAAGCTTACTCTTTTCTTCCAAAGAGTAAGTTGTGGCTTAAGACCTGTAGAGGTCCCTACTATCGCATTTTATATGCATGTGCTTAAGGTTACAGCCTTAAAGAATATTACTTACGTAATCAATGTGCGTTTAAATAAATTTATACTTAGAACTTTATATGTCTTATTTTAAATAAAGTTGATCATAAAGTTAAGTAGCATAAGAAAAGGACAAACTCTACTATAACTAATTTTTTTGTCAATCCTAATTTACTTTGCAATTTTGGAAATGAAATTATTATTGCAATTCTGATTATTATAAAATATTAGAGAAGTTATATTTCATATCTGTGCTGAATGTGGTCGTAAAGTATAACTAATGATTGTTTTTTGGCGACATTCTCTATTTTTCTTTGTACCTTGCATATAATATATATATAAATAACTGGGTTACCATCAACAAATTGCTTTAGTAGAATTATTTCGAAAGAATATATATATATATATGTAATAGCATATATCTATTCATGAATACAACATATATAATACAAAGTATCAAATGCCAAGAGTTAAACTAGTCACTATATTAAGATTTATTCACAATTAAATCACTAGCCAAAATTATATAATAAATCTACTACCAATTGTTTCATTGCCAAGACAGATTTCTCAATTGCAAACCTAAATAGTAACTTCTCAAAATGTAAAATATCAAATACCAAAGGCTAAACTAATCAATATGATAAACTAAGTACATAAATCATTAGCCAAAATTAAATTAAAAATTCAACTACCAATGATTTTCTCTGGGAAATCACTGGTGGTACATTTGTAATTTGATTCTGACTAGTGAATTCCTGTACCTAGTTTAAAAACAATATATATATATATACTATTTTGATGATCACAAATTTTAATCTAATGATTGTTATTATTCAGAATCAATTAACATAAACAATGAATTAGAGTTTAGCTCTCATGCAGATAATAAAATATAATAAATTGGCCATGAGACACGATATCTAGTATCCCCCCCCCCTTATATATGGATTTATGTGTTAATTTGAGATATGGATAAATATACAGCAATTAAAATAAAGCTGACATTGCAAAACAATTTTCAAATAAAATATTATAAATGATTGAGAGTCATAGTCCAGCATAACATTATCTAAACAACAGTGGAACAGAATATTTTAGAAATAAAAATATAATTATACAAGTTAAAGTCATATATATATAAAGATATAGAGACAAGCATGCCCAATAACGTATATGTGTGAGTGACAAATCATAATTTATAAATACTTAACTAAAAACTCTAGACTGAAATTTTAAAGGGGAGTGCATTGAACCACATAAGACCTCAGAGAATTTCATTTTTTTAAATTCTCATATTAAATATTAGAATGAGTTTTATTTTTTATCAAAGTATTCTTTTTACTTTTGGCAATAAACCAAATATTTATTGATTCTAGCTGCCTTAATGAGAAAAAGTTGTCTTTAAAAAAAAAAAATGCAATTTTTGCTTTTAATTATTAATACAACAAAATGTTGAAAATATTTATGAAATCCAATTCATGTTTTACTATTGTCACATTCATATTCCTTGCTATTAATCTTTTCTTAGTTTATCATGCCTAGTTATTAACTATTATTAAGGTGGTTATTCCTATTATTGTTATTAATATATATTTTCCTATTAAATGAGTGATTTAAAATGTAACTTTTACATATAGAAAATTTCAAATACAGTAATACTTTTCACTTTTAATTATAATTATTCTTAACATAGCTGTGAAAAATGTAAAACAAATAATAGATATAAATATATTGGTTCTACTTTGAGATAATAAAATTCAATATTCACACATAATCAATTCAATTTTTTTATCAAATACCTTATATATATTTGAAGACTGACAATTATTTGTTTGGCTTCAGAGTTTTTTTTCTATTTAACAGAGTAGTCTATCTATGTTTATATGCAAGATTACTATAAAATATTTGGATAATTTGTCAGAAGGGAGGCAAAACTCAGAATTTTTAATATGATTCCCATGTATCAGCTTATTTAATGAAATAGTAAGATTCTTCCCATACTTTTTTTAGCAAAGCATTATTAGAGATGGTGACAATCATATTAACCCCTATTTTCAGTTAAACCACTTCTTCTGCCATCCAAAAATCTTATAAGCAGTTTCTGGGTATCAAACTTCATGAAGAGAAGCATAAAAGACAATCACACTAATTTCCATTTTCAGTCAAGCCGGTTCATGTGCTATCCAGAAATTTTATAAGAAATTTCTGGGTGTTAAACTTTATGAGCAGAAAAACTATCTTAAAAGACAATCACATCACTTCCTATTTTCAGTTAAGCTAGTTCTTGTGCCATTCAGAAGTCTTATAAGAAGTTTTTCAGTGTCAGGGATAATGAAAAGAGAAACCATCAAACCAAATCATTAGGAGTACCAACTTTCAGCCCTGGCCTATCAATCTGATCATATCCAATTAACATATGTTGCACAGCTTATTGAATTGAATTGGTAAAATTATCTAAATATCTTAAAATCATCTTGTATATATATATGCATACACAAATAATTAAAACAAGTATTGATAAATCTCTCTTATCAATATGCTTTTATGTAAATATACATGAAAACACATTAATTTAAATATATATAAATTTTAGGCAAATAATTTAATCTATTAAGTAAATAATTAAAAAATAAATATATAAAACATAATTTTCAGACAGTGATCTGGACTTACTTAGAATTTCTAGGGGAAAAAAAAGAATATACACTAGTCCATGCAAATTATAAATAACAAAGAATGATGGGAAGGACACTTAGAATAATAAAATAATTAGGGAATATATATAATTTGTTGTTATTTTCTCAATATATATATTTTTCTTTTGCATTAATTTTTAAATTGCAGTGATTTTATTTAAAATTTATATAAATATATAAACGCATCCACATAAATGTTATACACATTTACATATATTTCTCATAAAAAATTTTTTATATTACTGTTTGTGTATTTATGATTATATTATTATTGTTAATATTAAATGAATAAATATTAATTATAATGTAAATTTAAGACTTACAATCCAGGTCTTCCATCAAATGTAGTTTTGAACTTAAAAATGAAACAATTCTTAGTTATTTTCACTATTATTTGCAGAATTTCCACCCATTATCATTGCTTTAAGATCGTGTAAAGTGCATGAAATGAAAATGTTATGCAAATGACGTATTTAAATTTTCATGTTAGATATCAAATCTCATAATTTCATATATAAAATTTATTTGAATCTTCAAAATTCCATTGTAATTCTTCGTATTATATATAATCAGTTTTGCTTGTAAATGTTTAAAATATTTCCATTTTTAGTTTTGATCAATTTGAAAAAAAGGTGCTATAGTAATCTTCTGTAATGAGAACTCTACAAATAACTATTCCACCTATTATTTACTTACCAAATCAGTAAAAATCTTAAGATGTTTTAATTTGCTATAATATTAACTTGAATTTCCAGTCATATCGATGTTTAATGGCTTCAACTAATGAGTAACGTTTTCAAAATGTTTTAATAATTCACAAATGAAAGTGGAAAATGATCATAGTATATTGTAGATACTTAAAATAATAGATACAAAAGTTCAATACAAAACATGAAAAATATAGAAAATATTAGAAATACAGAAAATATTAAAAAAAATTATAATCATTATAAAGGAAATAGAAAGGAAATGGGGAAACTAAATATATGTTTTAAAGTTACAAAGAAGTGATATTACAATATGCAATATAAAAGAATGGAAAAAATAGAATTGGATTTTAACAACTAGAAAAGATTCTATGTGAGAAATAAGCTCAAATTTCAAATGCTTCGTTAATTAAGTTCAAAGTGAAACACTTGATTTTATCAATATTTTTAATAGGTTTTTACATTTATTCATATACTTCTTCATTTCTTTAGGGAAGATCTTTTTTTGTTTTAAGACATGTATTATGGTACTTCTTTTATCTTTTCATCATAGCTGCAACATTACGGCGTGAATAAATCTTCAAAATTATTAACAGTTTCTATTGATACAGTCTCAGTATTATCTTCTGCATTTACAATAGAGCATCAGATTGCTTCTGTTAATTACTATCTTTAGTTTCCTTAAAGAATCCATAAGTTAACCAGTGTTGAAAATATGAAAAATACTGCATATTTGACTTTAAAATTAACCAAAGCCTTTATTATCTGGAGAAATTAAAAAGCTCATGGGTCAGTACAAAAAGTGTTAAGAACTCCATGAAGTTAGCAAATTTCTTTTTAAACATAGCAATTAGAATGTGTTTACATTTTGATTTTCTCTTATACATTTGAATGTAAAAGTTTATAAAAGTGGTGACTTGTATAGATTTTTTAAAGCTAATCCTTTGGCAAATAATGTATAATAATAATTTAACATATTTATCAGTCATCTGTCAAAGTTAGACTCCACAAGGTTTCTTGAACTGCTTTTTCCAGGTCAACTTATCATTTGTTACTTTTAAAATTATCATAGATATCTCTTTTACAATTATTTATCTTTTAATTTAGTAATTAATTCTACTTTTTATAATATGTCATTAATATTCTTTTATCTGTCATCATTTTTAAAGCTTCTGTGCTCAAGATAAACTTTATCATTGTTTTTCCAAATTCACATTACAAACTTTTCCAATGACTTTTCTTTTAAATTTTTTATAGTTTATAAATATATTTGTAGACTAACTATTATAATTATTAATCATACAAAATCTTTTTCATCACTCAACAGAAAGATAATTTTTCATCAAAATCCACCTCCTGTCTGAAATTTCCATGAAAATTTAACAATTAAATGTATATATATCAAATGTGCATATATACAGCATAATTTTAACATCGATGTATACGTTGTATACAAAATACTTATTAAAATTCATGGTCAATCTAAAATTTTGGTTGATTTTACAATTATGACAAAAATTTGTATATTTTCATTTTTTCCCATGCATGAAATATTTAACTTAAAAATAACAATGCATGGAGTAAAGATATCTACTTTCTATACTTTTTAAAAAATTTAGTTTTATTAAATTGATTTTGTTAAATATAATTTAAGAATCTCAATCTTGTACTTAAATAATTTTTGCCAGTAAAAAAAAAGATTTATATTTTCATTAATTTTTAAAAAACAAATGCCATCGAGACCTTTAACTTATAGCATATTTAGCTTATGCATAAACCTGGCTTTGGCATCATTATGCTGATTTCCTTCTCTTAGCATTAATGTATTTGCTTCACCACCGGATCTTGTTGCTTCTATATATGGCTGATTAAAAAAAAAAGGTGATTCATTTTAACTTCTTTGCTGTGTCATTTTCAAATCTTTTGGTCTTGCAATTCTTAGCACCACTTTCAAATCTTTTACTTATGCTTAGGTTGTAATACATTAAAGATCAGCCTTTCAAGAAAGCGCATGCACAATAGCTTGAAAGGCTGATCTTTAATGTATTACAATTTATAGACATAGCGCTATATAAAAATAAATGCTTATTTACTTATGCTTAGGTTATAATATGAAAATAAAATTAATCTTCTTTAACTGCTATTAAAAATAAAACTATGAAGTTTTTACAGAATGGAATTCACTTCATTAAAGAAAAAATCAAAAAATGTACTTCATTCTGTATGTTTGGGTAGATTTTATCAAAGAATTGTTCTTTATTGGCAGTTATACTGCAAAATCTGAATCAAGTATTATCATTAACAAAGATAAGATATATAAACATAATTTTATTATTAACCTGACTGTGAAAACAGCATCTCCTGCTAATACTTGTGGAGTTGCATCTTCAACTTATTTATCTGGCTGCTTTTCTGGAAAATCAAAATCAGTGCTAGTGTCAAGTTATTTGCTTAAGGCATTATTATTTAGAAATGAATTGCAAAAAAATTACAGCTATTTAGAGTATATATAAGGAAGACCTATAACTGTGTCAAAAACATTATATACTATAATGGAAAGTCCCCCAAGATTGGAAGCCCAAGGCTTCAGCTTATCAAGTCTTTAAGTAAAATTGGCACTACTTGTACTTCCCTTTAATCAAAATGAAATAAAGATGGATTTGTTTTGATGTAATGGATTATATCAAATATTTATTAGCTGGCCAATCAGATAGTTTTCTTTAATTTTGTGTCTGCCACCTTGGCAGAGCAATTTTATATTTTATTAAAATTAAATATCAATAACATATCATAAAAAGTAACTAAGTAAATTTTTAAGAATATGCATTTTTAATTACTGTAGTTAAGATACAGAAAAGAGTTATAAATTATTATTTGGCATCTGGTTTTTTATTTATTTTAAAAAAGATTACAATCTTGAATCTTGACCAAAACAAAGCTTGCATATAAATCTGATTCTTTTGGAATGTTTATTAAAATATTTAAAGAAATTCATATGCAAGCAAACTCACAGCACTTTGAAAAAATTATATAATGAAATTATGATATTTCATTAAATGGACAACTACGGTGCTTAAACGCCATAACAATTTGGTCAGAATTTATAAATAAACTTCATGGAATGACTGAATCATTAATTAGTTGAAATGAACAAAAACAAAACATTTGCATATTATATATTTATACTTACATTTTTAAAAGCAGATGTGAATATATTAAAAATAATAATAAAAGGAATATTCGTTAGAAATAAAGAAGTTAACAATTATTATTTTTGTACTTTTTAAATTGATTTTTTTTTTTTTAAAGGAGTTGTTTGATTTGATTTTGAATATTAAAACAAAAGATTTCAAATGATTGCTAGTTCACTTTATTCCTCATTTCCATTACTGTGAATTAAATAAGTTTGCTTGCTCTGACGTTTATGTAAACAAAACATACGCTTGACGGTGTTTTTGATAGAACGCCATCTATTGTTAAGTTTCATTGTAAAATGAAAGTATTCCTTTTCTATTACTGGTTAATTAAAGGCATATAATTTATTATTTTTGATGTTCAGTTTATTTAATTCAAATCTTTTATTTATATTGTAGTCATCATAATTTTTTTGTAAACTAATTTGAATCTAAACCCCCATTTTTTAAATATAAAATTTGCTAAACTTAAAGTGAAACTTCCAAATATATTCAAAATATTAGAATAATTATGATTGAATAATTATTTCACAACAATACTAATCCCAAAGCACCTTAATTTAAATACAAATTTATATGAAAATTGAAGTTCAATCATCTGGTTTGAATGGATAAAAATCTTATATAAAATTTATAAGGAATTTATTTCTTAACTGTAGGAATATTATTAAATATTTTCACCAACGCATGTATAATGAAACTGAATCATATCATGGATATAAAATCCATTCTTCGTAACAAATGTAAAAATATCTTTTCCCATAGATTGGATCTAGGCACTGCATAGTACAGATAATAATCAAACAATAGAAAGCTGATTGCGTACATACAGTGCGACTATCAGAAACATGGAAATATTATGAACATTTCCTTTTAAATATAGAGATGCTAATGAATTTGACCAATAAAATTTGTCAAGTTAATATCGCAAATTCAGCTTTACTCAACTGTAATTTATATCTGCATAGGGTTGCTGAAATTTGTCATCCATTGAATAATTTTTGGATAAAGCATACAAGCAAAGATATGCTTTGAATTTTTCCTTAAAATAATTATTATATAACAAGTTTGTCTTATATGTTTTAAATTTAAAAATAACATTTTCTCATTACCGAAGTTGCAATTAGTTTTATTTTTATTTTTATAAGTGATTAGTCCATGATAATTAGTTAATGATATTTCAAAAACTTTAGAAAAATTTGGCTTTTTTTAGCTCATTGAAATATATATAACTTTAAGAAAATGGGATGTTTAAGAAATGATGTATTTAATTAAATAGCTTCCAATGGAAATAGGATAGGTCCAACAATATAGGAAATGTTTTCTTCGATACCACTTTACTATATTACATTTATTATATTTAATAAAATAGACATTTGAATAGTTGAAATGAAGCTAGTAAAGAAAGGGAAGTAGTTTCTATTAGGTAACAATATATATAAAATCTGCCCACAAGTGTTTGTTTTTTTTTAAAAAAAATAATGTTTTAATAAATTTATTTAAACATTTTTTATATTAAAATTTTATCTGTGATGAAATATTAATCAATGCATACATTTTATTATTCAAACAATATTAACTGCAATGTATAAAGCTTATTTATATTACGCTTTATATATATAGTAAACATGTAAACTGATTGGGAGACCTGAAATGATATTTATTCTTCAATCTAATAGTAGCATTAAAATAGTGTGTTGAAAAAAAGCACACACACATTTTGAATGTTCGTAACTTAACTTATATATAAATAGAATGGGCGTTTGTGTATTTAACATTTGAAATAATGAGTGTTCAAAATGGTCACCAGTAACAATATTGTACTTTCAGGTGCAATTTTGAACAGAATAATATATATCTCAAATTATTAGGTATATTACCATTTATATATTTGTGCTCTTTAAGACAGTGAATATAGTTTGAGAATACATATTATTTAATGCCTATTCTCCCCAAAAAATAAACCATTAATTGTATAAAACACATTAGCTGCTCTGGAGGTTATTTGGCATTCAAACATCCAAGAAGCAAGTTGAGCCTAGCATTTATATTCACTTGTACACACTTAAGATTTTTTTATACTTTACATAGCTGATAACTCTAGGAATATTCAATTTTTGATTCTATCATTCTGCCAAAGTGCTAAGTGGCGCACAACACTAAATCAGATAATTTTGATAGATGCTTCACAATTCCCCAATATCTAACTACTTATTACTAATTGCATATTGGTAGTTTTTGATATTGTTATCATGTCCCAGCATCTTCAATTGTCAACTAAAACATGATGATATTTTGGAGCATAAATTTGTTTGGATTGTTTTTAGAGTATCTAGTATATTTGAAAATCACTAAATCTAAAGTTAAGAAATATATGTATTGCATATATAAAACTATAAACTCAAATTCTTTTATATTTTGATATCATGCATATATATTAAAATTTTAGGATTCCAATATTTTAATAATATATAAAAATAAGGGAAAAATTTGAGGAATCCATGTTTATGCATTTTTAAACTTCATGGACTACTTTCATAACTTTGCATACTGAATCACACGTCATACAAATTGATATAAATCGGCTGTCAAAAATGTTAACATGAATGATAAATTTTAGAAGTCAACATATAATTTTAACTCACTTAGTTTTTATACCACAGATATTTAGCGCAATGACATTATATACTGAGTTTGCAGAATAAGCTCTTAACAAGCTTTGCAGAATATCCCCAAACCGGTTTCTGCTACTGGCATCATCGGTGAGGTGCTAGGATATTCAAACATTAGATTATATGCATTATGCTCATATTAAGATTTCACTTTATTCAAGATTTTTCCTTTAATACTTTCTTATTTATATTAGTTGTAGTGGACAACAAAAATTTCAAACAAATAAATAAATAATAACAGTTCATTAACCTTCTGCAAAATTTCAAGGAAGAAAAAAGTGGCAGTAATTTAAAAAAATAAAAACAGCTTTGTATATGAATTACATTTTCCTCTTTTTTAGGATTCTGAAAGCTGTGTACCGGTGAAAAAATAAATGTTCTCATTTTATTCTTTTGCTACTTTTATTGTTACATATATATTAGTAAATATAATTAAAATTTATATAACATAACAATATTAACCAAAAAACTAAATTTTATTAAAATTCTTCCGCAATCATGGTTTCATCTATTAACAAATAGACCTTTTCAAGTGAAATTCAACTAAACATACAACTTATATATACAAAAAAAAAAGTCTTCCCATCATTCATTTCAACAATCGACTTCCTTTGGTGTTAAAGGAAGTTATTTTTTTGAAGTGAATGATAGGGAGGCTATTTTGTTTTGTATATATAAGTTGTATGTTTAGTTGAATTTCAATTGAAAAGGTCTATTTGTTAATAGATGAAACCATGGTTGTAGAAGAATTTTAGTAAAATTTTGTTTTTTGGCTAGTATTGTAATGTATGAATTTCTATTTTATTTATAATTACTAGTATATTAGGTGGTATTTAATTAATAAATATATGAATGATTTAGAAAACTACTTACTAATACTGAGCACTAAATAAAATAAAATTTAAGCATTGATTATATGTTATTAGTTTGTGATTTCTATACTTAAGCATGAATTGGAAATTTAATAATTGTAGACCAGTAAGAAAAACAAAAAACAAAACAGAAATAGTTAATAAATCACGAATTAAAAATAATAACTATTATATAAGCATGATATATTACTTACTTTTAGATATTGATTGTAATCAATTTAGAATTTCATATTTTAGAAGAAAAAAAAATCCATAATCAATTAAAATTTAATAATTTATTTCTTTTTAAGACATTAAACTTTTTATAACAATTATTAATTATGAAATATGTAAAAAATTTAATATTTATATATATATTGTTAATTCTGATACAAATGCATAATCCGAATTGATTTTATTGTACTAATGAAATAAATAAAAAGGCTTTTCTTTACTTTTTAAACTGCTTTTTATGTACAATGTAATATGTCAAAACCAAATATTATGATTTTTAAGCATTAACTTAATCTGCATTACCAAATAGTAAACTTTTTTTATATCTATAATTAAAAGTAATCTCTGTAAACATTGAGTATTCAATGTACTCTAGATAAATATATAAACACTCTTATAAATGGTTTTTAAATAATTATTTTCATATGATAAATTAGCTTAAAAAGTATATCTAAATATAAAAGCTATTGATGGCATGAATACATGGATTTCCATCTGAAAACAATTGATAAGTCTAATACGATAACTGAAATATTTATATACTGCCATCTGGCTAGTTGCTCAGTAAACATAAGCATTCTAGAGTGATAATAGAAAGATCACTACTATCTAATGCTTGAAACGTTCTGGTTACTTTAAATTTTCAGGTTGGATTTTTCTTTAAACCACAACTTTATAATTAGATAGTTTATGCAAATGAAGATGAATATGAAACTTCTAATGCTCTTCAGAAGTTAAAAATCTAATTGATTCAAAGTAGAAATATTTCAAAATAATTGGTTTAGAAAAGTAAATTTCCTAAATGCTCATTTTTAAATACAAAATTATTTTAAAAAAGTAATTTTTTAAAATAGGATTATTAACGAGTGATATAATTTAACTTTATATAAAATTGATTTAATTGCTTAATAATCAAAAACATTTTACAAATAATTTGATGTAAATAAAAACACAATATTTAATCTATGTAGATACTGAATTATAATTGTTTTCTTTGGCTTACACTTTTTATAGTTAAAAAAAAAAAAGTTAGCAGAATATAAAATAAAAATTATATGTTAGCTCATGTTATCTTTTATTTAAATTTAGAAATAAAATTGGTAACTATTTTGAAACCTTACACTATAGATACAAAAGGAAAAAAAGAAATAATATTTATTATCAGTATCAAACAAACATTATTTTAAAAAATGCAATTTCCATATTAGAAGGCAACTTAAAAAATGATTCGATATACTTTGTATTTATTGAAACTAATGAGTAAATCTCAATTAAATTGCAGAAAATAAAGTATTAGAATAATTCTAAAAATTTATTTGTAATTATGATAAAAAGTAGTTTATTTGTTTGCCATCAGAAGCACTATCATTTACAAATTATATGATCACTTGCTTAGATTAAATGCAAGATAAATAATAGTTTGGTAAACTTATATCAAATTTTATTTATGAAGTGATCCAAATTATATTAAATCAAAACATTTTTGAGTTTTGGAGAAATGTAAAATAAAGACGTAAGAGAAAGATATTATATGAACAATCAATGGATGTATAAAGAAAAAACAGGTTAGTCATTACTTAAAATATTACAATATATAAATGAGGATAAACTTTCAAAAATAATTTTTAATTGGAGAGCTAAAATAAAAACAATATATAAAACCCAAAAAAATAGGTGCTACCTTTAGAAAATTGGAATGAGCATACTACTAATATTCTAAACAATATAATATGCTAGAATGAAAAATAAAGAACACACAATTTTAAAGAAGAAAAAATATAAGAATAACATTGAAATGTGATATTCACAATAGTAATAAAAGATACAAAAACATTTGAGGAAATAGAGGCAGAATTTAGATTTATCAAGAATTTATATAGATGTGGAAAATACGGGACATTAATTAATGAAATATATAGATTTTAAAGAGAAAAAGAACAAATAAAATTATGAAGGAACATAGTGGTGGAGGGAAGTATATTTAGAAATAATTGTATATAATATTTTTAGGATAGATAAAAAAATTACAAAAATTAGAAATTAAAATAGTGAAGAAAAAAATGAAACAAATTTTTGAGAAATGTGACTGTAATAAGAAATAAAGTAGAAATAGAAGTAATGTATATATATATTATAGATAAAAATAAGAATTTATTTATAACAAGTGACTTTGAATAATACATTGCAAAAAAAAAAAACCAAAGGATTATTTGCATTTTGTGACTAGCTAAAATAAATTTGATAATAATGGTCGAATTCAAAAATATTTCAGAAGCAATTAACCAATTAAATGTAATAATTTTTGTTATTGTAAACAATATAAAAATAAGTTGTACATGAAAAAAATAATTATCATTAATTAATGGAAAGCAATTTTGCACTGAATTCAGTACTTGTACATATTAGTACAAATCAAAATACCAAGAAAGTTTAGAAAACATTATTGCGGAATGTGATTATTTTTCAAGACTGAAAATTCTTTTCCCCCTTCAGTTAACTCTGTTATCATTTTTATTAAAACAAAAAATTAACTTAAAATTAATTGCACATAGGATATAATTTAATCAATTAAGAATTTTATAATTAAATTAATCAACCCAAATATCATTTAGGAATGATAATTCTCTTACAAAAACAGAATGTCATTACAAGATACAAGGATTTGTACATGTAAAAAGTGACAAGCATATATACAAAATGAATTGAATATTTGTTTGATTTGAATTATTTTTTCAATCTTTAAATACTGTATCATATTAAAATTCATATAACAATTTGCGGTACCCCTCTCTTCTTGTCATTGCTTATTTGGTTAAAATAGATACACGCATATGCACTATATTAAACTAATTAACATTATGAAAAATAATAATTGAGAAAGAGAAAAAAAAGGAAATTTAGTTGATGATTTTGGTTACTGATTTAACGAAAATAGTTCAAAAATGAAATAAAAAAGTTAATTTAATTCATTCTAGAACTTGATTTATGGTAAACTGCTACTAAAATAACAGCTAAATCTTTTTTTCTTTTATAATTTTTTTACTATTAAGCATCTTTTAATCAATACATTTCTTTCAATAAATATTTTATTTATATGTCTATCTTTTAATATATAGTTATCATCCATCCAGGATTGCTTTAAAGATATTGATTATAAAATTTCTTATCCTTTCTCTATTTTAACATGTTTTGCCCTTTGTTTTATTAAGAAAACCAATTCACTGAGTTTATGCTTTTCCTGGATTTTTTTGAAATTAATTTTGTAGAACTAGCTTATTCAGAAATTAATGATTATATAGCATCTAAGATCTAATTTTATAACAAAATTTCTCAAGGGCACTTTATTGCTATAAATTTCCGTTCCTTATTGTAACAAATTTACGTATTGTCTTTGACTTTTGAAATGGGTTTTGCAGCCTTTAAGTTTTTTTTATGAATATATTTTGTTATATATGCAGCATAATGAAAGATAACCAAAGACGAAAATTTGGGAATGAAAGTATTTTAGATTCTATTTTTCCTATTATTTTTTCCCCTTCAGAAATTAGAACTTTGGCATTATTAAATGCTAAAAAAAAAGTCATCCAATATTGATCAAACTTGATGAAAAACAGACGATTAGTATTAATTTAAAGCAAACTAAAAAAGCATGACATGATCACTCCAAACTTAATATTGATTGCCAAGTAATTCTTTAGGTATTAAATCTATTTTCTAGCTCACATTAAATGTTTTTTTTTTTTTGTCTAAATCAATAATTTACGTATATACTAAAATATCAAATCACCTCTAAAGTTAAGAAATTTTCAGTTACGCCCTCTGTGAGTTGATTTTTAGTTCAGATAGCGTTATTTGCTGGAAATATTTTCGTATACTAAAATGTTATTTTTTCAAAATATTAATATTAAATAAAGACATTAATTTGATGTATTTTTGTTTATTAATCTAAATGAATTTTATATATGTATATTTATAATGCTGCTTATTTATTCTTTACAATATTGTAAATATGCTTTGGTTTGATTTTTTCATTCTTCAATGAGTGTGTTAATGAACATATAAATTCTTTAGAAAGTCCACTACTATTTGATTTTATATGTTGAATAATTCTTCAGAGTGTTTGATAATGTTCTTTAATTTATTTTTCCTACAATGTTTAAATTTATTTTTAATAATTGAATCACAAATGGATCTGAATTTAGAAAGGAGAAACTCACACTAATTTTGCTGTATATATGCCATGATTACTTCTTTTCTTTTTTTTTTTTTGCATTCATTATAATTATTTAAACAAACCTCTTTAAGATTACTGATATTGGGAGAGGGGGAAGTAAAGTCTTTTTAAAAAAAATTTTTTTTTTTTTTTTGCTCTTATTAAAATTCAGGGAAATACGTATAGAAATATTAAGAAATGAAAATTTAATGTATTTTTATTAAAACAATTTAAATTATTATAGTTTTATTATTTATCTTTCCAATGACCGTTCAGAAAACCTGGTTTCAGTGTATTTATTCTCAGAATATGTTAACAATTAATAAGTTAGAGCACTTAAAATGCCCTCTAGGAAAATTCATTGTAAAATTAGATATCAAATGTTATAAAAGACAAATTATGAATTGTAAACTTATATAATTTAAAACTGATTGTTATACTTTTACAAAATGTAAATTATCTTTTTTTTAATAAGTACCCATTAGATTTTTTTTAATTAAAGAATTTATATTAAATTGAATGCATTAAAAAAAATTAAGTCAACATAAGAATAATTTTTCACTCAAATAAATTTTATCTTATAGTATATTATCAGATATTCAGAATATAAAATCATCATTCAATTTTTTTTTTCATATTTCATTATTTGGTATTATAATTTACAATATTGTTTTAAATATCTAATACTAATATATAATTTAAATTCATTGAAAGTAGTCAACACTTAGACCAATAACAATCTCAACCTCACAACTCTCTATTTAGATTAGCTTAAAATGGTAATTATGTATTTATTTTGATTTCAAAGACAGGAACATATAATAAAATCAAACAATTTTTTCATATATATAAATAAATGTCAAGCATATACAAACAAAATAATATTTAAGATGATTTATTTTATTTTATTAAAATGTAATATTTTGTGTTCTATTTTCAGTCTGCATATAAAACTAATGCAACATTTGAAAACTAGTATTATGTGTGTGATTCTTTTTATATTAAAACAATATACAGCATGTACATGAAGCTTGTAGATAAAACTATATATTGGAAAAAGCCCATGATAATGACTTATATCAATCAAAGGTGATAAATATATATAAAAGTGTTTGAAAATGACCGCTTCTTACTCTTACTATTAACTGCTACTGATATATTTATAAAAATGATTATTATGTGTAAGCAATTAATAAACATGGGTAGTTATACTAAATTTGTTTAGAAGTTCACTAACCTTTCAACTGCCTTGCCAATTTTCCATCTGGCATGAAAAACATCTATGAATCGTATATTTAAAAATAACTTACTAATAACAACTCATATTTAAGTAAATTATGTATAAAAAGCAGTAAATGTTAACTATAAATTCTAGTTCTTATATGTACAAATTTGAATCACAGTAAAATGCATCAAATTATATATTTGTAAACTATAACTGAAAGTTGTAATTAAATCGCAAGTTTGCTTTCATTTGTAAAGGTCTATGGTAGTTTCTGTTGTCATTGGATCTTATCTTTAATAAAGCAAGAGTGGTATAAATTGATTGATCTCAATAAAGATAATAAAGTTCACAATTTTAACACAACATTTATTTAGCTCAACTAATTTAAACAGTATAGCAGTAGGTAAAGCAGCCTTTATATAGCTCTATGCAGGGCAAGGACCTTTCTAGTATCTGGCAATTCTTTATAAAAAGGCAAAGAAAACAATACTACTGAGGCTAGCAAAATATTATCTGGTGAAAGTTTATGTCTTTTTTTCTTGTTTATTCTTTAGTAAGAAGTACAGTATTTCATATTATTCCATATGGCCATGCTTCAAATGATTTTTCGGATTTTCCAGTGTGTAAGAACAAGCAGAAGATGACACATGTACAGAAAGATTAGTATTGAAAAATGCCATGATAACTATTGTGTCCAATATTGTTTGTCACTGTTCCAAATGTCAATAATATATATTACTGAAAGAATAGCAAGAAATCCTAGACCTTATGTATTTTTACAATAGTGATTAAGATAGTTAGTGACCTTTCTTTATATGTTTTGGCTTCTGACTTTTCTTAGAAAAAATTTTCCAAAACATTATATACTTGTACAGATATGTGTCCATAATTAAATTTCAGAAATGAATCCTTCATATTAACAAAATGAAATGATTTTTTTTAGTATGACTGTGAAGGGATTGTCATTAAAAAGAAAAATGTGTGCATGCACACATACATATATACTTTTAATATATACATATATAAGGTGAATGAATCCTCCATAGAAATAAATTAATTCAAATGGAAGTATGTAAACAATAGATTTCAAAAATCGAATTAAGAATATTAGCCTTAAAATAACTTAGTTGGTTTTTTTTTACAACGTAGAGGTCCCTACTTTCACATTTTCACATGCATATTCTTGAGGTTTACAGCCTTAGTAAATATTACTTACGTAATCAATGTGCGTTTAAATAAATTTATAATTACAACTTATTATAATGAAATTATCAGTAATATGTATTTTTTCAAAATTAGACATTAAGCATCTCTGAATGAAAGTAAATAAATTATACACTATAAATTACAAGAACTTTAAAAAAAATTTTTTTTTTAAATTTAAAATATTACGTTATATCATTTCAAACTTATGATTTGTGCATGGATTGAATTATTATTGAATATATAGATAAGAAAAATATTGAATGTTTAGTGATATTTCAGTTATCATTTTTTTAAAAATATATATAATCCCTTAAAAGTAATATAAATTTTAATTTTTTTTTTTAGTTAAACAAGTTTACATTATATATGCGAATGTATCTTTTTGCGAGTAAAATATTATATTAGTCAAGCGTGGGTGGCCTAGTGGTTAGCGTAGCTGTCTTCCAAGCGGCTGGCCTGGGTTCGCTTCCCGGTCAATGTTTTGACATAAAAAATATATTACTGACTTTTTTTTTTAGGATTTATAAATGATATAAGTCTATGTGATTATTTTTACAGACACACATATGATAATCTTAAAACAGCTTTTAAATAGGAACTGAAAATGCCTTTCTAACAATCTTCCAAAAATGAAAAGTGAAGGAGAATACTCAACTGACTTTCGAATTGTCGAAAAGTGCTGAAAGCATCTTTTAATTTTGCCATTTTTAATATTCTGTCTGGATAAGAATAGATAGATACTGATTCATCAACCAAAATAGATATATAAACATTTTAACAATAAAAGTTAAGCCTGCCTATAATCTGAAAAAATTCCAAGTTTTATCCATTCCAAATTTAAATTCCAAGTTGTGATAATGGCAGTTAAAGCTCTATCAATAACACCAGGAAATCCTTCACAAATACAAATATAATTTTCAAAAAAGTCATAATTCCTGTTATGAAAACTTCTGATGACATTTTCTTTGCAAAAAATGATAGGTGAAACCAATAACATATTTAAAAAAATAGTTAAGGTTTGAAAATATAAGTATAAGTTCTGAAGAAGATTGTTGAGGCAATCGAAATTGTCAGTAGTGGGTTATAATTATATAAAGCATTGTAAAAGTAATAAAGAAAGTAAATGATATTAAAATTGTAATTTGTTTTGTTTACCAACTGATAATTAAACTTAGTAAATTATTATTAAATATTTTTTAAAATCTATATGATTTTCAATTCATGTAATTATATATAAATATACAAGTATTCAAACTTATATTTGAGAGAGTGAAAATTTAAAGACAGCTTTTTTCTTTAAATTTAATATTTAACGCTTTTATTTTAAAAATAAATTATTATACAAGATCTTTTTTAAAAAAAATTGTTTGTAAATTATCTTTTACTAATTTTCAATTGCCATATTAATTCTGTATAAAGCCTAAACAATTAGACTATTACTTTAAAGTATATAATTTCTTGTATATCATTTTGTATCTATGTTTAAACTGGATTTTATTTATTTGTTGGGTTTTTACTGAAAATGTTTTATAATTATAAAAGCACAGTATATTATTTTACAAATAAAGAAAATTTACTAAAAGAATATAATGTATAAATAAAATTACAGATACTAGCTTCATTCTTAGTAAAATGATAAATTATATTTTGCATTTTATATATATATACTTATAATGTGGTAATGATTGTCATAGTTGTTTCATATATTATATTCATGTATAATATGTGTGGGGAAAAAAGTCGCTTTAGCTACAGTCTTGATTTTAAGATAAGATTTAGAGTTTAATGTGCATTTAAAAAAACACATTAAAAAGTGCACTTTTAAATATTTTAACAAATATTAATTCTATTAGCAATTGTATTTAAATATAAAATCAAAAAATTTTAAAAAAGTATAATAATAAATAAAATAAAAAAATTAATATAGTAATATATATATTTCAATTTAGATTTGCAAAAACTATAAATATTATAAAATTAATTTTATAATACTTTATAGATTTTTTTCTAATTTTCAGTGAAAAAATATATACCTTTGTTATATTGCAAAGACTTACTTTAATTTTTAGGCAAACTGAAACTTTGTAAGTAACCATTTTTGAATTAAATATTGCACTAGTGTTACCACAATGCTAAACATTTTGAAATCAATTATAATTCAGTATCTTTTTAAAAAAATCTTGACAATTTATAGAAATACAGATGTGATTTTAAATCAATTGTGAAAAAAAAAACAAATATTGGTTTTATAATAAATAATAATAAAATATTAGTTTCATTGGTTTTTTTTTAAATAAACAGATCTTTTAAATTTTATGTGAGATAAAAGTTAATTAACTAAAATTTTTTTTATCTATAATGCAAAATTAATAATTTAGTTGATTGAACCAAATATGTATCATTTGCTATTATTAAATTGTTCAGCATTCTTAAGTTGTTGTTTTTTTTTTTAAAAAAAAAATTGAATTTACATTTCCCAGTATGTTTTTTTTATAATTACACTTAATGTATATTGTATTGTATTTATACGTATACACAAATATATAGCAAATCAATCATATTTGTACGAGAGTATTCAATGTGTATATATTTAATTGAAAGTATTTTGTATTTTTTTTGTTCTACTCCTATGTAGTCAGATTTGGTATAGTAAGTTTTTCAAATTAGTTCACAAGGCATGAAGGTATAGAATGTTTAATATTTAATTATACAAATATTATGGTACAGAATTTGGCTCTATATCATGTCAGTCCATTTATAATGATCACTGCCACTTAGATTTCTACTTTCACTATTGTAAAAGCCACTGTAAGCTTTTTTGGAAAATATACTATACTAAAATCATTTTTAGAGTACACATGCTATTGTATATGTATGTATAGTCTATAGTAAGTTAGCTCAGTGTTTAAGATAGTTACCGTTAAAGCGTAGAAAGTTAAAATATTCGAGTCATCAGATTTAAAACTTAAGCTAACTGCTTTAGATATACATATATAAGTAATGTAAAAAATTACATGAAATGTTGTTAAAAATTTATAAACATATTTATTTGTGTTGGAATGTAAAGTTCTCTGTTGGGTTTTTTTTTCTATGTACAGTATATATTTAACATTTTAGCAACAAATGCAATGTATAATACCAATATGAAAAAAAATATATGTACATAGGGAGTTATATTTAGATTTTAAAAAAGGGGTTATGCATTTCAAAGTAATGACTTTTTCTCTTTTGCATTTAATCTTTCCATCATTGTAATCCTTTTTCCCTTTTCTTATCAGATTTTATGTCTTTAGTAAGATTATATTATTATTTTCTTTTTTCCCCCCAAGAACTGGGTAGAAAAAAACAACTACTTGTAAATAAGAAAATAAATTTTTTTTTTCTTTGATGAAATGAGAATTTACTTTGTATTTATTTCAAGTATATGTCAATGTATTTTTTTTAATATTGATTTAAATACTATAATGGGTTCACAGTATCCTAATAGATATAACAGCACAAGTTCATAAATTTGACAATTTGTCTTCACTTTATATCTCAATTGGCAATATTTGCTCAGGGGCCGCAGAGGTTGGCGAAGGGCCGCATCGGGGGCCACTTTGTGGAAGTGAAGGTTAGAAGAAAGCCACACCTTTTTTTCGTGACACAATAAACACACTGCTTTATTCCCTGTATTACCAAAGAAATATTTGTTTGTCCATTCTTCATTAAACACACAACATTCATCATCGATTTTACATTTTTTCAGAGGTTTCATAGTTTCACTAAAGTTGGAAATGTATATATTTGCTAATGCAAAGACAAAATTGAAATTAACCAGATCAATTGCAAAAGCACTGCACATTGTATCTACACTGCGCATGCGTATTGACCTGGTCATCCTAGTGGAAAATGTGAGACGAATCTTCAGTCACACATGGGAAGGAAATCTAGTTCAAAGTGGATTTTTCTAATTGTCTTGGCAGACTGCATAAAAACTTTTAGAGGGCCACATATGACCCTCAGGTTGCTATTTGCCCATTTCTGATCTAAACTAAAATTACAAAGAAATGTGTAAACTTTTATTTTTAAAATATAATTTTGCACTTTATTTATTTTTGATACTTTGTTTTTACTTTCTATCAGCTAATAATCTTCATGGTGATGTGAATTTAAAAATTGTATCTTCTATGCAACTTTCTACTTAATTTACTAGTACAGTATTCATATGTAATTTTAATGTAAAGTCATTAAAGGAAGACCTCACACTCTCATTCCAAGACGCTTTAGATTGGCCTATATAAATAAATTTATGTACAAAAACAAGATGGCTGCTGTTAACATTTCAAAGTTTCCATTTTGTAGTTTGGTTTCATACTCAACAAAATATTGTTGAGGTATGAAATCAAGATTACAATGCATGTGTATAGAGTATAATTATCTTCTGATTAAAATGGTATAATTATAATAATTATATGATTGCAAAGATGATTATAAGGCATTCAACTACATAAATATAATTGCATTCAACTAACTGAGACTTTTATTTAATTTACTCAGTTCAAAATTAATTCAAATCTTTTAACTTTTCAATGATTCACTATTATTGCATTAAATCACAAAAGATATTGTGCGTTATGAAAATAAATAGTCTGCCATAACTCTGAAATATTTCTAGACCATCAAAATCAAAATGTTGAAAGAAAAACAAAAGCATTAATAATGATAAAATATAAATTTTATTTTTAAAGCAATATAATACCATGACTTATATTAGAAAAAGAATATAGTGGAAAATTAATTATATAAAAGAAAATCTATGATTATATACAGTTTATATAAGAATTCAAAACTTACTCAAACAAGTCTATAAAAACAAAACAATCTTTTTCCAACCTAATAAAAAAACTAAACCATGGGTGAGCATGTCATATAGTCATAAACCAACAAATAAAATAAAGATCTGTGCTTCAACATTTAATGTCAGTTTCCAACCCCGTCCTCAATCTTAACAGATTAATTAACAATGATAAAGATAAACTACCAATGGAGGACATGCTGTATATTGTGTATAAAATACAATGTAGCAATGCCACCTGTACACAATGGGGAATTGATAGGAAGCATTACGACAAGAGTGACCCAATGCAAATATCTATACAAGCATGCAAAAAATAATCGGAATATAAATCTGTCTTCTTGGAATATGAACAACTATTTGGTCATGTCTTCGATACACAATGTCAATCTAGTCTGCATGGAATGAGACATCAGGAAGGGAAAAGTTAAGAAGGTATGGTTTACCATCAATCATAATCATGTCATTAATAAGAAAGAAAATAGTATTCAACTTTTGAACAAATGGAATATTTAAAATCTAATTCCTCAATAAATAGTGTGGTACACCTAGTCATTCATTGAGAACTATGATCCTGACAGACCAAATTGGAAGTGCACTCAGTGGTATCTAAAACGTAAATAATAAAACATCTTTTCAGTTGTCGTAAGTTAAAAATGTTTTGCTAATTTATTACAAATACCAGTTTGTACTTCTGCATAATTATAACAGGTTTCTAGGAGTTGAATTCCTGGTAATCTCAAAAATTTAGATGATGAATTCCCTTTTTATATGTCATTAAACTCTAAAAAGAAATTCTAGAATATATTACAAAAGAGCTGTACGTAATAGCAAAATAAAGTCAATCTTAAGAATAATTGAATGGTTAAAGGTGTGGGACATTATGTGATACTCAAGCATCAGAAGTAATAGACTAAGGATTTCAGTCCAGAATCCTTTCGCTATTGAGCCAGTCACTTTATAACTCTAATAATCTCCAGAGAGCAAGAATTATCACTTGGTCATAATACTCTATTCTCTTATGGCTGAGGTTAAGTTTGATCAGGAAACCACATTCTCACATGGAAATTGTTATTTGAATATGCTGTTAAGAATTTTAACTTCAATTAAAATAGTGCATTTCCAAACATTTTCATGAAATAGCAAAAAAATGGAGGAGAGAAAAACAATAAATTAGGTAACTGGAGTATTGTTTGTGTACTGTAATAATACAAACATTCTGGATAGGTTAAAAACTGAGATGCCAAAATAAACTTATGTATAGAAGCTAACAGCGCTGTGGAAAATTAGTTTGTATGATACAAAATTTTTTTCAGCAAATGCATTATGGTCAAATTGTAAGAAAAACTCATTAGTAATAGTTGCCTTGACATTATAACACTTAATATTCAAAATTCATTTTATAACAATGATCCTGACATTGTAAGTACAATCTGCACAGATTATAATCGTATTCATATGAAATTATAAATTGCATGCCATAGGAATAAAACTATATATATTGTAATGGTAAGTAAGAAAAATTAATAGCTACATGATGTTTGTACACACATATGTATTAATAGTTTTAATGAGCATATAAATAAATTTACAACTAATCATGTGACACTAAGAATATAAACCAACCAGAACAAATAAGCTACTGAAACAAACAATTTTACAAGCAAGATCTCCATAGAATTATTTAAATAAACTTGTAAATAATACCCATCTTTTGTTAAATTAATATCAATCTATTATGTCAGATAAAATTTGACCATTTTTATTTGAATTTGTTATGTAGCTATTGATTCGGCATCAATAGTCAAAAGGGCTGAAATTTTTCATTAATGGTGATCTTTATTTTTATGTTTATCAAGCCAGCTTATAGTTTCAAATATTACACAAATATTATTCAGATTAAATATAAATACTAATGGTTTTAATGAGCATATAGATAATGTTATGGTAATCAAATAAGTAATGCTAATAATATAAACCAATTCATGGAACAAATAAGTCAAATATGTTACCAAAATAATTTTACAAAACCTTATAAAATCATTTGGTATTGGTTGATTAGACATGTACACCACTTGATGGCATTGTTTAGGTGCTAAAACACATAAAAATGACATTTATGCAGCCCAACTTTTCGTTGCAAAACATTATTTTCTAAAATGGGATAATTACATCTTTAAATTGCTTGTTGACATTTTTCAAACTACTTTTAAACAATTTACAAACCAACATTATTTTCTAAAATGGAATACTTAGTTTTAAATTACATTATAAATGTTAGTGCATAGTGCTGGAATGTGCGGGGCTGAGGGCCGATGTTTTTGACAATCTGAGGATCATTCAAAAGATGCACTACTCTGATCAAACCAACATTACGATTTTCCAAAACAACATGCAGTTTTCTGCAAAAAAAGACATTTATAAACATTATAAGCTGACCTTCTGCAAAGTATTTGTAAACAATTTACCAATATTATTTTATTAAACATAAGAATTAAATTTTTCTGAAATTGAATAATTCCTTTTTTAAATTGCATTATAAATGTCAGTGCATAGTGCTGGTATGTGCAGGGCTGGGGACTGATGTTTTTGACTATCCAAAAGATGCAATAGTGTGATCAAACCATTTCCAAAACAATGCACAAATAGCCATTTAATTTGTCTCATAGCTGTTCTCGCACAAATGTGCCTTTTTGCGTGAATTCTGTGAAATTGTGCTTATCTGTTTTTTTTCACATTAGGGAAGTGTGGTGACAGACTTACAATTATTAATATGTAATACTACATCAGGTAAGGTGTAAGATCATTACTTTGAATGCAGATTACAAGAGTGATGGTCAGTTGAATTCCATACATCCTCACATGGTACAATAGCGATATGTGAAAGTGTGCATTTGCATAGTGTCATGGAACACATCAGTGGGCTGTAATATTTGTGTGCAATGCAATATAGGCCTGCAATGGCTAATATGAACATCACTGTTCTATAAGCCGTAAGCTTTGGGACCATGTAAATGGCATTGCGTTTTAGCACATTAACAATGCCATCAAGTGGTGTGTATGTCTAATCAACCAGTACCAATCATTTAAATAAACCTATAAATAATGCTCACCTTTTATTATATCAACCTGACTTTTTGTTTGTTATATAGTTAATATATTAAGCATTGATACTTAATAAGGTTGCAACTTTTGATTAGCAATGATCTTTGGTTTTATATTTATCAAGCAAGTTTATATTTTTAAATATTAATTCAGATTAAATACTAATGGTTTTAATGAGCATGTAAATAATTTTACATGTTTGATTAGTTATAAAATTATTGGAAATCAAAATGATTCATAAAGAATAAAGCAGTATTTAAAAAGAAAAAAATATGTGTAATTGAATTATTTTATACATTAAAATATTTGGAAAGAAAAATTAAGAATACTTATTAATAGTAGAATAATTAATGAAGTATTAATTTATAAAATAATATTTGATAGCCATAAAATTATTTACATACTCATTAAAATTATTAGTATATAATCTATATTATTCAGAATTGTTTTCCTTATTCTACTGTAATTAGTAATGTTTCATCATTTTGAACATTGTATAAGTAACGGTTTATTTTTAAAACAGGCAAAACTCACTATACGTATTGCCACACACAGCAAGGTAGAGTAATCAATGGATACCAGAAGGCTTGTGCATAAAATTCCTATCTAGTCCTACTCATCCAATATCCCCAGACTAGTTTCTGGCTTGTGGCCTTCATCAGTGAGGAGCCTTGGATCCTAAGATCTAGGTGCAGTGCTCTCAGATCCAAGGCTCCTCACTGATGAAGGCCATAAGCCAGAAAGTAGTCTGGGGATATTGGATGAGTAGGCACTAGATATGGATTTTATGCACAAGCCTTCTGGCATCCATTGATTACTCTAGTTTGCTGTGTGTGGTAATACATATAGTGAGTTTTGCCTGTTTTAAAACAGTTATACACATGCATAAGAAGTGGTGGTCATGTGATGTTTATCGGTTTATATTTTCTATTGCATTGCCAAATCCATATAATATTAATATCATCTATGCTCTTTATTACTTTTACAATGCTTTTTTTCACAACCTAATATGACAATTTTGATTGGCCAGCAATCTCCTTCAGAACTTTTATTTAAGATTTGGACCAATCAAAACTGTCATATTAGATTGTAAAAAGGCATTGTAAAAGTAATAAAGATCTTATATTTATTCAGTTTAATTTGTTAACTGTAGCTAAGTGTGCTTTTGGATGGTGAAACCAGAATCATAGCATTTGTGGGCTACGATGATTGCAATGATTCTGGTTTCACTGACGAAAACATGCTCAGCTACCATTAAAACTGAATAATGTTTTACTTATTCAACATTCAAAACATCGAAACTTTACAAATAATCTAATTAATATATGAAATGATAAGCTATCTTAATTAAAATAAAAACAGCTCATTGCTAATGAAAAGTTTCCGTTCATTTTAATATCAACGCCTAATATATTACTATAGAGCAAACAAAGTCATGTAGAAGTGATCATCTTTTATCTAGCAAAATAAATTGAAATTAATATAATCAAAGTTTGGTATTATTTCCAGGTTTATTTAAATGACTCTTATAAAATTATTTCAGCCATGTAATTTGGATTTGTTTGTTTCATGCATTGGTACGTATATATAATATTTATAATAATAATGAGAATGATTATGAAATGAGATCATCAAGTTCACATAGTTTGAACATATATGTATTAGAGCATTTATGAATGCATTCCTTAAATCACATGTACAATGTTTGTAATTAATTCTTAATATACCATCATCATCAACCATTATCAATCCACTGCAGGATGAAGGTCTCTCCAAGTTCAATCCATCTTTTCCTATCTTTAGCTTCTCTTCTCCACATTACCCATGCACCCTTTCTTATTTCATCCATCTATCTCACATGTGGTCTCTTTCTGGGTCTTTTACCATCTCTTGGAATCCAGTTTAAAATTTCAGTTGTCCATTTATTATCATCTCTTCTAGCAAAATGTCCAGCCCAACTCCACTTCAGTCTTTTAATTTTTTCAATGAGGTCAGTAACACCTGTTTGTTCTCTTACCCATACATTGCGTTTTCGATCCTTCTTGTTACTCCCAACATGCATCTCTCCATATTTCTTTGGGTGGTCTGAAGTCTCTGTATTGCTCTTCTATAAAGTGTCCAAGTCTCAGATCCATAAGTAAGAACTGGCAAAACACATTCAATATACCATACACATTTAATATACCATATATAGTATTATATTTACAATATTAACTGAAATTAGTATCATCAAATTATATCAATATAAACTAAATAGAAAGTAACATCACTTTTTTTCCATGTAAGTGAATAAGATTTTTTGTAATCCTTATCTGCTATTACTTATCATTGTATTCATTTTATAGATTATTTTCTCCCACGATAGTGCAAACTCCAGTAATCAATATAATCATGTGATGTGATTATTTTCTCCCATGATACTCACTTAATGGGTGCATTAATACCTTAATAATGAAATAAAATGCATACTACATTTAATAAAATAAAAATTAAACAATTAATAATTGAACAATAAAATGAAAAAAAAAATTAAAATACAAAAATTCTTTTCATAGTCACAATTAAATACTATTAAGTCATAATCAATCTAAGCTGATATGGTAAATAATTTAATAAATTAAACCTAATTTAGATTTATTAAAATTAATTCTTTTCCATGATTATTATTATGTCAAAAGCCCTTTTAAAGTCAATAAAAGCTTCATAGAATTTCCTATTCATTTCATCTTCTTTCAAAATCATCCTTAATACCATTATTGCTTTTCTGACTCCCTGTCCAAATCTAAAATCATACAGCCATTATCCAAATTTCTACTTTCTTCTGGAGCAACTTTTTTAAATTAATATTAATAGAATCTTGGGGAATGAGACAAAAATGCTCTGGTGTGGAAACTTTATTTACAAATATATCCTGTGGTGAAAACTTTCCAATTGTAATGTAAAAATTAAATAAGAATAATAAGTTGCAAAGCAGAATAATATATAATGGAACTCTTAATATTCTGCATAACAACAATTTACTTCCAATATAATATATAATTATCTTAAAATCTAGAAATGGCTCCAGGGCCACAAGTACCATTTCTAATTACCAATATTTATATGAAAGAACTTGAAACCATAGTTGTAAATATTATTATATTTTTAAGTAAAGATTAGTTTTGCTGTGCTGATGATACATGTGTTGTATGGAGACATGGTGACCATTCTGGATATACATCCCTTTCAAATTAAATTCACAACAGACCTAGAACAAGGACAAACATTGGCATTCTCATTCTCGGATATTCTTCTGATAAGATTTTCTCTCTACAAAATAAAGTCTATGACTTATAGTAAATCTACATGCACAAAAAATATTTTAGCATATAACATTTAATTATAATATAATACAAAGTGTGGAATTATATTATCACTAGAGAAGAGAGTAAAAGAAGTATATTTAGAAGCTAGTGACTTGGAAAAAAATCTTTATAAAACAAACTTTCATGAAGATTGGTTATCCATCTATTGTCTTTAAGCAAATCTTAAATGAACAACAAAAAAAGAAACAGAAAACATTTATAACTATTGTAACATATCAATAGATACCACTGTAATATTAGAACAGCTTTCCAAAATATCATAGTGCATTACAAAAAAAATCTATGAAGTTGAAACTTTAAACACTGAAAACGAAAATTTCATCTATGTGATACTATGTTAATATGGTAGAATATATTCAATGAAATCAGTTTCCCCATTAAAAAATGATCAAAATAACACAAAATGATGGTTATAGCAGAAAATACATGCATTTAACATAGAAGACCATGCATGCATCAACTAACATGTTCAACAGAAAAAGGCAAAAATATTGGACAGAGAAAAACTAAAAAAAAAAACAAAGTAGTGAGTTATATTGTAATGGCAAAAAAACCACATAAGTATTAATCTAATGTGATAATTTATAATGTTTGGAATCTAGTTATTAACTTCGCCTTTAAGTAGAAGTGAAGAAATCAAGGGGACTCTTATAAATAAATACATAAAATTTCTGTTGATAAAATAATGAAATTGGCTTGAATGTTATCTTAAATTCATCATTCATGAAACTAAAGATTTCCAGTTCAATTCTTGTGCTAACATTGACTACAACATTAAAACAGGAAAACTCTCTATACAGTATTGTCAGAAATGGTGATCATGTAATGTTTATTGACTACAGCATCTTGATAAAACAGAAAAATACTACTCAAAATATTGTGTTACCTACTAATCTATGGGTCATTACAAATTAAACAGGCGAAACTCTCTATACAGAAGTAGCACTTAGTGCAAGCCAGAGTAATCAATGGATGCTCTCAGAACCAAGGCTCTTCACTGACGAAGGCCACAAGCCAGAAACTCGTCTGGGAATATTGGATGAGTAGACATTAGATGGGGATTTTATGCACCAAGCCTTCTGGCATCCATTGATTACTCTGGCTTGCACTAAGTGGCACTACTGTATAGAGAGTTTTGCTTGTTTAATAACAGTTATGAGCAAGCATAGGAAACAGTGATCATGTGATGTTTGATGGTTTTATTACAAATAGTTGATGTATTTGAAAAGTTCAAATAAAATTTCAATCTTTTACATCTAAACAAACATTTAATAATTAATATTAGATAATTAAAATAGTCCAACATCACAAACTTTTAGGCAAAGAATGTAAAATTATTTTTTTTGTTAAAAAAAAAACAATGAATTTTATTGGTGAACCAATAGAAGCAACTTTTAAAACTCTTTAAAAGATCACAAAAATTTTCAGTTTATACTTCAGATATGAATGATTTATGTTTCAAAAATGCTTTGGCATTATAATCCTAATTACTTTTGTTTGAGCCATTCGTAACAATTAAAGATAAATATAATTTATCATTATTTATTTTATAAATGTTTGATGCTGATTAATATGTCTACCGAAAAATACAATTTCTAAATGAATAAATTTCAAAATATTGAGAAAATAGATTTTATATCTGAGTGATTAAGTAAGTTAATTATTAACCCCTTTTGTTTACATTTGTTGTAAAACCTTATTACTGATTAAAATTGATATTACATCTAAACCAAAGATTATTTTGTTTATAATTTTTCTGTCTTGTTTATGGAATTTTTTTAAAAAAAAATTACACATTCTCACATACAGATCTATTCTAACATTTATTATACTTAATGTATTTCTGTGTAATAAAACAGATTATTACTAAAAGATATCAAATTTCGTAATAATAAATAAAATATTAAGAATAAAAGACAAAGAATTATTCTTATAATTCATACATAAAATTTATCTGAATAATTCACACACACCCTTATCCATGCTTAAAACGTACCACCTCAACATATATATAATAAATGTTAACATTGTACTCATGTAAAATTCCGCGAATTAAAATAAATTTTAAAGAACACTTTTAAATAACATTGGTAAATAATAATTTACAAAAACAAAAAATATAAACTTCCATAGCCTACTATGGATTTCTACCAATTGCGTTTTCCAATATAATAATAATAGTGACAGATATTTGGAAAACGTAATCTCAATAGGGGTGAACAATTAAAAACTGTATGAAATATTACATTATTTAATTGCTTAAGTGACCGAAGTTTTAATAATTTTGTTATTAAGTACTATATAATGAAAGTTTTTCTGTAAGGAATTTTTAATCAACGTTTATTGTGAATATGCATGCATACAACTGCTGTAACAGCAAATTGGCACATCAACCCAAATATATATATACGTAATAATAACTTAAAGCGGAAGAATATACTTTATTATAAAGAGTAATCTGTCGGATCCAATAATTTACAATTATAAAATTGCATGAAATTGAAACCAAAATATAAATATTAGAATAAATATTTCAGAGATGAGTTTTTTGCTTTCCTTACTAAATGGCAACTGTACTTAACATTCTCTTGAAAATCTTGATTAACTGAATATCAAATATTTCAAGGGAAACAAATTATTATTAATTGGATAATCTAGCTCAGTCAGAAGTAAGGGTATGAATACAAGAAAAGGTATCTATCCATTGAATTCTCTCCTCATAAAATTTTCCTTTTAAAATTATTAACAACTGCTAAGACTTAACAGTTAAAAAGTAAAGAATGAAAGAATGATTATAAGCAATTATCAGAAAAATCAAGTCTCAACAAAATAACTTAAACCATATCAGTCACAAAATATCATCTGACTATCACATAACATTACCATACATGTTGTTATAGAAATATAATTTCCTCCATCTCTAGTCCACTTAATGATAGTGCTTATTGAATTCCTTTCTTGTGCTGTCCAATCCAATATCCCCAGATTAGTTTCAAGCATTCACCAATGAATACCTTTAGATCTTGGACCAATGCACCTAGACATTTAGGATGTAATGCACCCTCCTTCCAGCACCTATCATTTATCTTACTGTTATATTATCAAGCTATTAGTTCAAAGTTTAAAAAAAAAAAAACTTTTTTCAATCTAAGCATCCATTATTACTAAGTAAAGTGTATAGTAAGTGTCATAGAAATGGTAAAAATTATGTTGCTATAATGGTAATATGTGAGTTAGTCATATGATGGAGTCAGGTGATATTTTATTGGTTTAATACTATAGCCATAATATAGAGCAGCATTTCCCAACTTTTTTTGGCTCATGTACCACTTGGTAGTACATCATGCTAAATTGTACCACTTCGTAAAAATGATTGTATTTCGTGAAATTTGTTATTGCGAGTGTGTTATTTTATTTGCATTGTAAATATTATAGGATGACCACGTATGTATTCACATCTCATAATGAGACAAATTACATTGAAACACACCTAAACATCATGCCAGATTATAAACTCACTGAAATTATAAACTCACAGTAACAAATTTATATGTATATGTTTGTTCAAAGTTTCATATTTTTTCCAAAATAATTTATTAAAGATTACATTAAAGGTTATTTGGTACATATTTTGTTCAAAGTGTTTTCTCATTCTTTCATTTGGTTTTCCCAAATTTGAGTCTGTTTTCTTTTTTTTTGGAGCATCTTGCTATTGGTTGGGCCATGGAGAGGATAAATCAGCATGTACCAAGTCATGGCAAAAATAACCTCAGGGGTTATCAGGCTATCTCTTGTTCTTGTTTTCTTTATATTGTTCAGCATGAAGTTAATAGAATTAAAATTTTGATGATTAAATACTAGCTTACATCTAGTAATCCACAATAGATGATCAAGAATTAATGAGAGTCTAATTTCTGGGTATGATCCTTTCCACAATAGATGATCAAGAATTAATGAGAGTCTAATTTCTGGGTATGATCCTTTTCTGATACATTCTTTCAAATTAAATAATTTAGATTGATTTGCCTTGATCCGACTCATTATTTATCTACTATTTTGTCATATTTTATTTACTAATAAATGGTTTTAATAAAAACACAAAATTATAAAAAACCAATTAATATATTTTCTTATCATAATCAAATATTTTTATAAAATAAATTTAATGATATCTTTGTGCTTGTTTCGAACAACATAATTTTTTGAAATTTGGTTCAAAAGATGTGAGGTATAACCCTTAAGTCTATAGCTGCGTTCAATTTGTTTCGATATTTATTTTTTAAAAAAATATATGAAGAAAAAGCTCTTCCTACTAATTCCGTACTAGTAAACAGTAATAATAATTTAAGAGCTTTCTCTAAAAGTTGTTCATATTCTTTAATGTTTAACCAACAATTAATTAGATTGTGTCATTTGAATTCTACTTGTAAAGTTCTGTCACATGATAATTCTATTAAATTTTCTTTATTCTTTATTGATAATGATGTAGCTTTTTCTAAATTTTCTGCATAGATGGGGTTTGAAATCCAATTATCATTTGTGTTTTCGGGTTTTGGAAAATATTCCATGAAAGACAATTTTAATCCTGTTAAATGTGCTATTATATTTTCTCGTATATCTTGAGACAGACTAACCTTATTTTCAAACAAAAAAATATGTAGAGTTTCGAATACTTCCAGTTGATTGTTTTCAATACTTATATATATTACTGTTTCCAAAAATCTAACTTCTTAATCATACTTTCAATTTTATCTTAATCATACTTTCAATTTTATCATTAACATTAAAGATCGTTATCGACTGTACATATTAACAACTTTACTGCATAATATTATTAATTAAAATAATTTTTATGAATTATAGGAAAAAAACGTTTCTATGATATTTTTCTGATTTAATTTTTTTTATGTCCGCCATTATTGATTATTTTTCCTGTACCACCAACCAGCAACTCGCATACCACCAGTGGTACATGTACCACAGGTTGGGAAACATTGATATAGAGGTTCCCATAGTTATTAAAAAAGTAGAGACATTATAATATGTAGAAACTGAACTGGTTTCAAATCTATATGATTATGCAAAAAAATTGGCTTAGATTGAAAACATTATGTTTAGTTTGGGCTATAGCTTGATAGTATAACAGAGAAATAAATAATAAATGTTGGAAGGTACATTAGATCATAGAGATCCAGATTCACTGGTCCAAAACTCTTCAGTGATGAAAGCCATAATCTTGGAACTAGATGGGAGATATTGGATAGGTAAGCACAGGATTGGGATTTGATAAGTATCATTTGACATCTATTATTATTTATTATAACTTTTTGTAAGTGACAAAGAAATGATGAAAATTAACTGCAGTTGTATCAATCATCTGAATGGACCGCTTTTCAATTGATACTAAAGTGAAAACAATTCCACCAATATTTATTCTATTCAAAGATTTTTTTTTTTTTTTTGAGAAATGGAATGTCTTATAATAACCAAGTAAATATACTTTAATTGCAAAAAAAAAAAAGTAAGTCACCACTAAAAACGAGTATTGCCTGGTATATATTAATCTTCAAATTATGTTCGGAATAATGTAAGTGCTATATCTTTTTGAAACCATTTCATAAGTAAAACACTGATCAAATTCAAATTTTTCTGAAAAAAGAAGACAATTTTTATCAGAACTAAAAAAATGACGATATTTGCATTTATCTGAAGTAAAATATTTTGCTATTACTCTAATAAAATTAATACAACTTATTTTGCTTTCCCTTGTTAAAAATCTCACTAGGACAAAACCAAAAAAGTAATTCATTTCTATAGAAGCACTGAAAATATAAATTCAAGATAATTTGTGTAAAAAGATTAATCAATATTTAGAAAAAAAATAGTAATATAGGGGATTTGAACTAATCCTTTCTGCGTGCGCGTGGTCATGTGTATCAGTAGTATGAGATAGTAAAGGGGCTTGAAAGTCTGAGTTTAAATCCCCTTTATTTACAATTAGGCTTCAGGTATAAGAGTGTTTGATATTTCACATCTTAAAAAATAGTAATGAAAATAAAGATATATATTTTAATTTCCTACAAAAGTATTTTAAGGATATTTATTTATTAATTTATGAAAGTTTTAATAGTCTAGCGATTTTTTTTTTTCATATGTCATAGCATCGGCCGGGAGGCGAACCCACAACCGTCTGCAAACAACTACTTGCTTGCAAGGCAGCTGCGATGATCTCTCGGCTAACAACGCTTGATCAATTGTTGAAGCAAAAATAATTTGGGGCAAATTTTAAATTATCAGTAATGCAAATAAGAAAGATGTAATAAAAAAATTGAAAATTAATCCTTAGAGCAGACGCATAACTATACCAATCATTTAAAGTACTGTCTACTTTTATAATTTTGCACATATTTTCAAGATACAATCCCAAATTATTTCTATAATCTTTTATGATTGCTAAATTAATCCATGTAAATTTTATAATTTATTGAAAACAAGAATGGCTATTGAAAATTTTAAATGTCAGAAAACATGTTGTAATAAAAAAAAATGCAAAAAGATACTATAGAGAGACAGTAACATCTTTCTCTTTGCTATAAATCATTTATGTATTGGCGTTTTTAATTTTAAAAAGTACATTTCTCTAAAGGAAGCCAATAATCCAAAGAAATCAGGGAATTTGTTTGCATTATCATTTTATAACAATGATTTATTTATGTTTGCAGAGATAGCTCTGAAGTGAAAAAAATGCAGACTAAATATACTAAAAGTCATGTAATGCTTTACTTTAGATTAGGCAGAAAAAAATTGGCAACTATAATTATTTGTAATGTGTTTAGAAGGCAAACTTCAAGCTCAACATTATAGATGTTTTATATCTTATCTCCTGTGAAGGTTACAATATATTCTAATTATGTTTTTTTCTTTATGGTCCAGACTATTGACCTGGATGACCTATATTATTCCGAAATTTATTATATTCCAATTAAAAAATTAATCCTAGTAGGTTTTCTATGAATCAGATATAAATTTGGATCAAAAAAGTTGTTGGCTGAGAGGTCATCACAGCTGCCTTGCAAGCAATTAGTTGGTTGCAGACGGTTGTGGGTTCGCCTCCCGGCCGATGCTATGACATATGAAAAAAAAAAGTCATTTAAGCAGACATTTAATAAAATGAATTTTAATGCAATCGTTACATCTACTTTAACAACTCTTATCAAAACATCATTTGCAATTAACCTATACAAAACAATTTTTCTTTCCAAAAGGCTCCTGTTTTGGCATATTTTTAAAAATAAATAATCCTATGCATAATCACTTTATTTTTTCTGTTATTAAAAGTCCTTTAATTATCTTACTAACTGAACTTTATCCTATGTTTACTATTAGATCTCTTCTTAATATCAAAATTCCTTCTTAATATCAAAGTGCTAATTAAAAAGAATGATATATCACTTCTCTATCTTACCATGTGATTAACCATAAGTTACACATGAACATATGTTGATTTGTTCTGGATTATATCATTATTTTCATCTAAATTTTGAATAATGCATTATACATTATATGTGTGGATGCCTTAATATATGGTAGAAATTCATTTCAAATGTATTCATGTTGTATAGCCAAAGGCAATATAAGTATATAAAGACATGCACAAGTTTGTATAACAAAATGATTTATTTTAAAATTAACCCTAAACAATAATTCTCTATATAACATTATATTAATTTATTGTTCTCTTACAAAGTTATTGATGAGCCCTTTTTTAAAACAAGAACATACACATTTTTTAAGTTTTGAATTATATTGTTATTTCTTTGATATAATTTTTGAATGCATTATAATATGAAAGTGTGGTTGTCTGAAAATATTGATGATGGATGTTATGTATAGCCTAATGTAATATTATTAAAAAACCTACAGAAATTTACATCATCACCATCTCTTATACTAGCACATAATTGTTTATAAACAAGGCAAAACTCTCCATACAGTAGTGCCACCCTGTGCCAATCAGAGTAATCGATAAATGCCAAAAGGCTTGTGCATAAAATCCCTATATAATGCCTACTCATCCAATATCCCCAGACTAGTTTCTGGCTTGCAGCCTTCGTCAGTGAGGAGCTTTGGATCTGATTAGGCATTAGATAGGGATTTTATGCACAAGCCTTCTGGCATCCATTGATTACTCTGGTTGCACAGAGTGGAACTACTGTATGGAGAGTTTTGCCTTGTCTATATACAGAAATTTATATAACAATATGGATTAATTTAAAACCATATGTAAACTATAATAATTTGAAAGAATATCAATTTTTCTATATAATAATATATCAATTTACCATTTCTATGAAGTTGTTAATAATCCTTTATTTAAATATAACATAAATATCATGGTATAGTTGTATGCATAACAAAACTTTTTAAATTAAAACTGACAACAAATCCTTCATTGTCAAATTTATGGCAAATGCATTATATATAAGAATAATATTTCAATTTTATACATTTACCTTTAGTTTCATGCATATCTCCACCTCTTTCTGCAAGCAAGATAAATTTATAATGCTTTATTAATGATGCTTATTTAATATATTGATCCTTATGATTATTTCATAGAATCACTGTATGAAAACATGTCATATATTATATTATGTTCTCTATATTATAAACAGTAGCAATTTCTTTTTCCAAATAGTGCCTTAATGCAAAGTTGTAATAATTAGTAGATGCAGAAAGGTGTGCATTATAATCTCTAACCAGTCCTCATCTATCCAATATCTCTAGATTAGTTTTTAATTTATGTCTTTCAGCAATGAGGAGTTTGGGAACTAGGAGCAGAGAGTTTTGGAACTAAGAGCAGTACAAATGGATCTTTGGAACAAATGCATATCCCTTCAGAATCCATCTTTTACGTTCCTTGATCTTTTAAAATAATACAATGCTGGCAAAAGCAAATTATATTATTTATCTCATGCAACCATATTTATTAAGCTAAGATCAGAAGTGACATATTTTAACTATTTGCTAATTTCTAGTGCAATAAATAAATATTTACCCCTAATAAATTGCCAAAAAACATTGAATGCAAGTAAGTAAAATGTAAGTATACATTATATACATTTGGGGTAAATATAACTTTTATCACTTAATACTAAATAGATGGGTTAAATTCTGATAAATTTAAATTTTAATATAATACTGCAAATATTGTTCTTTACTGACATGTTTATAGTTTCAAATAACAACTTTATTTACACCTTAAAAAGATACATATGGATATCATTTAACATCTTTCTTATTATATGTTACATGCTTACAATGTGCAGTGGCTCTACAATGGAAACAATAAATAAGAAAACTAATGGTAAAAAAAAAAACTTACATAAAAATAAGCTATTTAGGAATTATTTGGGTCAATTAGTTGACCACCAAATTCAGAGTTTTAACAATAAATAACAATTAAATGGAAAGGACTGGGTTATATTAATGTGACAACTTTTAGACTCTGCATAGGAGTCATTATGTCCAGTTTGTTAATTTTGCCATGACAGTACGATAAGTACCTAAGTGTTTTGATCTTCATATCTCCAGTTGGTCCCATGTCTGACTGGCTAACTAGTGCTGGCATAATTTCCAATCATATTCTTTGGCCTCACCAAGTAACTTGAGTCTCAAAAGCTCTTCTGGACTAATATTCGAACCATTGTCAAAGATTCTTATTTCGCACTATCCATATAGCAAAACTTATAAAGGTGGCCAGTCTAATTTTACGATAAAGGCCACCCTTTACCACCTTTGTGATATTTGTACCTGTAATGTCTGCTTCCCTGAATCTTTTAAGGGCACAATAGCATAGATTATTTCATATTTCACATTGATATCTCTTCATTTTTATTACACATCGGGCAAATTGAATCTATTCTATATCCCCACCTGTAACACAGAAAGATGCATGTTGGGAGGGCTCCGAGAATGACTTTTATCAGGAAATCCACCAGCTTAGGTTCAAGTCTTATCCTTTTTGCCAACCTAGCAAACCTGGGAATGCTGATTGAGAGAAGACTCTCCACTGTGGACTCATTGTTTTGTGTCATACTAAATGCTTCTCAATAATTAAGCTTGAAGCCAAACATAGTCATTGATGTCTTAGCTTTCCCTACAATCATTGACATTTGTTGTTGCAACCAAATGCTTGTTTGTTTGGGCAGAGGGTGATCCATTGGTTGTACCTTCACCAATGGCAAGGGGCTTTCCATACACGGGTTTTGGCTAAATAATTTTACTACTATATGTCCTTTGAAATAGCAATGTGGAGATTGAATGCAGTCCAAGCCCATTATGAGCCTTCAGTTTTTGAAAAAGGCTGAGACTTATGAATGGGGCTTTTCCGCCCCAACATAGTCTTCTGCATTGAGTTTCCACCTTGCGAACGAATGCCTTTGTAGAGAAAATCCAGCCAGAAAATATGTTATTTTTGGCAATACTATGGCATTGAGAAGGGCGACCTTTCCCTACAATGACAACCGGACCTTTGATAGTGAGGTAAGTGAGTTTTCAACTTTCTTTAACAGGGAATCTTCAAGCTCCTTCCACATGATATAAGGGGGGAAGGCCAACATGAATCCTAGAAAATTTTGTGGACTAGAAAATTTTGTGGAGTTGCTCTGAATCTCCCCAGAATTTGCTTTCCTGATCTGATTGACCACATAGCCAACTTGGCCTCATTGACTCATATCAAATTCACTAGCAAAGTGATCCAAGATAACCTCTAGCTTAGCAAAATCATCCTGAGATGAGAGAAACACCACCACATCATCCATATAGGAAACTTGATGAATGCTCTCTCTCAGCAAAGGTATGGCAACACCTGAGAGTGTTGCCTCGATGCACAACAGCAATGGGTTTATATAGGCTGCAAAGAGGAGTGCACTTAGTGGCGAGCCCTGTGGGATGGAAACACTTGGCTGAAATCCTGGAGCAACTCGACCAACCAATGAGAGAAACACTTCTCTATTTTGTAGAAAGGTTCTCAATTATTTGGAGATATGCCTTGGGCACTTGAAACTCTTCCAGTACCTAAGGAGCACATCGATCCTGATGCAGTCAAAGGCACTGGAAAAGTCTAATTGAACTGCAACTGGTTGGGACATTTTTTCCCTGCGAACATGATCGACAATGAGGCAAAATTGGCTGATGGCTTCTGCTGTAGAGCTACCTTTTTTTGCAAACTGGTAGGCAGATGGTTGACTAATGATGTTCTCCTGGATGTCATATTTTATCAGACCCTCACATTGTTTTTATGAGAAGAGGGCTCATTGAGATTGGCCTGAGATTTTCAAAGTCACTAGGGCCCTCGGGTTTTTTAAGCGAAGGCACCATAGCAATGGGATAGAACCCTTGAATGTCCCAACTGTTATCTGCCAGGAGGTCCACCATCCTTTTAATGATTGGGATGGTAAATGATCTTAGGTGTATCAGCAGGAATTTTGGGATTCCATGCAGCCCAGGATGTGTATCATCAGGGAGTGCTTTAAGTTTTGCCAATATTCTGGCCTCGGTGATTTTATGTGGCTCCTTGTCCATCTTCTTAAAATTTCTGTGGGTTCCTGTTATACCTAATGGTTGAAGCTTTTTCTCATAATAGTTCCTGATTCTGATCAGCATAGATTCACCTACATATTTTCTCATTTATCTCAATTGATTTTGGGGCTCTGGAGTTTCTGTCAGACCCAAGGGCCCCAGCAAGGTTTATCATTTAGATATTGCCTAGCCCTCTTTATTGAGAGGTATTTTGCAATGGCTTTTGTTTGACTCTATATCTATTTTTGAGATCAATGATACCATGAATGTTTTGACTTTCATAAGGCAAGGTCTCCAATTCGTTGGCAATTCTATCCAGTTCACCAATCAGGTGGAATGAACCCCTTGTTTTTTGGTACAGCAGTTTATTTGTTCACTAAGTGAGCTTGTAAATGTCAACCATGCTTTATCAATTGGGAGCATTGATAATTTGACTGTATTGAATTTAATATAGATTTCAGAGATTAATTGGGTTGTGGCATTTGATGTGGTTAGCATTCGAATTTTACGTGTAAGTTAATTATGGGTTCCTGTACAAACACTGGTTCTATTTTGACCTCTAATGAGAAGTGGTCAGAAAAGGCCACTGGCCATAGATGAGCCTCAATCACTGGAAATAAGGATGGTGACATGTACACCAGGTCTATGAGTGTTCATGTATATCTTGCGTAAAACGAAAAGGCACTCTCTGGGAACAAATCTCTGCCACTTACTAGGGGCTGGTTGAAGCTGTTGACAAATTTTTCTTGAAATGTTTCATAATTATGGTTGAAATCACCAATGATTATGGTCGGGAATGAACTGTTTCTCAGTGCTATGTTTATTGAGTGAATAGCATTGAATACAATTTACGAGTTTTTGGATAAATATAGGTTCACAAGGTTGAATGTCCAACCTCTACACTGTATCACTGCAATCAGGCTATTTCTGTTTATGTATAGAATTTTAAAAAAGGTAATCAGTGATTTATTGTTAATAATTATTGTTATTCCTCCTGCAGCAGTATCGAAAAATGAATAATGAAAATGACCCAATGACTGCATTAATTGGATAATTCTTGCATCAGAGTTATGGTACAATTTTGTCACACACAAACACAAAAAATCTGGTGCCTGGCACCTAAACCAATGTGACAGGGCATAAGCTCTATCATGAGAATTCAGGCACCTGATGTTCACAGAAATGATGTTGAACATTATCAACTTGATATTGGATTATGTTGCTGAGTTCTTCATCACTTGATCTGGGTTGCCTTGATCAGTCTTTTTTGACCCAGACTCCAGTAGAGAACATCCTAAGGCACTTGACTGAGTGGAGTCACTCTCAAATTGTTTAGTAATAATAATTTGCTCGTAACTTTCACTTCGATGTTGAGGCAATTTATTATACTGCCGATGGATTCATCTTCTACTACATCATTAGGAAGATCCATGAGGTTCGGGGAAAATCTAGTTTTCTTCTCTTTGGGAGTAGTTATGGTTGGTCTCTGCTCTTCTAGATCAACAAGGTCCCTTACAACTGCAACCTCTTCACAAGATGTAGATGCGGTTGAGGATGATCCACCCACCCAGGATTTGTATATTCCTCTTTCACTGAAAAGGGGCATCCTGATGAGGCAAATAGATCCTGAAATCAGTAGCCATTGTGACATAATCTCCAATTCCCATTTTCCTCCGACATGGCTTCTTCATCATCCAAGGATGTATGACTGATCTGTTCTACAGTGTCTTGAGGGACCAAGGGACAATGGACGATACCCTGAAGCAGCTGCTTTTAGTTGAGATAAGCTTGATTCCATGTGTGGATGGGGTTTTGACATTTTTTTTCAGATTCAGTGATGTCTCAGCTGATATCATTCTTTTGTTGGTGCATTTGTAGTGTTTTTTCCCATATCATCCCACAGTGGACATTTTAGAGCTGGACATTCTCTCACAAGGTGTCCTCTTTGTAGACAATGAAAGCATTGTGGGGCTATTCCTCTAATGTTAATAATGATGGGGTCTTCATAGCCTTCCACAATACTCGGGATTACTAGAGGAGAAGTACCTTTCCCCAGCATGATTTTGAATTCTGCTATGTTTGAGAGTATTTGAGTTTCCTCATTGTCTATTGGTTTATAGCCGAATAAGACTATCTTTCCACATGGAGCAAGTAACTTTTACAAGTCAGTCATTCAAAGTTTATGCCACAATTCCAGGCAGTTCCACTTAGGTATGTCGAGCGTTCAAGATCGACTGTGACAAGATATCTACTTCCAAGGGTTTTATTCAGGTTTTGAAAGGCCTCCTTGGCTATTGCATTGGTAAACTGAACAACCAGGTATCAGGCATTTGGGTGGAATAGTATTTTGTATACCGATTTACAAAGGTCTTGTGATTTGAGCAGTTCAAGTACTGTTGCCACTGGGAATTTGAAGAGGCTAATCATGTTGTCTGTTGTAGATAAGATCAGTGCATTCTCATGCTTGTATTCCTGAAAGAATTTCATCAGAAGAGCAGGAATCGACTGATTGAATTTATCATTCATAATTTTATGTTGGTTCGAGTCCCATCTACATCCTTCGGTAATTATGGATGAGTTGTCCATCATGGAGTCTATGGCAACTGCAGCATTGTCTAAACCCATTATTTCTAATGCCTTCAAATGTCCATGGCTGTCCTTATTAATAAGGCTTTTGTCTTGACTACTATTTTTAATTTGTCCAACTGTATGAAATCCTACAGCAGTCTTTTGAGCATGGCTCTTGGCTTTTATTTTTATCAACAGGATTATTGTTTATAGTGCTTTCTCTGTTCACCTGTTATGGTGTGGATTTAGGTCTTAGTGTTGGAAACTCTGAATTATAGTGTTATCTGCAGCGATTAGGTCATTTCCCAAACCTTTCTTGCTTCTGGTGTTGTAAGTCACCCTTGTAGTTTTTGGCATCACATATTGGTTATGAGAAATATGATAGCTTTGCTCTTGTATGTGTTTCAGTTATATTGCCCAGATTTTTACCTTTAATGGTTGAGTTATTTTCATACTGCAAAATGCTCAATGTTACTGAGGACTTTGGGGATCCAGGGTTTGGACTTAGGTCCCTAGAGTGTATTGGGTTTGTTTTTGGCTTTGTATTCTTATTTTCTGACTCATCAATTAGATCATTGTGATTTTGTTGTTGGTTTTTAAATTTTTTATTTCTGAGTAGCGCCCTTGTTCCACCGGAAGTGGGCTTATGGCTTTCGTTCTGATCATCAGAACTACATACTTTTTGCTCAGTAAGGTAGCTTGTGTCAAAATCTATTTTATCAGATTCAGAATATGAGTTCGAATTTACTTTCTGAGGTGATTTACCTGTCTGCCATGTTTTCCCGCATTCAGTAACTTCCGGATCGACACGTTATCATAACTCATTTTCTATAAAAATTGAGGGTTGTAACTTTCTTCAAATGGGGTTTCAGGACTTGTAAACCAGTCAGGGGAGATAGTTAATGATACTGACATGTTTATTTATAAGAAGAAACGTGGATTCCTCAGCAGGTTCAACTCCCAGCACTCTGTGGGATTGATTCATTGTAACACATAAAAGAAAAAAAACAGGACTACGTATTTTAAATAATACACTTTTAAGTATACAACCTTAATATAGTGACAAGATAATCAATAAACAAAAATTTAGTCACCGTTCCATTATGAGTTACTTCTCATTCTCTCCATTATATGTTCTTATGAAATTATTAAGATAATATTCAAAATAATATTATCTGTTGCTTTTTAATTACAATATTCTAATTAATCATTCATTCAAATGGATGTTGCCATGCATATGTTTTGTATATACTTACAATGAATAAGATAAATATTAATGTATGAATTTTTATTCCAAGTGTTATTGTAAGTAAATTAATCTTAACTTTCTATGTAAGTATATATTCAAAAGGTATTTACAATAAATATATATTTAGACTGTGCATAAGCCAAAGACTAAGTGGAATTAAAATGAAACATGTACCAAATTAATATGTTGCTAAATCAGATTTAAGTAAACTTTAAATTAAATTCAACAATATTTTTTTAAAAAAATGAAAAAAAAAAAAATCTACAATTGTATTTAAAGTTTTAATTAATTTCTGATCAATGCTATGATCAATAAGTAATCAAACTTGATGTGTCTTAATTTTCAAGGCGTACCTTTATAACTAAAATAAATACAACAAATAAGATAGACAGCAATGTGAATTGTGTATATAATTAAAATCCTGCAATTAAATGTTAATTCTCCTGGATTCAAATTTTAGGTTGCTGATGGTCTCATAATCTATTAGTAAAAATTAGAATAACGTTTAGTTAAAATAAATTATCTTTAAGCTTAATTTTGTTGATCAATTCTTTACCATTAATTAAAGCAATAATGTGTTAGATTATTCTTTTGATTGAGCTAGTCATGGGATATTTCGAGTGCTTGATTATGAGTCTACTGTCCAAACACGTTAGTTCTCATAACTAGCTGGCACCTGAGGTTTACCTCAAAACAAATAAAGTGCTTAGATAGTAGTGGTTTGAATCTAGCAGTCGTGGTAGGCCACGGTCTGGAAATGTGATTGTGTTATGTGTTGCATAGATCGGTCTGATTGTGGGTATTGTTGATAGCTCTGCTATCAATGGTATTCCTCCCTTCTGCTTGAAGGGCTGGTCCGTTCATGTAATATTTCTAATATAAAATTATGATAAATAAGGTTTAAACCCAGTTAAACTGGATCATCTTACGAATGCATCCAGTACAATATATAAATTTTCCAAATTTGTAAAAAAAATTAAAAATATAAATTTATAAAATTTACCTGTATTTTACCGTATCGTAATCCTGTGAACATGTATATTGATGTGCAACTAAAACAAGGCCTTTTCCAGAATAATAAATTATTAATCTTATTGCAGAAGTATTTTTTTATAATGTAATGTAAATTATACAACAAACAGAAACAAAAAACAACAACACATTTTTACTTTTAAATAAGATAATTTCTGTTACCCCAATGTCAATTATCCTCATAACTGCTCAGGTGCTCAAAAATATTTAATTTTCTTTCTCTTTATATTCACAATCTTAGCAATGGCAATGCTTAATATCTCACTGATAAAAGAGTTTTGCCTTTGTTTTTTCAATGAACAAAATGCACACATTTCCTCTCGGTATAATATGGATTTCAATTATATTTGCATTTAAGTATCAATATTCCAGAAAGATCCAGTCTTTTGAATAAAATTTGCCAAATAAATAAATAAAAGATAAAAACATTCTTAATTAGATCAATCACTAATAAATAGATATTCAATCAAGATGGAGCTACAGATTTATCTAGGTAACAATTTTAAAGCAGCTTCTTTTATTTTATTTCACTTTTAAACTCTTTTACAGAGCATTACTTCCAATGGTTCAATGGTAGACAGCTCCACATGGTTCCAGGTTTTATGTGGGCATATGTTAACTTTAGCCTGCCATAATTTTATTTTCTATTACTTCAATTGTGCAAAGCGATCATAGTTCAAGTTAATGAACAATCTTTATCAAAATTATCACTGCGTATATTCTCTTCCTCAACAGTTCACCTAGGAATTAATTATCTCCAGTCCTCCAGACTAGCATTTCTCAATCTTTTTGCTGCGCAACCCAATAGACTTCATTGAAATGGTTCTGTGACCCAAATGTTTATTACATAAATTATAATATAAAATAAGAGATATTACATCAGCATGATACTGTATAAATTTGGATCAATTTGATATTTATAATGAACAAATAATTTGTAAGTTAAAATGGGAATTAAACTAAATATTTAAAAGCTTAACACATTTTGTTATTTACCAAAAAAAAATAAATTGTTTCTTTTTAAATTAGGTTGCATTAATTTTCCACCACTGGCGCTGGTTGACGCTTTGGCTGCATTAATTTTAGTTGCATTTTGGGTTGCAATTTTTTGAACAATTACATTTTGAAAATAATTGCGAAATTTAACATAATGATTATTTAAGTTCAAATTTACAATTGAATTTAAGAAAACTACATAAAGCATAGGTAGTATTACTTACTAATTTTTTTATTATTAATACTAATATTTTTCTTAAAATGTAAAAAGATTTTTGCTATCAGATATTTATGCTTTTATTTCTTGGTGCATATTGGTATCCCATTAAAAATTTATGCAACCCAAAGGTTGAGAAATGCTGCTCCAGACTTTCTTCTCCCAAGACAGTTGCTAAACTAAAACCTTTTTTTAAATTATTACCATGTAGTCTAAATCCATTTCACCGACTTCTCTATAATTACAACTATTCACTCCAAAGTTTTTATTATATATATAAAAGACATATTTTGTGGGTTCATCCATGTTAAGATATTTTAAATACTGATATTTCGATTTGGTAACACAAGTCATCCACTGAGTGACATGACAAAAAGTAGAAAGACAGTTGTAGAGGCGCTACAATCACTGATTTGATGTTAAAGTTCCACCAATAGCAAAAATGTTAAATTAAGAAAGTTTTTTAAAAAAATCTTTCCAAATAGGAGGAAGTTTGTTTGTATCACCTCGCTTATTGATACAATCTGGCCTTTTAAGTATCTCAATGGCTTCTCTAATTTTGCACTGGTATAGATTATCACATCTGGATATGATCCTGGTACTAGAAAAATTAATTTTATGACCTGAATCCATAGCATGGAGTGAGAGTGCTAACGATGAATGTTGTTTAACTGTAAGGCTTCTTACATAGGTATGAGTAATCATTGCATCAGTGTTAGGAGAGATGAGCATGCTAATGCAGTTAAACAACATTCATCATCATCAGCACTCTCACTCCATACTATGGATTCAGGTCATAAAATTAATTTTTCTAGTACCAGGATCATATCCAGATGTGATAATCTATACCAGTGCAAAATTAGAGAAGCCATTGAGATACTTAAAAGGCCAGATTGTATCAATAAGCAAGATGATACAAGCAAACTTCCTCCTATTTGGAAAGATTTTTTTAAAAATCTTTCTTGACATTTTTGCTATTGGTGGAACTTTAACGTTTTTTTCAAATCAGTGATTGTAGCGCCTCTATAACCGTCTTTCTTCTTTTTGTCTCTCAGAGGATGGCTTGTGTTACCAAGTCGAAACGTCAGTATTTAAAATATTTTAACACGATGAACCCGCAAAATGTCTTTTATATATGCAACCCGTGTAAATCTTCATATCAACATATATATATAATTAATTAACATTCACATATTATTTTATAAATAGATATTCCTCATTTCCCGATTAGTGTTGGAATATATATGATTCTATTAACATAAACCTCTTTCTTGTATCTATTATAACAACAACATTTTTAGCAATGAAAAAATTAATCCAATTAAAATAAAATATTTTATGCTTGTGATAATAATAAACATTCACCCACTTTTATTAGATGAATATAACTGAAATATTTAAGGATTTTTAAAAAAATATTCCTTAATCTTATTATACTACTGTTTTCGTAAAAAAAAAAAAAAATTAAAAAATATATATAAATATTACAGTGCAGAATGACTCCAGTTTGACAGCTCCATTCTAGCATTATAATAGATGTTTCTTAAGCCTCAAGACAAGAACTCGTATAATGATTAAGAATCCAAAATATATATAATGAACTAACCAATAGGACTCGGGATGATATTATGGATATTTCAGAATGTTCATTGCACATAGATCCACCCCTTATCTGTCCAAAGTTAACTCAGTGACCACCTTTCAAGACAATGACACCATGTTAACTTGCTTGAGTTATATTGTTATTTCCATGTTTCACTTAATTTTTGCATAATGCATTATAATGTATAGATGCTGTTGTCTAATTATTATGGTGGTGGAAATTCATTCAAACGTGTTCATGTTACATATCCCAATGCAACATTACTGAAAAAAGATGTACAGATTTATTTAACAAAATGTTTTGTTTTGAAATTAATCATAATAATTTGCACAAATTTTATAACATTATATCAATTTTTTATATTTACATATGAATATAAATATCACAATACTGTTTATACATGTGAAAAAAATATATTTAAGTCAAAATTGATAAATATTTGATTGCCAGTCTTTTGGTAAAAATACTGTATATATATATCAAATCACATCTAACATTAAGCAATTTTCAATTATGTCCTCTGTAAAGTTCATTTTAGAGACTTTTTTTTTAATTAATTGTTTTGAGGTGAACTCTAATACATTTAGTCACAGAGGGCATAGCTAAAAATTTCTTAACGTTTGAGGTAATTTGATATTAATTTCATGTAGAGGTATGCACTGGAATTATTTACCTGTATACATATATTAAGAAGAGCAATACTTATGGTTTTATTCATTTACATTTCTTCATGGGAGATAAATCTATAAAATAACAAAAGAAAAATAATAATTTATTATTAATGTTTATTTAATTGTATTTATCTTGTCAGCAATTAAATAGATAAATAATTATCATGATTTATATAAATGATCTTATTACAATCGGTATTTTTTTTTACTAATTCTGGATGACTAATATCAAAAATTTACAGCTTTCTCAAGTAATACCAGCTCACAAGTTAAACAATTTAAGCCAGCTGCGTAACTATTGTCAACAAGCTATCTTCTATTGTATTCTAAAGCTCCATTCCAAAGTTTTTTTATATATTCATTAATTATATCTCATCATTTGATACAATGAAATTCATTGCTTACCAATAGAGACAAATTTAAATTGATTCTAGCATGTTTAAAAAATATTTTCATAATCATCAAAATTTGTCCTGTCAATGCCATATTGAGAATTCTATTTTTCTTTATTACTAGACTTACTAATAATTCTCTATCATCAGTCAAATTATCAATAAAATTTATCAAGAGTAATCTGTTATCAAAGCATCCACTCACCTCTCTAAAGTCTGCATTAAATTTATTCTGCAAAAACAATTATCACCTCTATTTATTATAAGTATACTTTTTAAAAATTTAGCTTGTACTATAATGTTAATTTATATATATATAGTATTTAAATATAAGTATATTGTCTATACTATAAATTTAATATAATTTTAAGGGACTTGAACTCAGATATTCAAGCTTCCTACATCTATGCAAGCAATCTTATACAACTGATACACATGACCACATACATGTGAAAAAAAAAGATCTACAATATATGTATTTTGTGCTGAACCAGGACTCATCTGTTAGTCCAGATTACCATCTCCCACACATAGACACAATCAGTGCTCAGTTTATATTAAGATAAACAAATTTGCAAACTTTAATGAGCAAACTTCAATCTTCTCCATCCTACAACCTCTTCAGCTATCCATATCATTGAAAATCTGATGATAGAATACTCAAATTCCTTGTTGATGCCAAAATTATTGTCATACCCATGTTGACATTAAGTCACTCTGACTTCTGATGTATAGGACCTTAATTGGCATCAACAAGGGCTTTGAGTGTTCCACTATCAGATTTTCATTGATAAGAATGGCTGAAGAGGTTTGAAGGTGGTGAAGCTTGTCCATTAAAGTTTGAAGATTTGCTATCTTAATATAAACTGAGCATTGATTGTATAAACGTGTGGGAGATGGCTTAGCACGAAATACATATATTGGAGATCGTTTATCTTTTTAACAGGTGGTAGTTGTATATATGGAGTGCATTGCTGTAGGGAACTTGAAAGTCTAAGGTCCCTTATATATATATATATATATATATATATATATATATATATATATATATATATATAAGCATCATGTTATGTATATATGTAAGTATACTTGCAGTTCAATAAACAATACACTTTATATTCTAATCAAAGTTTACCAACAAAATGTAAGCTACTATAAGTATTATATCATGTATGCAAGGGGCATTGAAATAAAATATAGCATATAACAAATATAATAAATAAGGTATGTGAGCACAGACTTTCACCTGACCCACCACTCTCCACACTATCTCATAATACTGATGCACCTGAACACATATATGTTGAAAAGATAAATAATCACCAATATACGTATTTCATGCTAAACCAGCAATCATCAGTTGGTCCAGATTATCATCTCTACACATATATGCTGTAAGTGCTCAGATATATATTAAGATAGCCAATCCTCATACTTCAATCTACTCCCACTCCAACCATCCATCCAATTGAAAATCTGATGATGGAATGCTCAGAGACCACTCTGAGGCTGAGATTCTTATCACACCCGTGTTGAACTAAGATCAATCTGACCTCTCATGTACAGGACATAAATCATTTAATACATATACAAGGGATGGGCACATAAAAGGTCAGATTGATCTTAGGTCAACATGGGTGTGACAAGAATCTCAGCCTCAGGGTGGCCTTTCAGCATTCCATCATCAGATTTTCAATTGGATGGACGGTTGAAGAGTTGGAGTGTGGAGTAGATTGAAGCCTGTCCATTAAAGTATGAGGATTGGCTATCTTAATATATATCTAAGCACTTATAGCATATATGTGTAGAGATGATAATCTGGACCAACTGATGATTGCTGGTTTAGCATGAAATACGTATATTGGTGATTATTTATCTTTTCAACATATATGTGTTCAAGTGCATCAGTGTTAAGAGATAGTGTGGAGAGTGGTGGGTCATGTGAAAGTCTGTGCTCATATACCCTACATATTACATATATAGACACAGGTATTTAATAAGCTTGTGTGTTTCAGTTATTAATAAATAATAAGAAAAACGTTTTTACTTTTTATGATAAATATAAATAAATGTATTTAATTGAAAAGGATGTTTTCACGATAACTTTTCATTAATACTAATTGATCAAATATCACTTTTTGTAGACATTTTTATATATTTCTTTTAAATCAATAAACAAAACATAAGATTAATTAAAATGATGCTATGAAAAATGTAGGCTTGCTTTTATTTAAGATTTATTTTTATTTGGATCAAATCTTATGATTTTTATCGTACTTCTACTAAAGAATTTTTTTCAAATTTTGTAAATGTTCAATTTCGACAACACTGTAATATTTATGTTGTCCTTCCAACAGTATTGACAGACTGCATTTCAAATCACATTCAGGAAAGTTCGGTAAACTATAAATCATGTGCAATAGATGACAATATTTTTTAAGCAGACTTCTCATTTAATTTGAGGAAATTTTAGGTGTTTACAGTTAAATGAAAATAGAAAGAAAATAATTAGACTAGAGATATAAAAAAAAAGCCAAAATCGTAATTTCTCTTTGAATTATTTATGGAAAACTTATTTTTTTAAATCTTTGCTTAATAAAATAAATGTTGTAATAGCTACGCAAAGTGAAGGAGGCCTATTTTATCGCAGATGATCCCAAAACAATTAACCGAAGAGACGCTTGCTTTACTATCTCTAAAAAATGAGCCGTTTAAACGTTATTGAATAAATTTGCATACATTACTTTGGCGTTTACTAACTACTAGTGTAAAAAGTTATGAATATGGGAACATAAAATTCTCGAAAGCGCTTAGCTTATCAATTGTTATGCATAGCATCATTAATTGTGTATAAAACGCAAGCTTAGTATTATGAAATATGTTGTAACTTATTTGTAACCTGCTTCTGCAGTAAGAACTTTTGTTCAATTTTCACAAATCGGTTCGCTAAGATTTTAGTCTTACACAATAGATGGCGTTATATTTTTTAATAAAATGTTTTTTATTTAATTAATCAACGAAGAAATTTTAAGGACTTTTAACAATTAAAATAGAAAAAGATAGGAAAAATGAAATCATAATTTCTTTTTGGGCTACTTATGTAAAACATGCTCTTTTAAACTGCAGCCTTCATTAAAATAAAAATCTTATATAGTGTAAAGATGATAATCTGGACCAACTGATGATTAAGCTGATAAACATCACCTGATCACCATTTCCTATGCTTGCTTATAACTGTTATTAAAACAAGCAAAACTCTCTATACATATTGCCACTCAGTGCAAGCCAGAGTAACCAATGGATGCCAGAAGACCACAAGCCAGAATATAGTCTGGGGATATTGGATGAGTAGACACTAAATGGGGATTTTATGCACAAGCCTTCCGGCATCCATTGATTACTCTGGCTTGCACTGAGTGGCAATACATATAGAGAGTTTTGCCTGTTTTACCAACTGATGATTTCTGATTTAGCATGAAAATATATATTGGTGATTATTTATCCTTTCAACATATGTGTTCAAGTGTATCAGTGTTATGAGATAGAGTGGCGGCTCATGTAAAAGTCTGTGCTCATATACCCTATATATTATAATTGATTTTACCAAAAAAAAAGTCAGATGTCACATGACCTAATTTAATAAGTTTGTATTTACAAATGTTATATATAGAGTTTGCAAAACAAGCTCTTAACAAACTTTGTAGAATATCTCCAACCTCAGACCGGTTTCTGCTACTGGTGTCCTCAGTGAGGTGCTAGAATATTCAATCATTGCATTAAAAATATCAGGACAAGCCCAGCACTTTATCTGTGCTCATATACCCTATATATTATAATTGATTTTACAAAAAAAAAAGTCGTCAGATGTCACATGACCTAATTTAATAAGCTTGTATTTATAAATGTTATATATACAGTTCGCAAAACAAGCTCTTAACAAACTTTGTAGAATATCTCCAATCTGAGACCGGTTTCTGCTACTGGTGTCCTTAGTGAGGTGCTAGAATATTCAATCATTAGATTAAAAATACAGGACAAGCCAACATTTTATCTAATGTATAACTATTAGTAGAAAATCTAAAATTTTCAGACATCCATATATCTTCCAATCCAGCTATCTAACTTAAATAGCCATATGGGACTGAATTAAGTTCATATACACCATATTTTAATAGCTTTAGCAATATAAAATTGCCAGTCATCATAGCTGTCACATGACCTAATTTAATGACTTGATTGTTTTGTAATTTTATTTTTTGCTATAATGGCTTTGGCAATTTTATATTGCTAATGCTATTAATTTTTGGTGTATCTGAACTTAGTTCAGTCCCATATGGGTATTTAAGTTAGACAGCTGGATTGGAAGACATATGGATGTCTGAAATTAGTTATACATTAGATAAAATGCTAGGCTTGTCCTGGTATTTTTAATCTAATGAATGAATATCATAGCACTTCACTGAGGATGCCAGTAGCAGAAACTGGTCTGAAGTTGGAGATATTCTACAAAGCTTGTTAAGAGCTTGCTTTGTGAGTTCTATATATAACATTTGTAAATACAAGCTTATTAAATTAGGTTATGTGATATCTGACTTGATTTTTTTGTAATTTTATTTTTTTCTATAATGGTTTTGGCAATTTTATATTGCTAAAGCTATTAATATATGGTGTATCTGAACTTAGTTCAGTTCCATATGGCTATTTAAGTTAAATAGCTGGATTGGAAGACATATGGATGTCTGAAAATTTTCAGAATTTCTACTTAATAGTTATACATTAGATAAAGTGTTGGGCTTGTCCTGGTATTTTTAATCTAATGATTGAATATCCTAGCACCTCACTGAGGACGCCAGTAGCAGAAAGTGGTCTGAGCTTGGGGATATTCTATAAAGCTTGTTAAGAGCTTGTTTTGTGAGCTATATATAATTGATTTTAAATGATTTTATTATATATATCCAAACAACAAAAAATAACATATTTAAAAAATAAATTTTTAAAAAATGCTTTCATTTAATTTGAGGACTAATAAACTAAAAAACAAAAAAAAAGATATATATATATTTTGGATCATAATTTTGTTTATTATAGGTAATCTTAAATAAAAGTGTGGGGTGTCTATAAATTAATTAATTCTAGCCATGCAGTTTGTGATTAAACTAAATACTCTATTATTGTTTAAATTAAATAATTTATGTTTGTCCCATGCTTTTATTTAAAGTTACATATAGCAACCAAAATTATTGCTTGAATTAATTTATGGATATCCTACAGTTTTATTTAAAATTTCATATAACAACAGAAATTGTGATCCAACAGAGTTATTTATTTTTTAGTGCATTAATGCTCAAATTAAATAAAATCAAATTCTTTTACTTAACTTAGGAATTTTGTCTGTTTGAATTAAATCTTGTAACTAATTTTTAACATTTATTGAATGGATTTTCTTCAAATTTTGCTAGATATTGATGAAAAAGCAATATTTCAGGTTTGTCCACCATAAGTATTGGTTAGCCAAATTTCAAACCAAGTTGATATTGGTTCAGTAAGTTTGCAATGATGCACACTAGATGTCAGCATATTTTTAAAAAAACATGCTTTCATTGAATTTCATGACTAATTCTTTAAATATGATGAAATCTTCAGTTCTCAATTGTTTAAAACTTGCCTTTTTTAAAATGCTACACTCAAAAACAATAAACAATTTTTAACAAATGCGAATTTCATTTCAAATACTACAAATTCAGTAATATTGTTTACGTCTTTTTTGAATTTGAATATGAAGTTACAAAAAGTCTGTTGTAATATAGAGGATTTGAACACAAACTTTCAAGCTCCCTTCAGCTATCCACTCTAACTCATACAACTGCCCTCTAATATACATATTGTGTGCTAAACTAGAACTCATCGGTTGGTCCAGAACATTATATCCCACCCATACATATATATATATTGAAACAGATATGCTGTTCCTCATATAAATATTCAAAAGATTCCCCCCCCCCATTTAAAAATGTCTAGCGTGATTCAGTCTAATTGGGAATGAAATAAAAGCTGTGAATTGTTAAAAAAAAGGAAAAAAATCATATTTTTAATTTTGTGACTGATGGATTTGAATAAAATGTTAAGTCATCTTATTTTTTTTTATCTGTCTCAATAAAAAAAAAAAAGAAATTAATTATCCAATCATTAAAAAGAAAAAAAAAAGATACTTGGGTTAAACTGAGGCAGTATTCAAATTAGGCACGTCGTCGGAAGAAAAGAACTTTTTTTTTTCTCGTCTTACACAGAGAGGCAGAACATATTAAATTTTTTTTTTTTTTAAAAAAAAGTGTATTACTTAATTCTTTTGACACATTAAAATATAGCTTTAACAAAACGTGAAGATGGAAAAAGAAAGCTTTACTAGAGGAATTATAATGACAATGGGGTAAATTAGCGGCTTCACTCTCTCCACGCTGTGCCATGACTTTCCATAGATGAAATAACCTGCCTTCTTTTGAGTAAACTAGACTGCAAAACTGGAAGGTAATTATGTTATAGGAATGTTTAGACATCTTTACCATAAATTATAAATTGACATCATGAAATATCTACATAAAAATTATTTTTATAAAATATTAAAACATTTTTATCATATGTTATGAAGTGAAGTTATGAAACGGTTGCATACGTTTTGTTTAATAAAATATTAAGACATCTTTATCATACGTTATAAAGTGAAGTTATGAAATAATTACATAGAATTTGTTTTATAAAATATTAAAACATCTTTATCATACGTTATAAAGTGAAGTTATGAAATAATTACGTAGAATTTATTTTGTAAAATATTAGAACATGTTTATCATACGTTATAAAATGAAGTTATGAAATAGTCATACGCAAATTTATTTATAAAAATATTTGAACGTATTTACTATATGGATTAGAAATGCTTTAATTGCATATTACTTCTATCTGGGTAATGTAACAGAGCTTATGTGTATGAATATACTTTTATATTTGACTAAATTAGAAGTGCTTCAATTACTAAATGATAAACGCTCCACAAGCCAAACAGAGTTTATGTGTATGAATATACTTTTATATTTGACTAAATTATAAATGCTTCAATTACCAAATGATAAATGCTTCACAAACCAAGAATTACTGAGCTTAAATGTTTACCAATCAATAATAATTCATAAAATAATGAAATGCTATATAAATCATAAATGCTTGACTGCTCCCAAGGTTCTTCACTTAAATGAATTCAAAATGAATTATTGTATAAACCATAAATGCTTGACTGCTTCTAAGGTTCTTCTCTTAAATGAATTCAAAATGAATTATTGTATAAACCATAAATGCTTGACTGCTTCTAAGGTTCTTCTCTTAAATGAATTCAAAATGAATTATTGTATAAACCATAAATGTTTGACTGCTTCTAAGGTTCTTCTCTTAAATGAATTCAAAATGAATTATTGTATAAACCATAAATGCTTGACTGCTTCTAAGGTTCTTATCATAAATGAATCCAAAATGAACTATTGTTGAATCAGAATATTCCCAAGCTTCTTCTCATAAATGAATTCAAAATGAACTATTGTTGAATTAGAACATTTCCAAGCTTCTTCTCATAAATGAATTCAAAATGAACTATTGTTGAATTAGAATATTTCCAAGCTTCTTCTCATAAAGGAATTCAAAAATGAACTATTGTTGAATTAGACTGTTCCCAAACGTCTTCTCATAAATGAATCCAAAATGAACTATTGTTGAATCAGAATATTCCCAAGCTTCTTCTCATAAATGAATTCAAAATGAACTATTGTTGAATTAGAATATTTCCAAGCTTCTTCTCATAAATGAATTCAAAATGAACTATTGTTGAATTAGAATATTTCCAAGCTTCTTCTCATAAAGGAATTCAAAAATGAACTATTGTTGAATTAGACTGTTTCCAAACGTCTTCTCATAAATGAACTTGTAAATGAACTATTGATAAAAAAAAGAGAACTGCTTCTAGCTCTTTCATAAGTAAAAATGAAGATGAGTTATCATGTGGATAGAAATGAACTTCGTTAGAAATTGCAAATTGTTATTTAATAAATTTTTTTGTTGTTGTTACTAAAAATTAAATTGGTTATCCAGTTGTCCAATTCTGTTTTGTTTTATTGCATCACTCATCAGTTATAGCACTTGTTCATGAGAATCTCATGCTTTCTGAGCTACGTCTGACATAACTAGACCTAGGCCAGTCAGGTTGTAGTGAGACGGAACTCTAATGGCGCTTTTTGAGAAACCAAACATATAAATATTTAGATGTTCCCAGTCTCTATGGTACTACATCCTCTGATGAGCAGGAAATATTGTTGTAGGAGGCATTAACATCTGCATTAGGAATGTCAATTGATAGTTTCTTCCTACAGCATGCTCATCAGAAAATTTTTACAACTGACGTAATAAAACGGTTGTATGGGGGTCCGGTTACAATATATATATATAATATCAGTCTGTTGCAAAAATGGATTTTATAAAAACAGTTTTTATTTTAATTTGAAAAGTAATATATCCAGGATCATATAGTAAGTTAGCAGCTGGATAATTATATTTTATAAATAAAAGGAAGAAATCAAATTTCCAGAGCAACAGAATTGACCACACAATTAGTGCACCATTTATGCACTTCTTTTACACTACTGCTTATTTTTTCTTTCTCCAGACTCTTTATCAGCAGCTTCGCTAATATGCATAAAGTAAACTTTTCTTTACATATAAATTAGCCTGTTGCAATTTCCAGTAAGCAGTTTCTTTTTCTGCACATTAATTATTTATTCTATTTCTGGAATATTCTAGTACAGCGCTTCTTAAACCTTTTTCATTCGTGATCCCTTTTTATCAAGATTTTTTCGCAACCCCAGATATTAAATATAAAATAGATATAGAAATAAATATTCCCATAAATAATTTATTTCTCTGGTAAACAATATACATATGAAAATAAGTAGTTTTAGGATTTGTTTTAAGTATACAAAAATTAATGAAAGAAAATAACATTTTAATGAGATGGATGTATTTGTTTTTTTGCTGCATAACAAATTAAATCTTGGTGAACTATTTGATACTGCTGGACGTAAAGCATCTTCAACATTTTTCAGCAATGAATGATATTTGGATTTAATATACATTAAAGCTGAAAAAGTCATTTCACATAATTATGTGGTGCTAAATGGTAGAAGAACATGTAATGCCTTTTCAGAAATTGTGGGAAATTCAGTCCTAATTCCGATCCAGAATTCAGTCAAGGATTTTTGTGGAAAGTCAAGTTTTAAGTTTGAGTCATTCAATAGCTCAGCAAATTCCTCTTGGGCTTTATATAACAGGTGATTAATCTCATTAATGTCAATCAAAAATGGTCTTTGAATCCAAGATAACTTTTTAAAATTTAAATTCGATTTAAAGTATTTGCAAACTGTGTTTCTAGGGTTTTTAAATGATTTATAATAATTTTTGCAATTAAAGTTTTACAATTATTATTTTTTTTCAATTATAAATTGTCGATAGTCGAAAACATTTCCAATTAATAATTTTCCATCCTATTCTTCCAAATGTTGATCTTTTTAATAAAACCTTCAATTTTATCATTCGAAGTAAACATATTGCTATTTTTTCCTTGAAGAGATAAGTTAAGATCATTTAGCTTCTCGTTGTTAGCCAAGAGGTCATCGCAGCCGCCTTGCAAGCAAGTAGTTGGTGCAGACGGTTCATTTTGAAAAGAAGCAGCAAGATCAGTTAAAAATACAATAATTTCTTCTTTTAATAACAATAATCTTCTTAAACTTTGCCCTCTTGACATACATATTATTTCTGCATGTAATAATAAATTTTTGTATTCAGAGCCCATGTCTTTACAAAGATTTGAAAATAAATGGCTGTTAAGGGCACAGCTTTTAATAAAGTTTATAATTTTGACGGCATCCTGAAGCACATCACATCGTTCAATTCTGTTGCTATTTTTTTTTTTTGCTGTAAGGGCTTCTCGATGGATCAGGCAGTGTGTAAAAATTACATGATTATTACCAGATGCTTTAACAAATGATTTAAAAACAATATTTTCATCAGTCATTGCTTTTGCACCATCTGTGCATACTCCAAAGCAATTTTCCCAGTCTAAATCTTCAGTTTTAAAAAAATTGTTTACTTATTATTATATGTCTTCCCCTCTTGTATGATCTTCCAAAAAATGACAAAATAACAATTCTTACTCAATGTTTTCTTTATAAATGTATCTGACATATACTAATAATTGAGCTATTTTTGAAATATCAGTTGTTTCGTGCAATTGAATTATAAATATTGGGCTTTCTTTAAGTCTAGTAATAAGTTGCTCAAATTGGTCTTGCTAATTTCAGAATTTCTATTAGTGACAATGTCATTTGACAAAGAAATTTTACGAATTTCTTCACCATATTTACTTCCTGAAGTAGGTCTACCAATTTAATAGCAGCAGGTAATATAAGATCTTCTCCAATGGTGTATGGCTTTTTATTTTTAGCAATCAGATTAAACAAGGAGGTTGTTCATTACCACCACTGTTGTTGAAAGTAAAGCCAAATTGGAGAAATGTCTCATCATATTTTCTTTTTTGCATCTTAGATGCCTCTTTCTGATTATGAGATCATTATCTTTGTTACCCAAGGTCAACCATTTATTGGGTAAAAAGTATTTTTATCCTGAAATATAAATAAAATAACAGTACTTATTAGTTAGCAGAGACACCAAGTGGCAGCCGTGTTTTTTGTTTAATTATATGATGCATGTGTATTCCTGTATGTTTTATTTTTTAATATTTAAAAAATATCAATTATAAATTACCTGTTAAGTTTAAAAAATAGGAATATGTTTTTACTTGTTAATACATAAATGACAATAAGTTTCAAATATAAAATAAATTTTTATAATAACTAATAGGATGATAAATTTTGAATAAAAAAGTGAGAAAAAAAAGTATGCAAGCATTTTTATATGTAAAAATAACATCTTTCGTAATATTTATTCAACTAAATACTAACCTTAGTTGAATAAAACAGTAAAATACAATATTGTATTGTTCTTGAGATTTGGCTACTTGTTGAAATAAAACTGAAACAAATAACTTGATCGGAAATGTGATGCACTGTGACTTCTCCTTATATGGAGTCAGGATTCTTTCAGCCACTATGTCCAGAGAAATCTGTTAGCCACTTTACCTTCCCTTTCCCACACTAAGGTTTCCCATAATCTGCTCCATCCCATTTCCACAACATAATCTTTGTCAACTCCATGGCCTTCATATCTAAATCCCCCTTATCTTTTCCCAAACCCAGCATAAAAATCAATAACCCACTTTCTGTATAATCACTTTGTTCATATTTATTCTTCCATAACTTCATTAATTGTACCCTTTCTGATTCCAAGCATTTACAATGAATTAACAGATGCCTTCCTTACACAACTTTGAGACTAAATCACCCATATTTTTCCATTTATGTGTATATTCCTTGTTGCTAAAGATCTCGTTCGAGCTTTAAACAATAAACTACTTTCTTTGCTATTATCATAAATTAACTCACACCCAATGTTCAATTTACTTCTATACATATTTAAACTCTTTTTACTCTCCATACTAGATTTCCATCTCTCCAACTTCCTATTCTTTATTAATGCATCTATTCTTTTATCCCATTCCTTACCACTATAACACTAAACAATCCTCATAACACAATCATCCCACCTGTACAAGTATACTGATATAAATTCTATATCAAAATCATTACCTTTCTCACCCATCTTGTTGCCTGTCCTTTACTCGTAGCCCAATTAAATACTATTTTGGCTATTCTTTTATTAACGATAAACTGCAATCTACCGAACATTTTCATTTTGCTTTTTGCATCTCTCATATAAAAACTTGACCATCCCATTTCTCCTTGAATTGCCTCCTTTGCTGTCCACACATCTGCAACTAATGCATGTCTTCATACTCCCCAAATATATTATATAATCACAGTGGCACCAGCCTTATTCTCACCACTGCAGCATTTATTTTGATTCTGAAATAACTTATATGCTAAAATTTTATTCGACACCACTATTATGATGCATTGTGTTATTTTTCAATATTTAAATATAATTTACAACTCAACTTGGCCATCATTACGATTTTATAATTGTGCTGTATAGAAAATGTAATTTATTAAATTAAAGATAATGAAGGGATTGTGATTAATATTTCATTAAATTCATGTATCTGAATTAAATTTTTGCGATCCCAACTTTTCACTTCGCGACGCCATTTGGGGTCACCCACAGTTTAAGAAACATTGTTCTAGTATATCAACATCCAAAGCTTTTATATTTATTCTTTAATAATATACTGCATATATATAATATTGAAGTATATGTATATTTCCTATACTTAACTTAATGTAATTATAAGGGACTTGAACTGAGACTTTAAACTCCTCAGTTACCCAATCTATCTTATACATCTGATACCTATGACCACATACATGTGCTAAGGATAAATAATTCCATATTTCATGCTGAACCAGTAGTCATCAATTGGTCTAGATCATTACCTCCAACACATATATACAATCACTGCTAAGTTTATATTAAGATAGCAAATCTTCAAACTTTAATGAATAAGCTTCAATTCTCTCCACTCTCCAATTCTTCAGCCATTCATATCATTGAAAATCCAAGAATAAAATGCTCCAAGTCCTTGATGATGACAATATTATAATCATACCCACAATGATCAAGTCATTCTAACCCCTCGCACATAGGACCTTAATATGTCCATTTAATTATACAGAAGAGGAACGGGCAGAATGCAGGCTGAATATGTAATATTTAAACACATGTATATTTTCTATGCTAAACAACATAATTATAAGGACTTGAACTCAGTCTTTCAAACTCCCTACACCTGTCCAATCCATCTTATACAACTGATACATATGACCACATATATGTAAGAAAGATAAATGATCTCAAATATGCATATTTTGTGCTGAACTAGTACTCATCAATTGGTCCAGATCACCATCTCCAACACATATATACTATCACTGCTCAGTTTATATTAAGATAGCAAATCTTCAAACTAATGGACAAGCTTGAATCCTCTCCATTCTCCAACTTCTCAGCCATCTATATCAGTGTTCTTCAACCCTTGGTCCATGGCCCGGCACCGGGCCGCGGAACTTTTCTGCAGGTCCGCATGTTAGACGGGCAGTAAAAAGTTTGTAATAATAAATAATAAGAGTTTAAACTTTTAATTAATATAGCCAATTTTTATTTATTTTTTCATCTCATTTTTACCCAATTAAAAAAAAAAGAAAACAGAACAGACAACAAAATCTAATCAATCATTCATAAATAAATTTGTTTTTCTAGTTATCACAGATGTTTATGGGGGGGGGGGGTAGAATTAAATTTTTTATTTTCTAAAAAATTTAAAAAAAAAAAAGGTTTTTATTGTATAAACTCCATATATATATATATATAAAACTTTATCTTATATATTTAACATTGTTGTTTTGATCAGTTATAACAATTATGCTTATCTTTAAGAAAATTTATCTATAGACTTCTGCTGGTCTGTGAAATCTTATCCTTATTTTTGCAGGTCAGTGGAACCTTATCCTTATTTTTACCGGTCCGCAGGTGTGAAAAGGTTGAAGACCACTGATCTATATCATTGAAAATCGAGGTTGAAATGCTCAAACCCTTGATGATGCTAATATTATTGTCATACCCATATAGGTCTTAAGTCAATTTAACCCTTCACACATAGGACTTTAATATGTCCATTTAATTATACAGAAGAGGGGTGGGAAGAATACAGACTGAATATGTAATATTTAAATACATATATTTTTTATACTAAACTTAATGTAATTATAAGGGACTTGAACTCAAACTATCCAGGACCAACAAGTCACTTAGCAGCTGGATAATTTTATTGATTTATTAAAACAATAACACAAAGTTTAGTAATAAATTCACAAGTTTATTTTACTCTGAATATAGTAGTAATATTAGTAAAGATGAGTATTCTACTACACTATTTGAGAAGAGGATCTCTTAGATCATTTAACAATTCATATTTCTGTAGAAATATAATATATATGAATGTCTCTAACTCTGCAATTTTTGTAAGGACATTATTGCTTGCACACATTATTCTGAGATAGCCAAATTCGATTCTTGATTAGAGTTCTTTAATTTTCAGAACATCAGTAATAACAACAACAAAACTTAAATGCAGCATTTTATACACCATTTTTGCACTATTTATTTTTTTCTTCCTTTCCATTCTTCCAAAGCATAAGCTTGTGGTTATGACCTGTAGAGATCACTACCTTCGCATTTTTCAAGCACATATTCTTGAAGTTTATAGCTTTAGTAAATATTACTTACATAATCAATGCGTGTTTAAATAAATGTATAATTACAACTTTAAATTATTCTTCTATAGACTTTTTATCAGCTCTCTTCTAATTTGCATAAACTAAGACTTCTATTAATATGCAAATTTGCTTGCTGCTTCAGTTACTGATTTGATTTTTTCTGCATATTAATTCTTTCTTTCTTTTGTGGAGTATTCTAAAAATATCAATTTCCATATCCGTATGCATCCATTTATTCACACTTTAAATAAAATATGTATGTGCAGATATAACATACTTCTCTCTATTCCAGAAACACACTGAATTTATTTACACAGAAATTTTTTTTGTAGCTTTTTCTTTATTTACAATATAATCTTGTAACCTTAATAATCTTCTCCGCACTTGAATAGTCCTTATTAAAGATAGATATCTTTCTTCTTCCTCTAGTTCTATAATCTTTTCTTCACAGATTATATATAGTCTTTCTTTTAATTTTATTTCACTGACAGTGACAACTAATGTCATCCATATATGTATAATGGCTTTTACACCTTTTAATAAATCCTCTATCTTTGCCTGGAAAATATTTGGTGCTACAGTTATACACTATGTTAGTCTATTGAACTTAAATAATCCCATATGCATGTTTACAGCTAATAATCCTGCTGTTCTCTTGGGTACTGAAATTTGATGAAACAATGCTTTTAAGTCAAGCTTTGCAAAGTATTTAGCCTTTTTTTTAAAGATGCTAATACTTCCTTCACACTGGGTATGGGATAAAATCATTTGTTAATATTCTTGCTAACCATGATTTGATAATCACTGTCTATCTTTTATATTTCTGTCCAGTTTTAGTACAGTGACTATTGTCATAACCCAGGTGGATTTCTCATAAGGTGTAATTATATAATTTACTTCTTAATTCATTTTAAAGGTCTTTCCAACGTTCAGATTAAGCACAGAAGTGACATTCTTTAGTCTATATATAACCCGTTGCACATTATCGATTAACTCAATATCAATTGGGTTTGTCTTAAACTTTGCTGGATTAAAATTAAAGAACGGCAGAAAATTTCCCCTAATTTCAGCTTCTAATTTAACACTTTTCACAATATTAATTTTGGTACTAATTACTTAGCCAGTCTTGGCCGCTTGATGGCATTCTAGCTAGCCAAGAACACCTACAAATGCCGTTTATGTGGCCTAGACTTACAGCAAAAAAACAGTTCTGTTTAACTTAGCCATTGCAGGCCACTTGATGGTGTTGTACAGAAATATTAAGGCCTGTTTTGTGCTTCGTGACACTTTATGCAAATTTGCACAATTCCCAGTTGACTACTGTATCGTCTGGTGTCTGGATTTCAAGTGGCCACAAGTTTTGAAATCTCCATACCAGACTAATTTCATTTCTATTTAAATCATGCAGTGTGACTCACTATGAATTGTCACACCATCCCCACCTTTCGCTACACAACTTGGAAGGTGCAAAACATTGGCTAATAGTAGAGCCAAATAGAATTTGGCAAGTTCATGCGAACTCACGCTTTCGTGAGAAAATATACGAGACAAATAAAATGGCACACTATGGCAAGGTATTTGATTCACACACATTTCCAAATCAAAAGGTTGTGATTGCATGACATAAATCAGTACAAAAAAAAGAAAACGAAAGTTGAAAAAGTCAAAAGTTTTGATCTTATTTGTATTTTTTGGGTGGGGGAAGTAGAGGAGAGTGGGTTGAGAAATACTTTGTCATCACTGAGCCAAAAGTTCTTTTTGGTTTGTTTTTATTTTTAAAAAAAGATAATACAAATTGTTTTTTAAAAAAAAGTTTTACTATATTAGTGGTAAAGATGTGCTTGTGTATAATTTTTATTATCATAGTAATTTGTTAGTTGGAAAAAAAAAAACCCTAGAAATAAAGAAATTAAAGACATAGTAAAAAAAAAATAAAAGGATAAAATAATTTAATTAATAGTAAAAGTTGTTTTTAAAAATCCGCTAAATAGAAATCGCATAATACAAATAAAGCGAAAAAGAAAGTTGCCGTATTTTTAAAAATCGCGCCCGGTAATGTTGCATCATATTGTTTTTGACTGGGAACAATGCCATCAAGCGACCAAGCCCGGCTAAGTAATTAGTATCTTAATTTTTTATCTCCAGTGATTAAACCAACTTTTCCTAATATTGGGTTAATCTTTCATAGTTATAAATGGTAATTGTTTACTATAACTATTTATCACTACAGGTTACTATCACCATTCCTCTAATGTTTAATCAATTCCCATTTACATCGGACACTAATTTGATGTTAATTTTTGCCTTTCTACAAATCCTTGTCCAAACTTTCAATGCTATTAGTGATATGCTCACCCCACTGTCAATCTCCATTTCTACATTTGGACCGCAGACTTACATGTTTAATTTAAGTGTATCAGCACTATCTTTCCATCTGTTCACTGTTGCAAACTCCTCACCTCGATTTACTTTTTTGTTGTAAGTCCTGTTTTGTCATTCATTGCTTGCATAACTTTAACAAATAACTTTACAATCCACAGTTAAAACATTTTTTTTGTTTTAAATCTGCTTTTAGATTTTAAGTGGCCTGTTTTCCAACATCAATAACAAGTAGGAGGGGTGTGTGTTATCTTTCTAAGTATATCTCATAGCTTTGCTGAATTTGCACTCATTTTCAAAGTATTATACACTTGTTGCATTTTTAAAAGTTTCTACATGGGCTACCATTATATCATGAGCCAATGCCGTTCAATAGCAACTTTGTATATTAGTTCCTTCTGACTTAGTAGTATCTCTCTAAGCTTTATACCTCTTATTCTCTATAGTAACTAGCTGGTCTAGTAACATTTTGTCAATACATGTCTTGAATCCATAATTCGCTTATCAAGTTTGTACTACTAAATCATATTCATATAGTTTCATTTTGTAACTGTATCCTCTCCATGAAAACAAAGATGATCTGTAAATGTCAACATTATAGATTTAAAATATGTATTTAATGTTATTAATAACTCCTCAAAACATATTTCTTCAGCGACTTCAGATCACATAAATGATTTGTCACATTTAATACATCTTTGCCAGACATCCATAATAGCATTGCATTTTTATCATCTATTCCTCCATTCTTAAGCATATACTCATTCATGATTCACATGCATTTGCCACTGACCTGGATTTTTTATATTAAATATTGTTGTCTTGCTGTTTGCAATGACTTTCTACAGTGCTGAATTATATAACACAAATTAAATCCTTTTATCAAGCTGCTCCATTTAATATTTCCCAATGCTTTTGTCAACTGCACCACATATATCCAGGACCAACCAGTCAATTAGAAGCTGAAAAACTTTAATGGTTTATTCAAACAATGCAAAATTTAATAATAAATTCAAGAGTTTATTTTACTCTGAATATAATAGTAATATTAGTAAAGATTGATAATTCAGCTTGCTGTTTGAGAAAAGGATCTCTTAGATCACTTAACAGTTCATATCTCTGAAGAGATTTAATACATCTCTTTAACTCTGCAATTTTTGTAAGTATATTATTGCTCACACATTTTATTTTGAGATAGTCAAATTAGATTCTTGACTAGAGTTTTTCTCTACTAATTTTTAGAACATAACTGACCACAGAATAAAGTCAGCATTCAGTACAACATTTGTGCATAGTTTATTTTTCTTTCCTTTTCATTCTTTTGCAAACTTTTTATCTGCTCTATAATTTCCATAAACTAAGACTTTTATTAATACGCAAATTTTCCTGTTGCTTCTTGCAGTTATGATTTCTTTTTTTCCGCACATTAATTATTTATTTCTTTTCTGGAAAATTATAGCAATATCAATTTCTATAAATGTACACAAACATTTATTCACACTTTAAATAAAATATCCATCTATAGATATAGCATAAGGAATATTTCAGACATTTTAAAGAAGTGCAATGCCAATTGTTTCCATTGGGCAGTACTATGTATTGAGTTAACGAACACAAAAAATGAGGACATGAGTACGTTTAGTTATCTATTATTTAATAATAATAACAATAATAATCATTAATTTATAAAACTGGAATTGATAGTATTTTTAAATATTCATATACATATGGCAATTAGTTACACATAATTATAATACATTATATTACAGATAAACAATTGGTATACTAATCATTAGTTACAATTCGAGCCATAAGGCATAGATATTATAATATAGACAGTGGCGCCACTTTCACACCTAAATCCCCTTTCTTCAATTTCAATGGGGATTCTACTGGGTTAAAGTCAACTCAGTTTCTGGAAGCATATTTATACCAATATAGAAGTCACAGAATAACTGGCTAACAGATATTTATAGAACACACATGGTCCTCTGGAAAAACTTATTCTTCTATTATTGATTATTTATTAATTGCCTGCTCAGCCATTTTCTATTTCTATGTTTACTTGTTCATAATATTTCCTGTTTTGAAGTACTTGTCTTCTTTTATACATTAATACTTCCTGTTCCAACATGTTTTCTTTAACATATTAACACTTCCTGTTCCGATATACATACACACAGTAGGCAGATATGGCAGAGAATAAAAGACATTGGAGAGCTACAATTTGGCATGGCTTTGAAGTATTTCAGAAAGTTTTACTGTTGAAAAAAATTATCAAATAAACAAAAAGTTCAACTATCACATTCTATATACAGACATATGTGTTTTTCGGGTTGGTTTGTATGGTCATTGCAAAACTAATTTCTAGAATAATTTTTGCCTCTGTCCCCTTTTTTTCGGAGTTGAAATAACCATACTCATTTTCAAGTTATTTATTATACTCCATGCTTATAAGTTAAATATATAAAAATAGGTATGTGCTTGGCGGACAGATAATGAAGTTAGTAAAAGCAAATAATACTCTGCAATTTAATGAGCTGAGTGCTTTCGGGAGGCTTTATGTGCCCATAATCATAGCGGCTCATTAAATTGCAAGTATTATTTGCTTTTACTAACTTCATTATCTGTGCGCCAAGCACATATATATTTTATAGATTACATGCGAATGAAGTAAATATTTAATTATTTCAAGTTAAATATAATAACGTGTTTGAAAAAGCAAAACAAATTTTGGGCATTTTTTTAGAGCACCAGTTCCCATTAAACCAGGGTTTCCCAACCAGGGGTGTTCATACTCTCAGGACATGCAAAATGGCATTCCATTTCAGTTTTTTTGTTTATATTAAGAGTACTATCCAATATATTCAAGAATTATACTCGATTTTTATTTATTATTATTTATTTGTATAATGTATTCAAGTGATCATGACTCAAGAAATTTCCAGAAGAATTAAAAAATTAATCAATGACATCATGTTACATATATTTGAGAATGTTTTGCAGAATATATAAACCCATATGTGAAGCTGTGGTAGTCAATGCATTGTTGACTCTGTATTCGTGCAGTACTCATTTCTCTTATGTCTTTAATAAATGGTGATTATATTTATTCTTCTAACTAATTTTATCCTTATTTTTTTCCAGATTATAATTCTTAAATTATTAATAATCCATCACTATGTCAAAGAAAAGGAATGATGACTATGTGCAGTTTGATTTCACTTGCACCAGAACAACTGAGGATCTGCAAAACCCCATGTGCATACTTTGTGATACTATCTTTTCAAATGCAAATATGAAGCCATCTAAGCTGCTGGAACACATCAACAACTGGTATTGTGAAGCAGATGATGCAAACCATGATGCTGAATCTTTGAAAGCCAAAAGGGCCTGCTTTGATTCTCAAGCAATCCTTCCAAAATTGGGGTTTTATATCTGTTGTCAAACCCCTGCTGATGGATTTATACCATGTGGCATATAAAGTAGGCAAAAAAACAAGAAGCCCCATACAATTGCAAAAGAGGTTCTGGGGGGGGGGGGCTTAAACAAGTTTAAATTAGTGCTGTTATCAAATAAGGTTATTCAGAGCTGAATTGGGTGATTTGAGTGTGGACATTTTGGATCAACTAGGTACGCCCATGATAATGTCATAATGAAAGATTTCTTGTTCGGTGAAGATTTGAAAACAACCATAAAAGGAAAAGATGTTTTCCAGTGTGTAAAAGACTTTTTTGCAATATATGATTTAGATTTCCAAATTATTAGTTCGATGTGTACATATCATGATTTATGCTAGGAAATAAATCAGAATTTTTGGAATGATGAAACAAGATTCCACATTTCAAGGTACCCACTGTTTTCTTTATTGACATGCTTCAGCATCAAAAACATTGCCTCCAAAGTTGAAAAAAGTCTTGAACACTTCTGTGGAGATTATCAACTGGATTAGGTGTCATGGTCTGACCCATCATCTCTTTAAGTCACTTTGTGAAGATTTTGGAAGCATTCAGTTTAGGTTTACCACATATAAGTCTGCTGGTGGCCATGAGGGAGAGCTTTAACACACTTCTTCGAACTCCAATATCAGCACTTTTCTGAAGGAACATGACTATGATCTGCCTAAAAAAATGGAATCACAAGAATCCAACCAAATGCCAGCCTATTTGAGTGATATTTTTACTGGTATGTATAACCGGAGTGTATCTGTCCAAGGGAAAAATGTAAACATATTGAAATGTTAGGAAAAGTTAAATGCTTACAAAGAAAAGTTATACATTTGGCGTAGACAAATTAAAAAAGAAAATTTTTCAAATTTTCCATCATTAAAAGAAATGGTTGATAATATTGAGTCTCTAATTCCAAGTGTGTATGAAAAAATTGTGGATAATTTGGAAATACTATGTCATTTGATGGATATTTTGGAGCTCTGGAAAATCGATGCTCCTTCAATTTGGATGTTAGATGATGAAGAGCTGAAGGAAGATCTTTTTGAACTACACACAAATCAGGTTCTTAAAATGCAGTTTGAAAGCAAAACTTTGGAATATTATTGATTTTTGGCAATGGATGTTTCAAAAACTTTGTAAAAAGCAGCCCATTTGTGACGATATACTTGAGCGAGTCTGGATTTAGTGTTCTTTTGTCAATAAAGACAGAATTTAGCAACCACTTTGGGTACACAGGCAAACATGCAGATTGGGTGGCTAAAATAGATAATTATAGTGAGAGAATGAAATTGAATAGTAAACTGTTGGAAGATAATAATAAAAGTGGAAGAGATGGAAGTAAAAAAATTTGGAAATATATTAAAAGAAGGAATGTAGGGGACCGAGAATTAGTATTACTAGATGATGAGAGAATAGAGTGCAGCTTTAGAGAAGAATTAGAGATAGTCATAAACAAGTATGTAATGGATATAGAAAAGATGTTAGATGTGAAGGACAGAGTGATAGCAAACATGAGAGCATATAGTAATGGCATATATGATTTACAGAAAATGAACTGAATGAGGCAAGTAAGAATGGAAAGGCAAGAGGTTTGAATGGATGAGCAGCAGAGATGGTAAATGAATTTAGGACAGAAGGAGAAGGCAAAATTAGAGAGATTTTCCGGTTAGTTGGAGTAATACAAGAGTAAGGCTATTATTTAAAAAGAAGAATAAGGATTATAGAAAGCTAAACAATTATAGACTGATAGTGGTAACATCAGGGCTATATAAAGTTTTCTCATATATTAAGGCTGGAAGGATTGCAAAATGGATGGAAGAAAATAATAAAGTGGGAGAAATGCAAGGAGGTTTTCGATCAGATAGGCGTATAGGAGATAGTTTATTTGTAGTTACACAACTTATATGAGTAAGAATACAGGTAGTTATATATGGTTTTTATTGATATAGAGAAGATGTATGATAAAGTAAATAAAAATAGATTATGAGTAATTTTAATAAATTTGGCAATGGATGGAGCTTTAGTGGATATTATTAAGAAATTATATGAAAATAATTACTATAGTATCAATTAGGGAATACAGAATCAGTTAAAATTAAAAATGGGGTGGGACTAAGGCAAGGATGTCCTCTGTCACCTATTTTGTTGTATTTGAGAGAAATGGAGAGAGCAACAGAGAGACTAGGAAGAGGGATAGAGATACCATTAATGTGACAAGGGAGTATATACATTGTCAGATCTTTTACTTACAGATGTGTTTTTTGTGTGCAGAAAGAAGGAATATGGAAGTTATGCTGAGGACATGCACAAAGGTAGATAAAGAGATGGGGATTAAATTTAGTGAAGAAAAAATCAAAAGTAATGATTAATACTGGGGAAAGAGAAGACAAAGAATTTTTACTGGGGAATATAAAGTTAAGTGTGGTCAATAGATATAAGTATTTGGGAATCATCTTAAATAACCAGAGAAATTGCTTGGACGAATGGGAGAAAAAATTGATAAATGAAGCAAAGAAAAGAAAGCGATTGATAGGTTCTCGTATAATAAATATGATGTAGCTAGAATTGTATGGAAAAGAGTGGGGAGGGTTAACTTATGTTAATGATGCATTATGTGTTAGTAAAGAGGTATTAGATTATTTAGAAAAAGTACAAAGAGAAGTAGGAAGACATGCATTAGATGCAGAAGTGTGGATGGCAAAGGAGGCAATTCAAGGAGAAATGGGATTGTCAAGTTTTTATATAAGAGATACAAAAAGTAAAATGAAAATGTTCGATAGATTGCAGTTTATGGATAATAAAAGAGTAGCCAAAATAGTATTTAATTGGGATATGAATAAAGGGCAGGCAACAAGATGGGTGCAAAAGATAATGCAATATGTAAATGGGTCATGAATAAAGGGCAGGCAACAAGATGGGTGTGAAAGGTAATGCGATATGCACAAGATTTAGATAAAGAATTTATGTCAGTATACTTATACAAAAGGTGGGATGATTGTATTAGAATTGTTGAATGTTATAGTGTTAAGGAATAGGATAGAAGAATAGATGCATTAATAAAGAATAGGGAGTTGGAGAGCTAGTATGGGGAGTAAAGAGTTTAAATATTTATAGAAGTAAACAGAATATTGGGTGAGAGTTAATTTATGATAATAGCAAGGAAAGAAAGTAGTTTACTGTTTAAGGTACAATCAGGATCTTTAGCAACAAGGGAATAAAATGGAAAAATATGGGTGATTTAGTCTGCAAGGAAGGCATCTGTTAATTGAATGTAAATGTCTGAAAGCAGAAAGGGTACAGATAACGAAGTTGTGGAAGAATAAATATGAAAAAAGTGACATTACAGAAAGTGGCTTATTGGTTTTTATGTTAGGTTTGGGAAAAGATAAGGGGTTTTTAGATATAAAGGTCATGGAGTTGACAAGGATTGTGTGGAAATGGGATGGAGCAGAATATGGGAAAACTTGCAGTGGGATGGAAAGGGAAGTCAAAGTGGCTAACAAGATTCTCTCGGCATAGTTGCCGAGAGATTCCTGACTCCGTATAAGAAGTCACAGTGCACCATATCACATCTATTAGCAATAAAGTGCCGAGTTGAAAAACTTATGTTATAAACAGGAACAAAAGTCATTAAATTTAAATTGACTAATGATTATTTGAACATTTAGTTATAATTTTTTAAAATAAATTTCACGCATGGATGAAAAGTTATTTTTTTTTGTAGAGTTTATACAATTTGTTAATTCAAAATTATCATAAAAACTTATAATTTGTTGTAATACTTTTTCTTTTCCATGTTTACTTTTGTTTATATATTATTAAAAATTATTATACAAATTTGTTTAGGTTACCTTTACTTTTATCCTCAAATAACTTATTACTTTAAGGAGTGTGAGAGCTGTTGTATTTTTGTAAAAAGTTTGTGCACTCCGTCAAGCATTGGTGGTCAGCGACAGCTGCTTTACAAGTAGTTGTCCCGGGTTAGCTTCCCGGCTGATGCTATGACACATGAGAAAATAAAGTTTGTGCACTCCAGAAAAACTAGAATTTATTCGATTGTTTTTAGAACGCGCATTGCCAAGAAATATTTGCCGATTGCAAATATTTCTAGATAAGAGACCTTACCTTATTGGACAATAATAGTAATAATAACAAGTCAGATGTCACATGACTTATATATAGCTTGCACTTACAAATATGTAAAATTAAGAGTGTGCTAATAGCTCTAAACAAGCTTTTTTTTTTTTTTTATTTATGATAAATGCTACTACAAGAGAAGACATTCAAATCATTTTTGTCTTGGATTGTCCCCATCCCCAGACCGGTTTCGACCTATGGGTCCCTTCATTGAGGAGTTGGGACATTAGATTTAAAAAACCAACTCAAGCAAAGCATTTATCTAAAAGTTAATTGTTAGAAGATCTGAAACTTTTAGACATCTACATGTCTTTAAAGTCAGCTCTCCAACTGAAAAAATCATATGAGCCTGAACTTAATTCAGATACTCCATATATTAGTACGCTTAGCCATTAAATTTAGCCAAAGCCACAACAGCAAAATAATAATAGTAATAATAACAAGTCAGAAGTCACATGACTTATATATAGCTTGCACTTACAAATATGTAAAATTAAGAGCGTGCTAATAGCTCTAAACAAGCTTTTTTTTTTTTTTTATTTATGATAAATGCTACTACAAGAGAAGACATTTCAAATCATTTTTGTCTTGGATTGTCCCCATCCCCAGACCGGTTTCGACAGTAGCATTTATCATAAATAAAAAAAAAAAAGCTTGTTTAGAGCTATTAGCATGCTCTTAATTTTACATATTTGTAAGTGCAAGCTATATATAAGTCATGTGACATCTGACTTGTTATTATTACTATTATTATTTTGCTGTTGTGGCTTTGGCTAAATTTAATGGCTAAGCGTACTAATATATGGAGTATCTGAATTAAGTTCAGGCCCATATGATTTTTTCAGTTGGAGAGCTGACTTTAAAGACATGTAGATGTCTAAAAGTTTCAGATCTTCTTCTAACAATTAACTTTTAGATAAATGCTTTGCTTGAGTTGGTTTTTTAAATCTAATGTCCCAACTCCTCACTGAAGAGACCCATAGGTCGAAACCGGTCTGAAGATGGGGACAATCCAAGACAAAAATGATTTGAATGTCTTCTCTTGTAGTAGCATTTATCATAAATAAAAAAAAAAAAGCTTGTTTAGAGCTATTAGCACGCTCTTAATTTTACATATTTGTAAGTGCAAGCTATATATAAGTCATGATCTGACTTGTTATTATTACTATTATTATTTTGCTGTTGTGGCTTTGGCTAAATTTAATGGCTAAGCATACTAATATATGGAGTATCTGAATTAAGTTCAGGCCCATATGATTTTTTCAGTTGGAGAGCTGACTTTAAAGACATGTAGATGTCTAAAAGTTTCAGATCTTCTTCTAACAATTAATTAATGCTTTGCTTGAGTTGGTTTTTTAAATCTAATGTCCCAACTCCTCACTGAAGAGACCCATAGGTTGAAACCGGTCTGGGGACGGGGACAATCCAAGACAAAAATGATTTGAATGTCTTCTCTTGTAGTAGCATTTATCATAAATAAATAAAAAAGCTTGTTTAGAGCTATTAGCACGCTCTTAATTTTACTTATTGGACAATGTAATTAATTGTTGCAGTTATCAGGAAGCTATAAAAAGAGTATGTAACAACTACGTCAGGCCATTCGAGTGCATCTCCAGTAGACTTTCCTGTTCAATTCCGGTAGGAGAGATCTCGCGTCAGTGCTTCGGTTAATGTCCAGCGCTCAGTGGAAATGTAGTTCACGGGTATAGCTGAAAGGGCCCACAGAGATTGGGAGACCGTAGCCTGAGGAAACCTGTTGCAGAGACAGAAACTGTAAGGAGCTTAAGGTCAGTCGCAGTGCTATACAACGAAGCGTTCGTTTGCAGCTAAACTGGTCTGGGGCCAAGGTGTGCGTAAACCTAGCCCATTGTCAACCGTTTTTATAGCAGCCAGCCTGAATGTACATGAAGGGAATTGAACATTAGAGAACTGTAGAGATAGAGTTGTTGCAGACTATTCGTTATTCTGATTACTCTAAAATATTGCGAGTCTTTTATTGTATATATTCATTTGCTGGCCGCCCAGTTATACTTGCGGACACAGCAAGAACATATTAAAATTTTTTAAGGGCGCGGGCGTAAAAAAGGTTGGGAAACTCTGCATTAATTAAATAAAAGCGTTTTTTAAAAAAATTTTTTTTTTTTTTTGTCAAATTACGTTTTACCTTCAAAATAGATGTTTTCAGACAAATTACTAATGAAAAAATAGCGGTAAAGGTTTACTTTAGCGACCAGGTCATATTCGCCATCTAGTTTTTAAAATTAGAACTAAAATCTTACGTATCTGCTCTTATATTACAATTACAGTAAATATTTATTAATTAAAACGTAAAAGATAATAAATAAAAAAAATAATTTACCTTTTTAAGCATAATTATGCCCTATTCTTAGCAGGAAGTTGGAGAAAAAGGCGGCAGTGCTATATCTACTGCGGAAGGAAATTCTTGGAGGTATGATGAAAATAAAGCCCTGCTGGTACCAGATTGGAATTTCAGCTTGGCCCTCATCCACATATTCTCAATATTCTGGGTATGTATGTCTTGGTCTTCGGGATTCACGAAGTTGTCCTGGTGGACGACAACCGAATGCATGTTCACCCCATTGCTAAGTCTGCAGATATTATTGTACGCAGCTCAGCCATCTGAAATTATGCGAGTCCCTGGTAAAATGTACTGCTGGATTAGGGCCTCCAATGAGCCAGCCGTTCTATCCGTAACTTCTATTAAGAAGCACTTCTTTGACCCTCTTTCAATACCACCAAAGACCCAATGCCCTCTATGTAGTCCCCCTGTGGTATTTTCTGTGGAAATAATATGTTTCGTCGATTTCGATGACTAATGGCTCCCCGTTGTCATCTATTCCGCCGAGAACCATCGAGATAGTTTAAATTCTTAAGTTATAAATACCGATAGTTTAAATTCTTAAGTTTCAAATAATTTAAACTAATTATTTTAATTAAACTAGTGTAATTATTCCAACTTCTTTAAAATGGTAAATATTTTTTTTATCTTTTACATTTTAATAAATTTTAATGTAATTGTAATATAGTAGTATATACGTAAGATTTTCGAATAATAATTTACTTATAATTTTGAAAACTAGAGGGCGAACATGATTTTTATGATGTGGTCGCTAAAGTAAACCTTTACCAAAATAGCAAATGTAGACTTAGTAAAGAAAATTTAAAGATCCCTAGATGAAAAGAAATTTCTAATTTTGTAAAAAAAAACAACCCGCTACTGATTTTTACCGTGATGATAATTTTCATTTTACTGAAAACTATCAAACAGGAAATCTCGTGCACTAATTAAAAATTTAAACACATTAATAATTGTTACTATGTATATTAATTAATTAATTTTGAGCAATATGTAATACTAATTTTTCAAAAAAACTTTAATTTTTAAATTTTATGTTTAAAACGTCATGTACAAAAAAAATAAATTCTTTTCTAAAAGAAAATGGCGACTCGCAGTATTGTCGATTATTTAGGAGCACACGCTGGATATAGATGTGGATATTGTGGCACTTCTGATTCAAATTATTCACAAGGTACGATTATTATAAATATGAGGACTGAGTGTACATTTTTTTTTGATTACATTATACTTGCAGTTTACATTATGGATCTGAAAAAATCTCCGTGATATCCATTTAAATTACAACCATCGTATTAATTAGTGTATTTTTTATTATTATAATTATGTGCACAATATTTGGAATATATATGTGTACGAATATTAAAAATTTACAATTAGAACGTTGATACGTATTTTATATTGATTGGCAAGCTAATAAAACTTTTGTGTATATAGTTAAAGTCGTTTTATAATTAAAATCCAAGAATATATTTTGTCTTCAAGTTTATAATTTTTTTTCTCTTGACCGCCTTTTTTTTTTAAAATTTACGTGTATGACATTTGCCAATTTCTTGTATTCTTAAAATTTTCATACATTAATTGGCAAAATTCATATTTTAATGTACATTTTGTTTTAATCATTAACTGCTGTGTTGTTTTTATTAGAAATGATTTCGACTACATTACTTTTATAAGCCTATAATTGATAGTTCTTTTAATCTTTAGCTACCACAAAGGTATATCTTACTCAAAAGTAAAAACTTATAATCAGTGACCCATATTTGTAAACAATTATTAGCCATTCGATAGATTTTTAATGTTTCAAGTATTTTATTTCACACACAAATTCTATAGCAATTCTAGTTTCAAAACAGTTCGTTCATGAAATATAATGTTTTCAAATATTCTAGATTTTCTAGTAAAAAATAAAGCACAGAATTGCTATGTATATGAAATACAGATTAATAATACACATTAAAATAAGGAATGCAGATTTTCTGATGAACTAGGAGCTAATCTTGTCAAAGGTGCCAAAAAGACTAGATAACTGAGAATTATATATATTGCTTGTAATATTTCTTTTATATACACTTCAATGCAAACAAATTTTCTTAAAAAACTTTATTTTGCTTACAGTTTCGACTGACCAGCAGTAAGGAAAATAAAGAAGTTTTTTAAGAAAATTTGTTTGCATTGAAGATGTATATGAAAGAAGTATTATAAGCAATATAAGAAGTATTATAAGCGATATATATGAAGATATGCAAATAAAGTAAAAGAGAAGAATAAAAGAATATACTTCTGATAAGTCAATTACTAATACAACTTATAAACCTGAGAATACCATATATATATATACCTAAATTACTTATAGTTTACTGATATTAAATCTGTATATAAACAATAAATTATAATAAAGAATTGTATTCAATTAATAAATTAAATAAATTTAGCTTATGTCAGTGTCTTGCTGAAGCATTATTTACTTAAAAATATAAGTTATACTATCAATTAAAAGGGAAAATTATATACCATTATTGCTGTAACTTCTTAAAGAAAATATAACAGAAAAAAAAAGTGAAATTATAATAATTAAATACAATATAATTTAATAGAATTATTGACATTAATGTTAGAAGTTATTCAAGAATTTAATGTGAATAAAGTAGACAACTCTTTGTATCACTTTCTTTTTTTTAAACAAAATTAAAGATAATAAAGTTGTACAAGCTTATATGAAGAAATACCAAAAAAATTGCAAAATCATTTTAATTCAAACCAGCCCAGCATATCTGAATATTATATTTTTGAAGCAAACTTCAAGGAAATACTGAGAAAATGTCAGACTACAATTTGACACTTTAAGAATTGCAAAAAATAATATATTTACAGTATGTTGAAGAAGTACTGCTCAATTAGTTATTGATAGTTATTTTCAAAGATAAATCATGACAACAATTATTAACAGAAGAACAATTAACATACAAGAAAGCAGTATGCTAGGGAATAATCCATGGACTAGGCCAAGAAATTTCAGGCCTTAAGAAAAAAGAAGAAGGAATAAAGAAAATTAATTATAGTGAAACAAAATATAATGAAGGGAAGAAAAAATTCAAAAAAGTTTACTGTTGTAAGTAGTGGGGAAATGTGTTTGAAGTGTAAATACTGAGACTAGGAAAAAAAAGTCAAAAGCTGGAAAATCTGGCATTAGAAATGATAAAACCGAGGAAGAAATAGTAAAAATAAAAGTCCAATTAATTAAAACTAAACAGTGATCTCAAAAATAAATAGCAGCTCAGTGATTTCAATTACATAGTTAAAAGTCTGGAATATTCTGACAAATAAAAGTGAGTTTTAAACATACCATGGGAATATATGATCTATGTCAAAAGACATAAAATGGTAATAAAATTAAAATATTAGGGCAAGTAAAGTATCAGTAAAGTTGGAAAATAAAAAATTGAAGTTACTGCTCCATATAGTTAACTATAAATTATATATAGAAAATGGATTAAGCTTTTGGAAATTAAGTTTAGCCCTGTTAAACATGCAGAGTTAAAAAAGAAAATTTTTAAGTTGAAATATCCATATATATCTAAAACAGACTAAGGAAGTATTAAAACCCAATAGAAGTAAGAATAAAACTATTTTGTTGCAAATCATAGAAGCTACCATTCGCTGAGTGAGTAAGAAATAAAACCAATTAGCTACAAGCTATCATTCTTTGAATAAAGGATACTATTAAAGAAAACTGAAAAGTTGGAATGAGGAATACCATTGAAGCTAATCTGAAACCAAGTAGGTCAACTGGGGACACTATTATGTGAAACGCCAAGAAAAATGTTCTCACAATGCCAAATGTAGAGGAAGTTTTAGCTCCTCTCTAAACTGCTCATTTTTTGCAAATTGTAATCCTCAGTGCATCTTTTCATCAAATTTTTTGTGAAAGAGGAGTTATCAGAATATTAACTATAATTACACATTATTGGACTTTTAAATATAATGTATTACCATTTGGAATTACAAATATCCCTAATACATTCTGATTGAAGAGTGACAAGTATTTGAATGGCATGGATGAGGTTATTCTACATTTCATTGATATCCTAATAATAGCTTTATTAGAGGAAGTGAGTGGTTAATTAAAGATTTTGGAGTATGTTTAAATGAAAATTAAAGTATCTAGAAGACACAAGAAAAATAATTTTTAGGCAATGTTATTTCCTGAAAAAGGAAGTCGTCATCATCTGAAAGGGTTTGAGTTGTGATGAATGCAAAATATCCAGCTCAGTAAAGACCCAGTTAATTTTTTTGAATTTTTTTTTTAAAAAAGGAAAGCATATATAGTTGTCCCATTTTGTATTATAGTTTCCTAGAGGAAGGTGGATGGAGTAGGTATGGTGGCAATCTCTAGAAAATTTTTCAGTGAGCAGTCACATCCAGTTATCTATTAGCTCATTCAATGGAAGAGTTAGATGTTACACTATCTGGATATGGGATAAATGCAATAATGACTCGCAACAAGATAAAAAATTATGGAAAACAACCTATAAATCTTTCACTTTATCCAAAAATGAAAAGAATTAGTCAGCTGCATAAGGAGCTCCTAGCCATAGTATTTGGAATCAGAAAATTTCACCAATGTCTATATGGCTGGAAATTTAAACTGATTACAGATGGCAAACTATTATTGGGGATATTTTATAAAGATAAACTTATTTAGACAATATAAGCAGAAAAATGTTGCCTTGGCAAACCCATTGTCTACTTAGGATTATGAGTTGAACTGCAAGAGGGGAAGCCAAATACTTTATACTAATGCTATATCCAGGTTTTCAGATAACCAATAGCTATATTCAGATGAAAAAATTTATAAACGTAATGAAGAACAAATACCTTAACTGCCAAACAATTTAAGTTATAAAAAACTAATAAATTGAGTATGAAGATAGTCATCTAGTCCCACCACTTAACTATGACTTGTTTTTTTGGAATGCAAGGGAAAACCTATTAATTTCAAATGAACGTATAGTAATGGATAATGAAGTAGTGATAACGTGAGGAAAGAACATTGTGGAACTGATTTATGAAGCATTCCCAGGAAATATTACAACCAAAGCTCTAGTATATCTATATATCTGGAGCGATAAATAGGGATATCAAAGAGAAAATTAAAAATATGCCGATCTCGCAGGATACTATAGAGGACAATTGCTCTTAGTAAAATTAATGTGTAGAGATCTTATCGTGGCCTACTGAAAGTATTGATGACAGACAATGCAGATCATCAAATTTTGAGAATGAACTAAAGAAGTGGGAGAGGCATTATCATTTCACCATCCTGAATCGAATGGCTTGGTAGAAAAAGTTAACCAATTGAAATCTATAATCGAAAAAGTAAAGCTTAGTGATAACATAATTTTATTTCGCCAACATACAACGCCTATGATGAGTGGAAAACATCCTTCAAAGTTGTAAATGAAAAGAAAACTAAATACAAAACTATCTTTACTAATCTCCCTTAACCAAGAATAAATTAAAAAGATATGAATTGGCAATAATCTGATAAAAATGTGATTGCAAAAGATTAAGTGTGTAATATCCCAAAATACTGTTATTATAAAAACTGAAGATGAAGGCAAATATTGTAGACACACTGATCTACATGCCAGTGTGATACAAAAGGAGATCTAAAGGTTCTGAAGAATAGAGCAATTTCTTTTGAAGATGTGAAATTTTAATTTTATCACAACTTATCCAACACATCTGGAAATAAAGAACAAGATAATTTAGATATAAATGAATCAGTAAGTTGAAAAATTAAACAACAATGATATGCACTGTAATATTTTAAGTGATTGCGTAACAGATTAATAACTTCCCAATAACATCTTAGTCTTTACAATCATTGCATTTGAAAATATATTTTTATGGAAATGAATCTAATGTCAGACAAAAAATTATTTTATTAAACAAAGCAAAATGCAGCAATATTAAAAAAACAAAACAGGATCAGTCAAGATAAATTACGCTTTTATAAAGAATTTAAAAAATTCAATTCAAATTTAATAGAAGAAAGTTTATTTTTTTCTGTGTGTGTCATTAACCAACTAACTTAAAAGCTCTCCATTTTTAATTGTACAGCACTAAATAATTATTAAATAATCTGATCATCATCTTTGCTATAATGCAGTTTCCTTTCTTTTTTCCAAATGACTTTTTATATAGCCTGTAAATTATTAATTGTATTAAGAGCAATATTATATTGTAACAGAAATTTGATAGATCAAATATTGGATAAAATAAATGTATTTTGTAAAATTATAATTATTAAATAATAACTCATAGTTTTAGTTTAAGAAAATGTTTTGTATTTTGTAACCTTTTCAGATTTGCCTGCTGTTTAAGGGTTTAAAGAAATAAATTTGCCTTTTTTTGTAGTAAGTTGAATGGCAAAGCTAAATATTTTATTAAAAATTATAAAGCACTAAAATTAAGAAAGAAAATAAATTTTAAAATATTGGTCATGATTTTTCTTCCAATCATTACCGTAAAGAAATAAGAAAACTATATAATTGTTGAAAAATAATCATAAAATATGAAAATATTTATGAAAAACATTGTTTTGAGTCTTGTAAGTAGGTTTTGATAAATAAGTTTTTGAGTTAAAAAACATTAGATATAAATAAACACTGACTTGATTACATATCAGTTTAAAAAAAAAAAACATTCTGAAAATATGAGATATAAATAGATCTGAAAAAAAAAAGCGATTGTAGCCTAGTCTAAATCTTGAATCAAGAAGAAAGAAGTGCAGATTGATTCTGTGAAGAGAAAAGAAAATGCTGATATAGAAATGTCTGTTGAAAAGAAAAGCTGCTAGTTAAAACACTCTTTTTCAGAATAGCGTTGGATAGCCATATCTGTCATCAGCAAGTATAGTGACTAGCTAGCAGAAGACTATAACTGGCTAGAAAACTAAAAAGAACTGGAAGCAGACAAATGTTGAAGTTTGCTAAAATGCAAGATTATATGCTTTAAGGAAGAAAACCATGCTATATGAAAAAAAGTAGACTTTGCCATAAGATATACTGTATATCTCTAATTGGGACTCGTCTGCAGTGTTTAAGAGGGTAATCACAACCATGGTATAAAACTTTGAAACATTTTTATTATGGTAAGATTTGATCTTTATAATTATCCATAAGGCTTTTAAGTTTTGAATATTTATTATTATTATTTCAATATTTTATATTTATCTAATAGCAATTGCAAAAGTATAAGCAATTATTTCATATTTATTGTAAAGAAATTGTTAGCTTATTTTTTTATTAACCAATTTAATTTGTTTTGGCTTTTCAAACTCATTCCAAATATATGCCGTTAATATACACTATCTCTGAGAAGTCATGCAATCCACTGACGGACATGCAAGGATAATGGTAGAAATCTAAAACACTGACGGTCAGTGGTATTAAAATTTGCAGAAGCTTTTTATTTCGAAAGCTTGGAACCTGAAGACTAATTTTAAATTCATCTAGAAAAAGAAATTAAAAATACTTTTGGAATAATTACACTTAATCTTAGTGCTAGACTATTTGGTCATACATGTGATATTAACTATTTCTAATTATTTATATTTACTATCCATTACAATATATTCTGTGTCTCAAGGGTATGTTGAGCATTGAAAGTATATTATGACTAAACAACTAATTGATTTGTAATGCTGAGGAAAATATAAAATATCATTCCTGATGTACTCAGGCATCTACATTGCATTTTATGTTTAGTTGAATCTTTAAACACTGCTTCGACATCATGAAATAATAATGGAATGACTAATCGATAAATTTAAGATGCTTTTCATTTGGAAAAATGATTTATCATAATTTTACATAATTTAGTGTGTAATCTAAAGCATCATTATTTTTCATTGACAGGTTTATTTTGAAATTTTAGTATTTGTCTTTTCAATTTCTTATCTGGTTTTTAGAAAAAAAAAGGGGGTGGGGTAAAAATATAGTCAATTGTAAATTTTAAGGTTTATTTTGATTAATATTGATGTACAAATTAATTTATAAATTAAATGTTTAATTTTAAACATCTTATTACTTATAATTGATAGGTTTTTTGCAATTATTATTATTATTTTTGTTTTTAAAATTTTAAAATTTCTTATTTGGTTTTGAAAAATGAGGAGAAATATTACAATCAATTGTAAGTGTTGTGTTTTATGAAAACAATAATAGTAAAGGCCAAAAGAATTGTCAGTTATAACAAAATTTTGCCCTTATAAAAACTTTGGTTATTCAATACAAATTACAACAAAACAAACAAAAATGAGTGTGTTTTCTATGAAACAACAAATTAAAAGGTTAAAATGGAAATTACAATTTAAACGAAAAACTCAAATCTAACCGCTTCAGCTTCACCTATTTATATAGAAAGTAGGTTGAAGTAAAGAAGGTTCCCCTCTTTTCTTCCAATGCGTAAGCTTGTGGTTAAGACCTGTAGAGGTCCCTACCTTTGCATTTTCAACCGCACATGCTTTAGGTTTATTGCCTTAGTAAATATTTCTTTATGAAATAAAAACAACAATATAAATGAAGAATAGAAACTTTATTTTTAATTAATTTCTTAAAAAATGTATTTATTCTAAGAATAATGCGTGAAAATGTTTTTTTTTTGTCTTTTATTTGTTAAACTATTTAAAAAAACCTATATTTATGTATGTAAAGTACACTGAATCTTAAATTTATCAATGAGTTTTCCTTTCCTATTTAGTAAATGTGTCAACTTTAGGTTTCATTTTCAATATAAATACCTAATTAAAATGGTTTTTGAAGAAAGCAGTCATTTCATTTTCCAATATCTACAAATAAATTTTGTTAAGTAAAGTTGTATTACTATATATATAAATATAGTTTGTGCAGGAAAATGAAAATGCATAAAATATTCGTTTTTAATGATAATATATGGTCTACCTGTTTGATGGAATTACGTATAAAAGAAAAACTAATCAATAAAAAAGTTTGCATTGTTTCTTGAATTTATAGTTACAAGAGTCCCAAAAAAAATAATGTAGCTTGTAATTAAAACAATTTATTTACCAAAACAATGTCAATTATTTTATTAAAAAAACATCAATCATATTAATATATTGTAACGGTAACTATGTGCAGAGCAGCCAACTGGTGCTGCAGAGAAGCAAATGATAGTTTTAGAGTAATCTGTTTAAATAAATAATCAACAATTATATAACGGTAAAATTGAAGAGTAGTATTTGGATATATGTATAAATTACCACAACATAGGTATTAACAACCATTTGCTTCTACAACTTGTATATTTCAAACTTGGCACATTAAGAACCCATTCTCAGAGCTATGTGGGAGTTTTCTTTCTGTGAGTCATGTGTGTGGCACTAATGCTGTGTAATTATTAGCATGTATTACACAAGTATTATGACAATGCACTAATTATATAATTAACTCATGTATTTTTAGACAATGGAAAAGTATAAACTGTATATGTTTTAGTATATGTATAAAAGAACAATCAGACAAATTAATAAATAATAAAATAATTTATTAATGAAAAAAATAAATCAATAGAATATTATTTGTAGATTCCCTTTTGGACAGTTCTCAAGTTGGATATCAGGACAAAAATTCAAATCTTTTATAACTTAACTGTTCTTTATAACTTCTTCCATGTGTATATACATAAAAGATTATTATTTGTTTCATTAAAATGGTTTCATTCTGAACAAAATATACTGTCCTACTTGACAATCTCAATTTTCAGTTTTTCATTGTATATTCTTTTATAGTTCATTATATCTTTTATTTATTTGTCTTGAATATAAACATTAAATTTCTTTCCTTTTTACTATCTGACCATTGTATCTTGAAAGTCTTTCTTTTTCCTTTGAATATCATTCCTCTTAATTATTATCACTCAAACATTAAATATATTTACACATAGTGTTAATATTTTATTTTGCTTGAAACAAAAAACTTTCTTAGCAATTTGTCTGTCAGATTCTGTTTCTCTTTTTTCCTGGCAGCTTCTAATAGTTGATCAGGGAAAACACTGGATAACGTCTTGAGAATAAGAGCTTATGTGCTATTTGCTTCTGTTTAGTGCTCCATATTAAAAGAATATCTGGATGTAACAAGTATTTTCATAACTTTTAATACATCAAAGTAATTAAAATAAAAATTGACACTCCTTGTATAGTTTTTTTCTTCTACTTTTTCATTCAAGTGTGTGAGAGCGAGCCACTTGTTTGTTTTTGTATATTATTGACTTTATTTATATGCAAAATTTTTTTGCTTTATTTATAAATTTTGGGGATTGTCTCCTCAACAAATTTATAAAGTAATCTGTTTTCTAACCAAGGGGATTTTAATTAAATGAATATATCATTGCATATTTACTAAATAAATAAAATCTTTATTCACACAATTATTTTGGTGCACATTGATATTTCATTCCTCATTTATTTCCATCTTTTATGTATATACATGCATAAGTAAGCACACACGTTATTTTCCAAAATATAATCACAATGTAACTTTGGCATCGCTATGACAATGGTTACAATATAGATCGAAATGCAAATCCTTAAGAAATAATTGCATTCTTGAATTAACAATTTCCACATTTATTTTTGAATTCACAGCTACGAGTATATTTCCTCGTTCTGCATCTCGCATATCCGCTATGAATATGAGGCAAATGCCCTCGAAAGCGCTTAGCGTATAATAATTTTTGGAATCTTTATAGCTTCTCATTCTTAATTTGTATATTAAATGAAGTAAATACTCTATAGCAATAATGCATGTATTTTAAATAAAAGAAAGCATAGTGTACGCATAAATTGTGTATAAAATTAAAAAAAAAATCACTATACACTTATTACTGTAAATTTAAGAATAAATGTGGACATTTGTTATGGAGTTGCATCTGTACATACATTTTATTTGTCATCGATTTATGTTTTTTGTTAAATAATTGATATTATTTTGGTAAACAAATTATTTTTTATTGCAAAATGTATTATTTTTTTGACTATTTAATATAGTCTACTAAATTCAAAAATAAATATGAACTTTTTACTTTTTATTGATTAGTTTTTCATTTGCTTAAATAGTATTACTAAATCTTTAATCATAATTTTGAAGAAAATTTTAATAACATTATTTTAAATAAAAATTAATTTGTGTATGATAACCATTATATATAATTATCTATGTTTATGCATATTCAAAAAACTTACATGTATAGTGGTGGCTATGGTTATTAAAGAACCAAAGACACCAAAATGTATGGATACTGAACTGAGTTCAGATCCATATGACTATATAAGCTAATGGGCTTGGATTGAAAACATTAAGGTGTTTTCAGTTTAAGATTCATAGTTTTGTAGTTAAGTGGAGATAAAAGATGGCTGCTGGAGGGTTGCATTAGATCCTAAGATCTGGGTGCAGTGCTCTCAGATCCAAGGCTCCTCACTGACGAAGGCCACAAGCCAGAAACTAGTCTGGGGATATTGGATGAGTAGGTACTAGATGGGGATTTTATGCACAAGCCTTCTGGCATCCATTGATTACTCTAGCTTGCTGTGTGTGGCAATACGTGTATAGTGAGTTTTGCCTGTTTATGTATAATATGACTGGTATATATTTATATATATTCAATGCATTTTTTATAAATAAATACCATATAAATTGGAAATAAAATAAATGTATTGCCATAGCATTTTGAAATGTTGATATCATAAAGTAGAAAGTGAGTGTTTATAATTTAATAGCCAACAGATGGTAATAAATTTTCGATCAAGAAATATAGAAATTAGCATTGAATTACTTGAATTTGAGAAATAGCATTAAATTACTTTATTTTATTGTTACTTATCTGTATCGGTAAATTTTTTGACTAAATTGTTCAATCCACAATATTTGGAATTATTTGCTATGATAATTTTCATTAGAAAAGAATTCTAATGTTAATGTTTTAAAAAACTTTAAAGAATTTATTTCTCTTTTTAGTAGGAAAAGTTTGCCCTTCAGCTTGCACCTGTAACAGCACTAAAATATGAAATACTTAATGAATGCTAGATACTCAATTTGTAACAGATTTAACTACTTAAGTCCAAAACGCCATATTGAATTTTTTAAAATACTGACCTGAGACACAATTTTCACAATAATTTCAGTTTTAATTATGTTAGAGTAAAAAAAAATTGCATTAATAGAAACTAGAAAAACTAAGGAAAACAATAAGTCTAAGACAAATAGTGATAACTATTTAAAAATAAAGAAAAAAAAGAAATTTCAACATCCGACATAATTATTACTTCATTGTTTGTTCATAATTTCTAATTCATCATGAACTAAGTATTAATTACATCTTCAGTTATAATTTCTTTGTATTCCTCACAAAATTATCTTTCAAACTATGTATAATATCTCTTACCTGAGATAATCCATAGCTTCAGAATCTCCAAAATTATTCGCATAAGAATTCTTCATTTTTATCTTGTACCCCAAAAGTTCCAAATGTCAAAGGCATCTATAAAGATTCATCCTAATAAAAGATACAAAAGAAATCATCATAGCAATTGGCTTCTTGTCTATCTAAACTAGAAATTGTAGGCTATTGTCTATATCACTGATAAAATGAGTTTCATCTCTTCATTTTATATTTTTTTGTGTACATCAGTGATATTTATATTCTTTATGGACACCAGTGATGCTATCTTGTTATATTTATTGTATCAGATAGATATAATTTATTTGCATATAGTCCATTTGTTAGCTATAGACTTGAAAATACTGTGATGAAACATATAGCAAAACCAGAGTGACTCCAAAGCAAGAATATAAAGGCATAAACAAGAATCAGAATTTGATTATTTGCCTGCATATGCAATCTTTCTATACATTTCATTATTAGTTTTGTAACTCATTACTTGTAAACACAAACATATCATATAAACATAATAATAAATAATAAATTATTAAACTTTTTGAAAATCATTATTTTTATAAAATGTTTATTTTTATAAAATAAGTGGATTAGATCTTTAGAAAATTACGGTAGATATGAATTCTATATGAGCATATATATCAACTACAAACTAAAATTAATAAAAAGTATCATTTTTGCAAAAAATTAAAAAAAAAATTAAAATTTTATACTTACGAGCCTGATACATTGAGGCTCCATCGCAGGTCTTGTTTGTGAATAACATCCGATAAATGTCCATTCGAAGACGGGTAAATATTTTTTGTTTTTATCGCTTTGTGAAAATTACAAAATTGATAAAAAAACAAACAAAAAAATTAATTATTCTGCTTGATTAAAACTCCTGTAAAAAAATCCAAATTTCATTGGATTTTTTTGTGATAGACATCTTTGGAAAAACATGTGTCTGAGCTATCAAATGCCCGTATTTTGGTTGACGTCATGCTTATAGTTTTTACGTCAGTAAAGAAAGAAAACAACATGTCAACCGATCAATAAAGACGCGCGGCTTACCCGCTTAAAAAGCTGAAGCTTAAGCAAGTTTTATTTTCAAAAATGCATTTTTTATTTTTTTTTATAAAATATTTATTCAATAAGTGTTTCACATGTTGCAGATAGAAGTATTGTTAACTTTACAAGTTTGTAAGTGAATTATTATAAAAGATTGTTCAATAGACAAGTCTAAATATGAAATTATAAGTATAAACTTTCACAAGTAATATCAAATATGTTATTTTTCGTCGGAAAAGTGTCTTTAATCAGGTAATCGTAATCTACAGTCAGGCAAATTCATTGCTGGTTAAATCTAAGAAGGAAAGAATTGCAAATGTATGCTTGTTATCATATTTCTTATGAAGGCTACAACAGTCATTTTCTGGTCATTATTGTTACAATCATTAAAAAAAATTATAAGGTCTTCAGAAGTAAATGAATTTTGCTTATTGAAAATTTGTAATTGAAAATGGTGTTAATATTGTATATGAATTTTACCAGAAATATATCTGGCTTACTTTTCTTAAACTACTTAAGACTTTTTTTTGTTTCCAGAAATTGATAAATATGAGGGTACAAATAAATGTTTACAAAATAAAATAGAAAAATATACTGTTAGTTACTAAGCTGATTCTATAAACAGTTCTAGTTATATATATTTTAATTGAAAAAAGTAGTAGGGGGAGCTAAACTACAATTAAATTTTATATTTTAAGGTATGTGGGCACACACATTAAATGTGCAGGATTATCAAGATCTTATTGATCGTGGCTGGAGAAGGTAAGAAATTTTTTATTTTTACATTATAACTTTGCTAGTATTGAATATAAAGAGTAATTTTTATTATGTCACCAAAAAGAACATTAGATGTGGTATTTTTCCGATTCCTTATATTCTTATTGTAATAGCTAAACAGCATTAAGCTGTTGCACATGCGCTTTGCAGATTTTAACTATAAATGGCAATACAAACACTTCAAACACATGATAAAGTCTTTGGGAAAGATTAATTTTAATAATATTGACTTCTAATTAAAAAACATAAACACATATGTGTTATCATTTTCAAATTTGCTTTTATATATATTTAAGTATATAAAATAATAAATGAGAAAGAAAGGAGAAAAATTAATTTTTGAAACTGCGCTAAACATATAAGCTTGGAATGAAAAAAATATTTCATGGAAGTGAGATAATTGAGATGTGACATATGGACATTTCTATCAACGTGAAACTGAGGTATGGATAATTAAGATTTTAAAAAAAATCTTAGAAATTTTTCAAAGGTAAATACGAATATGATTAAAAATAAATAAATTACAAAATAGTTTTAAAATGAATTAATTAAAAATCTGTTGTTGGAGAAATAATACAAGACATTAATTAAATATAATATATATTGATCACTGCTTAAAAAAGCAAATTATTATTGATTTTAAGATAATTGGCCAAATTTACTTTATGATAGTGACACTGCTATCTTGATTTTTTTATTTTCAGTAAATAAAATAATGCTTGAAAAGACATAATAATTTTCCAATTCCATTATGTGGGCCCAATCTGAAGTTTGCTTAGAACAAAATAAAACATTTTCAATAATAAAATTTCAAAAATATAAGATTTGTTGTGGGGTTGGCTAGTTAAACAAAAATACTATATTCAATTTGTATTTCATTGATTTATTGGGAACTATACACATTTTGGATTTTATATAATGGTCTAAACTAAAATTTTTGAGATCTGATATTGACACTCAGTTTTCAGTATTTTTGGTAATAAATAAATAAATAAAAATTAATTTGTGTGCATTTATTTTTGCATTGTAAAACATAATACGGTAATAAAAATTAGTAGTGTTTTCAATGCTGTAAAATTTAATCCTTACAATAGGAATTTAAATTTAAGCTGATCCGAACACATCTCAGTTGATTGATATTCATTTTTTAGTTATCATTGTTTACTCTATGCTCCATATAAAAACTTAGTTGTCAAACAGAAATAGATGTTTTTTATCCATAATGTAGATATGCAATAATGTAATCAGCATTGTAAAAATATATAGGTATATTGCATATATACAAATTAAAAAGTAGCATATGTAAATAGATCTAGTAAAGTTGTGAAGGGAATATTTCAAATTCTCACAAGCTTATGTCATTATTTATTTAGCATATATTGTAATTTATTTAATTATTATTATTTATTTACTTGAACTCACACACACTTTTGTTCTTTAAAAATCCAGGTCATTTAATTAAAATACCTAATTGATAGAAGTTCCATGATTTCTGAAGGGTTTTTTAATATACATTCAATTTGTGATTTTTTTTTTTTTTGTTAACTTGTTTTTTAATGTACTGTTTTATCAAAAAGATAATAGCTATCTTATTACAAGAAAATATTAGGGGATAGGTATGGGACGAATTTAATTGGTAGACACATTACCAAAAAACTTTTTTTGTTAGATCTTTGCAAATTAGCATATTTACATTATTTTCACATTTGAAAAATTTTAATTATTACGCATACTAATTTTTTCTAGAAGTGAATTGTCTTTTAATATTGACTAATTTTATTCATATATAATCATGCAATTTTTTTACTATTATATAATTTTTAGTGAATATATAACATACAATGCCATGTAAAATCTTACTTATTAAATATTGTAAACAATATATAATAATTTTAGGTTTACATTGACAAAGCAAATGGATATATATTTTAGCAAAAATTATCTGCAAATTTGGTCATTGTTTATAAAAGAATAAATCCATTATTTTTTAATTTACAGCACAAAAGTATAATAAATACATTTTATGATTTGTTTAAGATAATAATAATTTTTATAATGACTTTGTGATGTAGATATGCATGACGAAATAAGCTTATTTAAAATTCATTTATACATATATTTGTATGCGCAGTCTCACCAAGTAATGTAGAAAATTAACCAGATTAATTAAGTGATGGGGTTAATCATTTTTTTCGATTTTTGAGACTTGGAAATATAAATAGTATGTTTATATAGAATGTAACTTAGTAGATATAGAAATAAGTAATTAATTTTCACTTAAATTAGTTCTATTTATATTAGTTTTATTTTAATTATATATATTTATATCTTTAGACTAACTCCTCATTGACCATTATAATATATATTGCATAAATTTAATATCACCTACTGTATATATGTGTAAAATTTTGGTTGTTTTATATAGCAGTAATTAAAACAATAAATCAATAATAATTTACCTTTAGTTATTAATCATTTTCTCTTTTTTATTTCGGTTGTTTTACAATAGCGTGTTGAAACCACCGGAGGGAGTTATTTCTATGATAGCGCACAGAAATATGCCGTTTCGGCGGCCTCCGCCGCTATCAAACGTTCTATTTCTAATGCTTAAGCCTAGAAATAGTCCGTTGATACGGGGGGAAGGGAGTGGAGGTAGCTGTTGTGTTGATTTCTATGCTAATGCACAGAAGCATGAGATTTAATCTGCCGCAGAAGCTATTGTGTCAGCTTACAGCTCAGATTTCGGGGCTAAGCATTTTGGATATGCGATCACATTTCACTTTTGGCTACAGTATTGTCTGAGGGTGGCTGGAATTCCGATTGTCAAAACTATTTTAATATTCATTAAGACCACCTCCTCCTCTATATCCCATGTTTTAGGAAGGTCTACTAACAATTATAAGCAGAGTCTCATGCTTCCCTAGCCCCCATTTTCTGCTGAAAAAATTGGGCAAGTGTAGGTTTAAGTGTGATTCCTATCAAATCACGCTCTAAGTCATGTTTCGTGCGAGAACAACTGCCAGCTGAATCAAATGGCTGAAATAGGAAACTTTACGAATGTCAAAGAAAGAATTCTTCTCTGACTGCTGGAACCGGGTTATCAAACAAAACAGCTTGAAGCTGCATGCGTGCTGTTTTTTTCCTGAAGAGCCCAAAAAGTTGGTTTTAATTGCCGTATATATTGATGTTTTTGGTAATTACCGGCAAAACTTTGTCAACCTTCGAGTTTTTTGCATTCCGTTCTGTTAGCAATTGGAATCACCTTTTCCCCCTCTCCCAAAGTTTGACTTTGGCTTGTAAATGTTACCGTTAAATGGAAATAGATTTATTTATAATTTATAAAAATAAAACAAACAAACAAAAAAAAAAAGAAGAAGAATCGGCTGATTTTTTTGTCATAGAATACCGAACTGAAAATATAAGGGTTTAATGAGAAGAATTAAAAAAAAAAAAGTGGTAACTCCTTTTTAAAATTCATTTTTAATTGATGTATTTTTTATTTTGGGTTGCCAAAATTGATTTGATAGCCGCCGTACTTTTTAAATGTGATAAACAACAACAACAAAAAAAATACATCGACCGAAAAGAAAAACCCCGGCCCCCTTTAGAAAATATAAAGAATGAAAAGAATAAAAAAAAATTAAGTACTTTTACATGTAAATTCATTTTTTGTTAAATTTTTTACGCATTTTTTTTTTTTGGTTGTGTTTAAAAAATTGATTTGATATTACTTTTATAAATGTGATAAACAAAAAACCAAAGCCAAAAAAAATGAAACCCGGCCCCGGAAACATTATATTTATTTTTGTTTACAAACAAACCACGCCCTCTGGCGGTTTCAACATGCTATTATAAAACAACCTTTATTTCTTTGTTTAAAATGTAGATTAACTTATTCAACAATTTTTTTTTTCTCTTTTTCATTTAGCAATTTAATGTTATATTTCCGAAAAATTTAGAAGTTTTGAAAATCTTTTTTTTTTTTCAGAGATTTTTTTACCTCCTTCACTTAGCAACTGGATGCAATCTTTTTAAAACATGAATTAAATCAATTTAGTGAAATAAAATAGAAAAATAAAATAGGCAGTTAGCTTATTGATTTATAAGTATTTACTAAAGTTGCTTTTTAATTAATATTGTTTAATGCATTTATCAGTTATTTTATTAATAATACTGTTGAAAGTGTGTGTACTTTGTAATTTATTTATTAATAAAATTGTATCATATATGTTTATATATTGTATATACATGTTGAAAACATCTGTATTAAATATTGTACATTAAAAACTTGTACAATTTGCTTCTATTCGTAACAAGAACTTGAACAGGGATACTACCTTATAATATTTTGTAAAATTTATTTACAGAAGCCTACTTTCAGCTTATCTGTGAATATAATTATTGTCCAAAATTATAAAATTTATTAAGTGATATTTATGATAGCCGAAAACATAATTCTTTAACCGAATTCTACAAAATATATATATATATATGTAATATTCTTAGTATCTTAAATTTATTATTTATATACATAAAGCACATTATGCATTGATAGTGAAGTTTAAAATCTAGATTCTCTCCCCTCCTCACAAGTAATTTATGTTAATGTATAAAAATATTAATGACTTTTTAATAATAATTACATTTATTTTCTTAGAGTTTGGTCACTACTTCTTAATGCCAATTATATTAAAACAATATCTTTAAATGAAAATATTTTGGGGAAAATAAACTTATATTATAATGTCCTCAGTTATAAATATATAATTTTTTTGCGTTTGTTTTAGGAGTGGCAGTTATTGTTATAAACCTACTCTTTGTAAAGCTTGTTGTCCTCAATATACAATTAGGTAAGATGAAATAATTGATCTATTCAAAATTTTTTGTTATTTGTAACAAGGCATTTACATATAAGTTGTGATTTGTAAATTTGATATTTAGTCAACAATATTAATTTGAATATTTTCATAAATAAAAGATAATTGTTTATGATTATTTGATGAGAAACTCCATATAAATGGCTTAAACTTTTTTGATTAGACTTGCCAGATAAAATACTAAAAATATATATATATATATTCTCTTTCCATGTGAACCCAAGGAAAAATCTTTTCATTAAATTAGCAATAGAAAGCTTTGATATTGATGTGTTTTATTTTTTCTTTTTCTCTGTAAACTTTTATTTGAATGCTAACATGTACTTTAAGGAAAAAGTTTTTGATTAAGGTTCATCTAGAACAAAAAAATAGACCAGGTCAGGATTTCTTTCAGTCGTTTGGTAAGTCTAATCATAGTAGTTTTAATTCATACACATGAAATTTCTGTCAAATAATCATAAATATACATGTTACTAAAGTTTTATAGTATTTTCCAGTCCAATTTTTATTTAAAGATGTAAAAGTAAAATGTAGGCTGAGTAATACTTCACGATTGGGGAAAGTTGCTTCTTTTTTTATTATCAGTTAGAAATACATTGTATGGTTGACTACTAATAAAATGTGCATTTAATTGAAAAGGGACTTTGAGTTCTTACTGAGATCTTGAAGAAACTGAGCAGCCAAATTTCTAATATTCACTCTAAAGGTTATCATTATAGATATATGAATATTCTCATAGTAAATGAACATACAAGGGCTATGCATCTTCGTATATAGTCTAATGTGATGAGATTAATGGTTTTTAACAGGTTGTATCAAAAGGGTGCTTCCTTTTCAAGTGCCTAATTTCTGATGAGAAATCATTCGAAAACAATGTATATATTTGTATGGGATTGAGGTTATATGATAGTATCTGGAAATGTTTAATGGAATGTAATTCTCAGCAAGTGTGTCTTCTGCTCAATGTTGTAGCAGTGTTATTGGCTAATACTTAGACTCCAAAAAGTTATGACTATTATTGGAGATGGTAAAAGTCACCAATCAAGGCAGTGTATGTTAAGAATTCCTAATTGTTGGCTATCAATTGATTATGATTATTTGGTCAGCTACAATGAAGGTCATTGTTAACTGAAGGAAGATTATATCAATTGAAAGAACTGGCAGATGTAAATTAAGCTATTGTCACACATGTGAAATTAGAAGAAAAGATTCTAAAAATATTTTATTTGAAAAGTCAAGTGACCTTTATTATAAAGGCACAAATTGGATTCATTATAAAGATTAAGACAAATATCCTTTATTATAAAGACACAAATATTGAAAATACATTAATTTAATGGGATTCATTATAAAGATGGAATTACAACATTACAAAGTGTGGAAATTTGCAGTATGTGAGATATGATAGCAAGATTAGTTATTCAAGTTATTGGAAGCTACCAAATGCATATCCCATTCTGAAAAATTATGATAAAGTCAAATACAAGATTTGGCAAATCCTTAAAAGGTGATAAACAGTGGTTATGGAAATCAGAGGATATTAAAACTTGTTGAATTTGCACAAAAAGAAATACTTCTTATAATGATTTTTTTTTTTTAAAATCCTGGAATATAGACATGGAAATATTCAAATGAAGATAATGTGAAGTTGAAATATATTTTCATCAATTAGAATATATGCATTTCAAGATTAATATGCTTAATGGATTCCACAGTTAAAAAAAAATATATCAAAAAGCTGTTTCTTGTAGTAGCCAAAAAAAAAAAAAGGCAAATTCAAACATAATCTAAATCAAAGTGATAACAAGGTGTGTTTTAAAAAAAAGTAAAATTAATAATAATAATAAGAAAAACCATTTAGTCAAGACAAAAATAAAAGAAAGGTAGAATTAAATTCTAAATAAGTCGCAAATAATTGTATTCTATTTTTTCGGCGGTGGGATTCAAACAAATTTTTTTGACGTCATGAAACGGTCCGAAGTTTTAAAATGATAAGAAAAAAATACAATTAGCAAAATTTGTTGAAAAAATATCACGTTCCAACAAAAAACCCACAAAAAGTAACGAAAATGAATATCAAAATTTGTTTAATAATAAAGAAATCATGTTGTAAATGAAATAAAAATTATTCGTTTAATCAATATTAGAAAAAAAAAACCCTTGTTGTATAAAAAAAGAAAAAAGTTGCGGCGGCCCGGTAACGTTATATTTCATTGATTTTGTCTAGGATCAACGCTCCAAGTGGCTTTGCCCGGATTTCAGGCTTTTACCAAAATAATTCTTATTTACTAATGTTTTTATTGTATTTTCTCTGCAAAAATGAATTATGATGGTTAAAGTTATTGAAAATTTATAGTCTCTCTTAAAAATGTTATATATGTGTATTTATGTAATATTATTTCTTTGACCCAAATTCCAGTCTAACTGATGCTATCATTAAAGGGAAGATAATTGTGTGATCTAAGTACAGATTGATAATTTAAAGAAGCAGAGTTGAGTGAAAAATTTTAGAAGGAACCCTTTTACATTTCTCTTTTGTAAGTTTGAGCATCATATTAAGAAAATTATATTTGAAAATAGATATCAAATGTATGCAGACAGAAATTTTGAATATGCCAATTGGATAATAAATCAAGTGATATTTTGAAGTGCAATAGAATTTTTTCTACATAGCTTTATTTTTTAATAGTTCTGATAACTAAAAATTTAATTTACATTTGAGGTTTATAGGATGAACCACAAATGTAATTTTAATTTACATTTTGGAATAAAGATTTTTATTATAAATGTTTATTCTCAAAACTTTTAACCAAAAAATATAGATGACTTAATAGAATTTTCCTTACAAAGCATCTTTGAAAATTATCAAGGCATGAAACTGTTGTCATTAGATTCCTATTATATAATACTGCTGTTTGTGACTTAAAATAATTTTTCAGGAAATGGTTTGTTTATTTATTAAATTCTAAATCCATGTCCAAATATTTACCATAGGCTACACTTTTTATAAAAAAAATTTATGAGTTAATAGCCAAAATACAAATATCACACTTAATTATTTATATTTTGAGTTATCTTTGTAAATAATTTGAGGAATTATTCCCACCACAGGGAATAATGAAAAACCAGTTGACACAAGCAAAAATGTAGCTTAAATTTCTAAACCAAAGAATGGGTTTTAGGGCATTCGAATGATATATGGAAAGTGCGCATTTGAGATAATATATACATTTGTCATATTGTGGTTTTTAAATATTTTATAAATTTTTTTTTTTAATTTTCATATCAAAATTTTATTCATAATATATTTGATGTATATATACATATTTACAATGGATCAATATTGATTAAAAATGGTGTAATATATACATTTTTTTTTTTGCAAAAACATGCATTAATATATATATAAAGAAAAATGAAAAACTTATGATAATTCAGCTTTTTTTTAATGATATTCAAAAAAAATTATTCAATTTTAACATTATTTTTTAATATAATTTTTTTCAAGTTCAGTCTTTAGTTGCTTGAAGTACCAGATCATTTGGAGAAAAAGTCAAATCATATAGTATGTGGAAAAATCTTGGACCTAATTTTTTGAGTATTTTTCGCTCTTCATATAAATTTGAATTTTGTTATGTTTTTTCAATGATCAATGAACGAGAGAACTTTTACATTTAAACACCCACAACTTTAAAAAGATCAAGAGCATATTGCTCATGCAAATTTAAACTTCTCTGATTTTTAATATAATTTTATTTAGATGACTAATTCTGCCATATGTAGTGGTTTCTGAATTTTCTTAATTATTTAATTTTTTTATGTGTGATTATATGTACATGTGCGTGTAATTAAATATTTTAGCTTTAATAATTAAGTACACATATATAATATTAATTTTAACTGAACAGAGAACACATAACTAATAATTGCATAGTATGCTTTTTAAGAACAGTGAGAATAAAAGCAATCATTATGTCATTCGTAATTTGTACACTAAATTTATTAATAATTTCAGTATACAGTCCTGTCCTTATGAAAAGGTGACTGGTGACCTCTTCAGGCTTCCTGCAATACTATTTCTGAATTAATTCGTGTATCGCAAAGCGACTTAATTTACTTATTCACCACAAAATTTTTTTAAGGTGCTGGTGTATCTAGATCATGTGTTATTACATAAATGTAATAGTGTTCTTCATATCTTACACTACAGTGAAACAACGTGTTAACATTAAATTTTATTTTAAATTGGACAAAATTGATCATGTGTTATTACATAAATGTAATAGTGTGCTTCATATCTTACACTACAGTGAAACAACGTGTTAACATTAAATTTTATTTTAAATTGGACAAAATTGCTAATGAAATGTTTGAAATAATTTTAATTATCTAAGGGAATGAAACTAAGAGTCATAAAAATTGGCAAGATTTTGTGATGACATGGATGATCACTGAAGTCAATCCATAAAGATACAAAATATATTCACATTTCATGTCATAACTCATGATACAAACACACCAGGGCCTAAAACTTTTTGTAGTGAATAACTAAACTGTGTCACTGCACCATATGCATTGATTCAAAAATGGGACTCAAGGCAGCTTGGAGAGAAAACTAGTCACATTTTTACTCGGACACTGTATAGTTCATTAATGCATTTAATTTTGCAGATCTTATTTGGTGCATTGTGCAAACACTGATATGTGTTTTTATTTCAAACAATTGAGGTACACTTTATTACTTTAACTTTAAAAAAGCCTTGAATGTTACCAACTGCTTTAATATAATAAAAAAGAATAAATGTACTCATAACAAAACATTTGACGGAGGAAAATTGGGGCTCATCAGTTACCTTAGAGCTCTATACATCATATGATTACCATTTCTGTTTCACCTTGGAGCTCTATTCATCCATTTTTTACCACATCATAGTTGTTGCAACTTCCTTTACAACAAATCATTTTAAATTAAAAATTTAGTTAAGGTTTAGCATTATAAAAAATATTAAGTTTACTTTTTCTGTTATTACAAATATTTTTAGGAGCATTTATAAATTTATTAGATTATTGATTATTCATTAGAATTAGTTTGAGTAAAGGCATTAAACTATGTTCAGTATTAAATTATTTGTTTAAACACTAAATTGTGGTCATATAAAGTAACAAGTTTTACATTTTAAAATAAAAATATATTAGTTATAAAAGAAGTAAATGTTTTAGGCTTTACATATGTTCTATGAACAATTAGATTTTTCTTTTATTGTATCATGATTGATAACAATTTATTTAAGGTTTAGAACTTTAAAGAATGGAAGTGTATTTCTATTGTTTGTTACAAATATTAGAAGATGCTTTACTGTATACATTATATAAATATAAAAGAAAAAAATTAGAGCTCTTAATTTATCTTTTTATATATATATATATTTTAAAAGGTGCAATGTTCTTGATTTCCGAATCTCAAAATCTCAAAAAAAGATTATTAAAAGGATGCAGCGTTTTCTTACAACTGGAAAAAGAAAAAATGAAGAAAGTCCTTCTAAAAAGCAAGAGATACATGAAGAATCTAACATAGATGCTATTGGATTATCATCTGAGCATATTTCTTTACCAGAAAATCTTCAGACAAGAATTTCAGATGCCAAAATCAATTTTTCAGATGACTTAATACAAGTAGATAGTTCACCAATTCAGAAACCTGAGGAAATCAAAAATAAAGAAATTAAAATCTGTAGTAGAGGTATTTACTATCTTTGTGTTATTTTTTTTTTCTATTACATTTTCAAAAGAAATAAATTTAAAAAATATTATATATAGATATTTCTAAAAATTATTATGTATAGAGCTCGCAAAATAAGCTCTTAACAAGCTTTGAGAATATCCTCAACCCCAGACCGTTTTCTATTTCTGGCGTTGTCAGTGAAGTGCCAGGATATTCAAGCATTAGATTAAAAATACTAGGACAAACCCAGCACTTTATCTAATGTATAATTATTGAGTAGAAAATCTGAAATTGTCAGGCATCCATATGTCTTCCAATCCAGCTTTATGGAGCTTATTTTTCGAGCTCTATATATAACATTTGTAAATACAAGCTTTATTTTATACCTTAAACATATGGTTGTAGACATTTGAGAAAATATGTTAATGGTCAATAAAATTTTTATCCAATCACATCTCTTCATGTAGACTAAACCAAACCTAATATCTTAAATATCAAATTTTTGTTTTGCATTTATTATTAATTATTTTACTAGGTCAGAAATTATACATCTTTTTAAAATTTTTAGATATATATACATATACTTTAAATTTATTAAAGATAAAATGTATATGTTTATATAAAATTAGATTTCTTAATTTTAATGAAGTCATATTTATTAAGATTTTCAGAATATGCAATGCTATAGGTGTTAAATATTTATCAAAAGTTGATAGTGTTTTAAATAGCTCAGTTTGGCCCTTATCAATCATAAGTAGTTTATGATTGACAAGAATAACCATTCAAAATTATAACTACTCATTGTTTTATAGGTATTTAAATAAGCATTTGTTAGAATACCAAAGACGGTAGTTTTTGTTTCAATATTTCTCCATATTAAATCTGCAGTTCTCATTAAAGGTACTGAGATTTAAGTCACATCATCCAAACTGATATAGAAACAAAAAAAAATGTTAAACTAATAAAGAATTTGAAGTTATATTAAATAATTTGGCTTTTGAAATATTATAAATCAGTTATTCAGTAAAAAGAGGCTATGCTCTTGCAGAGTTCCAGAAAGTACATAGGTTATTGATGTAAAATAAGCAGGATATGAAATTGGACTTATTACAAATGAACTGTTCTATAAATTAGAACAGTTCATTTGTAATATTAGATCACCTTGTGATTATAATAATTTGGAGTTTTATTAATATTCAATATTATAAATTCCACTAGAAATAGAAAGTTAATTATTTAGAATTATTTGAGGCTGTGCACAGAGGTTTTTTAAAGTCTCTAAACAATAAAGGGTAATGGTCCTCTTTTTTTCTTTTTTACTGTGTGTATATATATATGTGTATTGATGAGTTGTGCAGGACTTAATAAAATGTTTGATTTATACTTTTTTTGACAAGATAATTCCTGCTATGGTTTGTATTGATAATATGATACAGAGATGCTTAATTGGTTTTAGAAAAGTAGCAAGAAAATTGATTTTGGAATCAAGTTGAACAAAATTCCTTAATGTTAATAATTAATTGGTACAATCATTAGCAGCAATCATTCATAAATGAGTATTGCTATTCCAAGACGGGGGAGGGGAGGTAGAACGACACAAAAAAAATGTCTATAAATGAGTTTTACAGTAATACATAAACCACAAGTATGTCCACATATACTGGTCATTATTTTGTTTATATAATATTTTGCAATGTACAATCTTTTAACTTCTGCTGGTACCTTTTTTTTTCTCTAAGACTTCAACACCATGTCTAATTGGAGCTCTCCGTTGTATTTTATCCTCAGCCATATTTTCCTAGTAAAAGTTTCAACAATCATTATTATACTTTTTTATATTGTCTTACTATAAGCATGCTCAAGTACAGTATAAAATATTTTTTTTTAGATAGTCTTATAGTGCCCAATCTAATGAAGATTATAAAATTGCAGTATTTACTTTTATATATTACTGAATCTTGTCTTTAAACAACTTGACTATTAATTACTGGTACACCTGGGTCTCGTTTTATGCGGATTATTTTAATGCGATTTTGAAGTTATGCAATTCATGTTTCTTCTTAATATCTTGCATATTTCACTATATTTATTAGATATCAAGAAATTTAAATTATTAATAACTTATTTTCACTTGAAATACTTTTTTTTAAAAAAATAAATAAATAATGTTATATTAGCAGCTAACGTGAATATGGCCTGAAGCTGTATTTAGAATCTTAGCTTCTATGTAAATAACCTATTTATACTAATGAGTAAATAATAATAATCGATTTATACTTACATATAAAAATATCGCAATAAATATTCAAAAAATTTAAACTTTTAAAACGTACTTTGTTATATATAACAGAAATGAATAATCTTTTAGATTTTTAAAATAAAAAATGAAGATTTTATGAACTGAAAATAATCTTTCTAATGATAATGTATAATATTTTGTTTTGATTGCAATTTCATTTTTTTAATATAGAAACAAAACCATTAACACAGCATAAGACAGAAAGTGGTGCTAGTTGTACATCACATCACGAATAAAAATAAAGTGGCTAACAGGTTTCTCTGGGCATAATTGCTGAGATTCTTGACTTTGTTTAAGGAGAAGCTACAATGCATTACATCACATCGAGTCTGATTTCTTACCAGTTTACAAACGAACATTAGCGGTAATGATTAAAATATGTATGATAAATGTAAAATTAAATACTGTTGTAATAAAAAAAGTAAAAAAAAGTTTGTCTTGTATAAATTTTTTTCAAATATTTGAAATTTTTTATTAGTCATATTTTAATTGCTTATTTTTTAAATGCGAATTTTAAAGTAATTCTTCCTTGTTGCTTTGCTTTTATGCGAATTCTGAAAATTACAGCACCTATACCCCATTTTTCAAGGTAAGTTATGTCTATTTTTGTGCGATTTTATTTAATGCAGGTTTTCTGTGGAACTGATCTACCGCATAAAACGAGACCCAGGTGTATTCATTTAAAAATTAGTAAATTTTTATATTAAAGATTTATTAATATATAACTATTTCTTAAGACCTAGAAGGTCTTACATAAACTATGCCAAACCAAATATTCACATTACCTTTTTAAAACACACTTGAAAGTCATTTATATTTTTCTCTGTCTATAACTGCATTTTTTAAGAAGTAACATAAGTGCAGATGTTTTTAGAAATTATTGTTTTATTATACTGTGCATATATTTTTTTAAAAATGTAACTAAAAATATGAATTAAATAAGTACAAATATTTAAATTTTATAGGAAAAAAAATGAAAATAATTCATGAGTAAAATATATGTATAATACCATTTATACACTTTCTTTAATCACTTTTTACAGTGCAATCAAATAAAGTGTATTCCTTAATTTTTTTTTTTTTTTTTTATGGTTTTGACTCATCAGAACTACGGTATTATAATATATATATATAACCATGCAATTAGGACATTTATATATACATAAATAGATATAATTATATAGCACATTATATATAGTATATTTCATATATAGCTCTTATCTATTTCTTCCTCCTCCCTCAATATTTTGCTTTTTTTTTTTTTCATATTTCAATATAAACTTCATTAATACTCCTTTAAAAAAAATGGCGGTAGTGTAAAAGTTTTAAGATCTGAAGAAGACTGTTAGGACAGTCGAAACTGTTATAAATAAAAAACATTTGCTTAAAGTGTTAAAGGAGTATTTAATGAAGTTTATATTGAAATATTATATATAATACTTAACATTATAGATTTTATAGAATACAAATATTTTAATGAATCCAGTAATTATATACCTATACATTTTTTACAATTTCATAAATATTAATCTTCTGGTTTTTTATTCTTATTTTGTTTAATTCTTTTATATAAATTATTTTACATTTTTAATACATATTCTTTTACATTTATATAATTTTTAAAACTTTTTACTAATTTAATTGATTTTTATCACTTTAATTATTCTATATTACAATTTTAATCATGCATTACTTAATTGTAATATAATTATACATTTTCCCCCCAAAATTTTTAGTTTTTTTTGTATAACTTTATCTCCTTATCTCTAAAAACTTAGAACTGACAAAAATTTAAATTATTTTTTATTTTATAAATTAACTCCCCATCTGAGTATTTTTAAAACTATTTTTCTATTTTTTGATCCGTACATTTATTTTATGAAATATATTTTTATAAAAGTAATGTTAAATCTATATTTAAATTTGATAACTTCTTTAATTTTTTTATCTCTGTTATACTTAATATAATAAATCATTTTTATGCTATCTTTTTCAAATTTATGACCTGTTTCTAGTGAAGATAAGTAAATACCTGATCTTTTATAACAATTGTATAAATTGAATTCCTTGTTTCATCTATATAATTACTTTTGATATTATTTGCTTACTGTGTCTTGCATATTCTTCATTTGTACAATTTTTTTTTTTTCCAATATATTTATTCTTTTTTTTTTATTCATTATTTTAAATTTTGTTTTATTGTTAATTTTTTTTATTAATCTTTCTAATAATTTAATAGATATAAGTTTTTATACATGTATATCTATTTTCATTGCATTTGTCTGTTATTTTCTTTTTTGTAATTATTTAATCTTTCTTATAACAATTTTATATTACTTTTTATAACCTTTATTAAATAATCATTATTTTTAAATTCTTTAACTACTTGTTTACTATAATCTTTCTTTTTTGAAAAATAATTTATAGCTCTATATATATATACATTCTTGAACTTATTTATTTTGTATTTTGTTATCCATATTCGAATTCCATTTAGTTATATTACTATCAGTATTAGTTTTTTTTAAATATGGAAGCTTCTATTTTATATTTACTATTAATACATGGTCCCGTTCCCCCCCCCCCCAAAAAAAAAGATCTATAATAAGCAAAAATTTTATACAAATTTGGGAAAACTGATTTACAATTCAAGTGGATATTAGAAAGTGTTAAAATGACAGACAAATAAAATGGTATATAAATTACAAAAAGTACATTTTGTAAATACATAGCAAGTTTAAATAAGCAATTATTTTATCTAGCGCCATGTTTACAATTATATTACATTCAAATATCAGCCTTTCAAGCTAATTGAGCATGCGCCTTTTGAGAGTGTTAAATAAATAGTAATTTAAAGTGAGAATTCTACTCACGCTCTCCTCAACAGTTCTTCAGATTTGCTCATATAAAAGAATTTGAGTCGTAGGAATAAGAGGATCCTTTTTATTCCTGCATAAATACTATATCTTGGATTGAAGAGGAAAGTATTCATTTATTTAACACTCTCAAAAGGCGTGTGCTCAATTAGCTTGAAAGGCTGATATTTGAATGTAATAGCAAGTTTAAATAAAGATTTAAGCTTGAAAACATTACTCTTACAAAAATATACTTTATTAAATAAATATATGGATTAAAAATAGAATAAGAAATAGTTCTAAAAATACTTAAAGGAAGTTTGAATACAAAGTTAAAAATGATTTAAAATTTTTGTCAGTTATAAGTTTTTAGAGTTAAAAGAAGGAAGGTTATATAAAAACTAAAGTTTGGTAATTATTTATTTTAAAAATATATACAATATTTAGTTAGTTAAATTTTAAACTTTAATATATATATATATGTATATAAACTATTTGTTTGAGTATTTGCTTCTAAATTTGCATTTGTAAAAATGTATATATATACCTATTTATTTTATTGAAATATAGATCCTAATAAACCACTTTGTCGTAAAGCTAAAGAAATAAGAAAACAGCGAAGATTACAAAAATTAGCTGAACATGCATCTAAAGAACCCTCATTAGTAAAAACAGAGGTAAACTTTCTCTTGCTTTATACTGTTTTGCTTAATAAATACAATTATTGCAAATTAAAACATTTATTTTATTAATATTAAAGAAAAAGTAATAAAAATATATGTTAATAAATTAGAAATAAGTGTAATAGTTTAGTTAAAAATAAACACAATACTATATATATTATTTGTCAAATTTTAGACATTATGAAAAATTATGTTAAACTATTAAAGTAGAAAATCAATTAATTTTCTTATGTAACTGTAAATCTGAAAAATTATTCCTAAGGATTTGCAATTAAAACCTCCAATTTGATCCTAGAAAGCTGAGAATATTATTCAGAGCGAGATGCTACTAAGAAAGAATAAATGCTCAAGGTTTTCCAAGTATTTAACCTTGCATTTCTTTGATAATGTAGAAAGTTTTCTACAAAAAATATTCTTGGTGGGATGGTGCATTTGGTTAGAACATTATAGTCAAGAATCTAAGGGTCCAGGTTCAATTCCCATGCGAGCACTGTTACTGATCAGACCAGCAACACTTGAAGAAGAGGGGAGAATAATACCTCTTGAAATGTTGTGCATATATTAAACTGTGTACAGTTGAATGTATTTGAAATATTTAAATAAAGTTAAATTTTTCTAAAGACATTCAATACTCATATTAGATAATGAAAATAGTTCAATATATAAATACACTTAAAGCACTATCGTCACAAGCCTTCAGAAAACATTATTGATTTAGACTTTGCAAGAGTTTCTCAAGCCGTAAAAAGATCTTATTCTAAATTACATGGAAAAATAAAAGAATATCAAAAGAAACATGAATCTAGTACCAAAGAACAAATCAGCTTCATCTGATAAAAATCTTTGTTTTAAATACATAACAAATGCTGAAATTTCTGTTTTTGAAAAAGGATTAAATTTTGCTATCACATCTAATATTCCTTCATTAGATGTAATGGTAGCCAATAAGGAAGTCATTCAAAAATTATCTCTAGAAAAAGCAACAGAATTAATATGCTGGAGAATAAAAAGAACACTTAAGGGAAACCAAAAATTGAAATTTCTACGATGAAAGGAAAGCTATTAAATCTCTCAAACTAGACAAATCTATAATTATTCTCCCTCTTATAAAGACAATAGTACAGTTGTAATGAATGCAACTGATTATGCTAACAAAATGCAAGAGCTCCTTACAGTAGACCCTATAAAAAAGTGGCAAAAAAATTTGATTCCAAGAACAGAAACAAAATTACAAATGTTACTCAGCATCATATACGATACGGTAAAATGTAAATTATCATTATATTTCAGCAAAATTTGTCATTTTTATAATCTATCTTCTAGAAATTCCATCTTGCCAAAACTTGTCAAGATTTTTTCTCAATGTTCTTAATTCTTTGTCATATAAGATACAGTCCTTTGTCAGAGATTCAAAGCACTTTGTATATTTAATCAAGAACATGAAAATGGGAAAAAAACTGACATATTAGTAAGCTTTGATGTGGAAAATTTCTTCACAAATGTTCTTTCCTTAAATTTTTTGTAAGTAAATGATTAAATGATGATAATAGCTTACAAATCGAAACAATTTTAACACCAACATACTTCCAGTATAACACCAAATTCTTTCTACAAAATCAAGGGATTGCTATGGTCTCACAGCTGTCACCTTTGATTAGCAATATTTACATGGAATCACAGTCATAAACACTATTTCATATCTGCCTAAAATTTGGCTTTACTCTGGTGATGGTACATTTCTTGTATGTCCACATGATAAAGCATTTCTACAAACATTCTATATCTACATCAGTAACATATTTCCTTTAATTAAATTCACAAATAGGATCTGAACAAGAACAAAAATTATCATTCTTAGATGTTATTGTGATAAAACTCCCTCATAACAAAATCAAAACTACAGTTTACAGAAAAACCCACACAAAATACTTAACATATATATATATATATCCAATCATACTAGAAATACAAAATGTGGGATTATACTGTTATCAATATGAAACAGAGCAAAATAAATTACACAGAAACCATTGATTTGCAAAAAGAAAGGATCTACATAAATCAAACTCATGTAGCTGGTTTTCCATTATCTAACATTAAAAAAACATTAAATATACAACAAAAAGGAACATCAAAGGAAGAAACAATATTGTAGTGCATCCATATATACCAGGAACAACAGACCAACTAAAGAAAATCTGCACTGAATATAATATTCGAACTGCTTCGCAAAGCCCTGTACTATAAGGAATTATAATATCTATAACATCTAAACTTGAAATGCTGAAAAATAATAGCTACATCTGTGGAATAACATATGAATATGGGAATAGGTATATTGGTGAGACCAGTCGCCCCATAAAAAAACAATTGAAAGAGCACAAGCTAACGATAAGGAAAGAAAAACACATATCTAAAGTAGCAGACCATATTATATATATCAATGAACATATATTTTATTTGGAGAATACAAAAATTAGGGGAAAGAACAAAGAAGCCATTCATATGACAATAGCTAATATCTCCATAACTCAACCTAATGTGATAATATATAATGTGTGGAAGCTACTAATTAAATTTGCTCTTAAGAAAAAAGTGGAGAAATCAGGAGGAACTTTATAGATATGAAATTTTTATTGGCTGTTGCCTTTGGCAGATTAGTTGGTTAGAATAGAGCATTACCTTAAATTCAATATTGACAAATCTGAAGATCCATATTTGATTTCCATGCTAGTTGTTGGTCAGACCAGAAACTTCTGATGATGAGAGAAGAATAATAATATTCATGAAGTTGTGTTATCATCATCATCATCATCAAACATTATCAATCCACTGCAGGATGAAGGTCTCTCCAAGTTCAATCCATCTTTTCCGATCTTTAGCTTCTCTTCTCCACATCACCCCTGCACACTTTCTTATTTCATCCATCCATCTCACATGTGGTCTCTTTCTGGGTCTTTTAATCTCTTGGAATCCAGTTTAAAATTTCAATTGTCCATTTATTATATCTCTTCTAGCAATATGTCCAGCCCAACTCCACTTCAGTCTTTTAATTTTTTCAATGAGGTCAGTAACACCTGTTTATTCTCTTACCCATACATTGCGTTTTCGATCTCTTCTTGTTACTCCCAACATGCATCTCTCCATACTTCTTTGAGTGGTTTGAAGTCTCTGTATTGCTCTTCTATTAAGTGTCCAAGTCTCAGATCCATAAGTAAGAACTGGCAAAACACATAGGCATATTTCCTTTTAGTATCAAGTTATTTCTACCAAAAACACTCCAAACAAGTTTAATTCTATGATTAATTTCATCCATTATGTTTCCATCTGTATTAATAATCTGGCCAAGGTATTTGTAACTGTTAACTTTTTCTAATTCATCATAATCAATCTTTATTTTCGTATTTTGAAAAAATTTATTAAACATTACTTTAGTCTTTTTAACATTTATCTTTAGTCCTACTTTCCTACTTTCATCTGATAACTCCTGCAACATTTCCTGTAACTCTAAAGCATTATTTGCAAAAACAACTACATCATCTGCAAAATCTAAATGACTTAAATAATCTCCATTTACTTTCACTCCTTTAACTTCCCATTTTAATCCACAAAATACTTCTTGCAGCACTGCTGTAAAAAGTTTTGGAGATATGGAGTCACCCTGTCTTACACCCTTCTCAATGTTGACTTTTCTACTATCATTATGTAATCTAATTGTGGCTGTTGCATTTTTATAAATATTCTTTAAAATATGACAATATTCTGGATCTATACCTTGATCCAATGCTTTAATCACTGAAGAAAAGTTTATAGAATCAAATGCCTTTTCATAATCTACAAAGCCTAAGCATAATGGCAACTCATATTCATTCGTCCTTTCTATAACTTCTCTCAATACCTGGATATGATCTACTGAACTAAAACAACTTTTAAATCCAGCTTGTTCTCTTGGTTGGTGGAAGTCCAGTGTTCTCTGTAGACGAGTTGTAATTATCTTAGTAAAAATTTTGTATAAAACTGATAAAAGACTGATAGGTCTGTAATTTCTAATATCTTCTTTATCACCTTTTTTAAATATTAATATTAATACTGCATTCTTCCAATCATCTGGTACATCTTTATCATTTAGACATTTGGAATATAACTTTGCTAAAAAAATTTCTATTTCTTCACCTGCTTCTTTTAATATATCAATTATAATTCCGTCATTACCTGGAGATTTCCCTTTCTTCATAAATTTAATTGCATCTCTCACTTCCTCATTTAAAATTCTGGGCAATTTAGAAGATATAATAGGTATAGCAGGTACTTGTTCTTTATTACTATATAATTCTTGATAGAAGTCTTCTACACATTTCATGATGTCATCTCTCTTTTTAGTAATAATGCTATCTTTTTTTTCTTATTGCAGATATAAATTTCCTACCAATACCAAAATGTTGTTTTACACTCTTTAGACTTTTATTCTCTTCTACAGCTTTCCTTGCTAGTTCACAATTATACTTTCTTATATCATTTTCAACTCTTTTCCGCACCATTTTACAAAATTCAAGATATTCAATCTTTTTTAATGCATCATTGTTGTATATCCTCACATTCCTTTTTTTCTTCATAAATTCTCTAGTCTCAGTAGAAATTTTATTGGTCAATTGCTGCTTTTTTCTACCAGCTATCTTTGTTGCAGTTTTTAAAAGTGTATCAGTTATTTTCCTATTAATTTCATTCAAATCTGAATCATATTAAAAATCTACTAATACTTGAAACCGATTTGTAAATTCTAATTTGAATTCATTAGAATGTTTCTGAAGATTAGGAATATCAACTACAAATATTGTTTTTCTTAATAATTTTTGTCTCTCTAGTTTTGCATTAACATGTATCTTACATCTTACTAATCGATGATCACTTCCTGTGTTAAATTTATTAAGAACATTACAATCTTGAAATATGTATTTTCTGTTAGTCAAAATATAATCCAATTCTGCTGTACCTTCATTTGGATGCTTCCATGTCCATTTCCTTTTAACATTTTTTTCAAAAAAAGAATTCATAATATAAAGTTTTTCTTTTTCTGCAAACTCCACAAGTCTATGTCCTCTCTCATTTCTATTACCATAACCAAAATTACCTACAGCATTTTCGTCTTTCATTTGTTTACCAATTCTAGCATTAAAGTCTCCCATAACAATTTTAAAATGTTGTTTACTCTGATCAAAAGCCTTTTGTATATCCATATAAAAATCTTCTACTACTACATCACTATGAGAACTTATTGGGGCATAAACCTGAATTATCTGCATTTGGTATCTGCTATTAAGTTGTAAAACTAATCTTGCCACTCTGTCCGATACACCATCAATCTACACAATGTTATTCTTCCATTTTTTATTTATAATGAATCCTACTCCACTTGTATTTCCAATATTTGTGCCTTTATAGTAGAATACATGTCCACTTTTTAAATTAATTGTTTCTTCACCTTTTCTTTTAACTTCACAAAGTCCAATAATGTCCCATTTAATACAAGACAGTTCTTCTAATTATTGCAATCTTCTTTCACTTGAAAGTGATCTGCAGTTGTAAGTACCTAAATAAAAAGTCGTCATCAAATGGCAGTCTGAGTCCGCAATCAGGGGATTCTTAGCACCCTCCGCCTTCGGCCACCAACCGCTGCCTTGGTTGGTGACTTTACAACCTCTTGGGAATAAGGGCCATGATTTATTTTTGTCTGTCATGATTGTATATATTGGAAAAATATTCTTAAACTTGGAGGTAAAAAACTAATAAACTCACCACGCTGGCTAATGCGTGTTGGTGAGCAGCCCATCCATGTTCATATACTATATGAATAATCACATAGTAATAACAGCTACAACGACAAGAACGTATGGAGTGGACATTAGGAATTTGCCCTGCTTGGTTCCTTTAAGGACTCCAAGAAGAATCAAAGGGTATCTTTTCAGTTAATGGCAAACTTCTTTCTGCAACCATTTGTGTTATATGCTAACCTATGTACAATTACTAACAGGTGAGTGAATGTATTTGAAAAGTATAAATAAATTTTAAATTTTTTCTAAGTACATTCAATATGTAATATTAGATGATGGAAGTAATCCAACATATAATTAATACTATATATATATTGATTTATTACTATATATATATATATACTGTATAATATTGAAAAAATTAGCTAATAAATTTATTAATATAATTAATAATTTATTTTTGATAGATTTAATATTCTATTTTTCTAATGTTTTGATTAATTTCTTTTGTGAATTTGTATTATTCCTTAAAAAAATATTTTGTAATGTAACTTTTAAATACTGTAATTAGATACCTTTTAATCTTTATCCTCAAAACCCAGAAATTCATCTCCAGAGCTAAACATTTTGAAGATTGTCTCTTTTCTTATCAGTATGTTTTTAACCTTATGGATAGATTTATATTTTTAAGAGAATTTTTTTATATATTTTAACCATATAAATTATTTTGAATGTTTTGTTTTGATATTGATATGATTATGAGAATATATATAAGGGGAAACGCAAAAATAACTGGAATTTTATAATAAAAAATTGTTTATTTATCTTTAAATTTATCTCCTTCAAAGTACTGTTCATTTAAAGCAATGCATCAGTCTAAACATATTTTTCATTTTTTGAACTAGTTCAAAAATACCTTTTAACATCTGCGTCATTTTTTTATTCTAGAGAGTAGAATTCACATAGTTAGAGGTCGAGCGAATATTACCGATAGATAAGTTGGGTCATTTTGGTGAAGCTTGCATTCCTCACTTTGCCACAAAACAGAATGCTTACATTTTACTGCAACACACAAACATTTTTGAACTTGTAGATAAAATGTCAGACCATTAACATCTAATTTTGAGAGAAAAATGCCATTTGCGTCAATAAAAAAAATGATCAATATTATTTTGACATTGGACTTGATTCACCATCCTTTTTTGGGATATGGTGAATTTGATAGTTCCATTAAATCATTCGTAAATTTATGTTTTCACTAGAACAGCTTTCTTGTAATCTGTTTCAAGCATCATAACTGTTTTCCCTTTCATTTTCTCTAAAATAAAACAGAATTTTACATTATTCCAACTTTTCAGCTTTTACAAAAAAATTGAAAAATACATGAAATGCATGGTACCATGATTTCACACAGTAACTTGATTTGGCTGCATGAGGTATGTAAGAGCAGAAGCATGTATGACAACAGGCGCACTTACCAGAGAATATTTCTGGTTATTTTTGGATCTCCCTTCATATATTAGTATGATTGTTGTGTACATACTTATAGCTTAATTCATGCTTATATACATGTGTATTTGTAAAGATTTTTTTGTTTCACAAAATGATAAAATACAATAGAATGCTTAAATATGTATATCAATATAAATCAGAAATTTTAGACAGACTGAAATTTTGACTCATAATTTTGATTGTCGCCGCATAAGATGCAACCCATATTTTAGGCATATTTTGAGGGAAAAAAGTGTCTTGTATACGGGAAAATACGGTATTTACTAATATGTTGTTTTTTATGAATGCTAGGCTTTTTAAAATATTTTTTTATTTATTTCATTTTATTTTTTAAAGTGATATTATTTTTTAATTCATATTTATTAACTTCTTATTTTTTAAAAAATTATATAACTTTAAAAAATATCATAAAACTATTTGTATGTATATAGCATAATCATTTATATAAATTATTATATTAAATATTCCATTATGAAATGAAGTTAGATAATAGCCAAATTGTTAAATATCACTAATTATAAATTATAATTATCTAGAATCTTCTAAGCAGATTTTAATTGCTTTATTTGAAAATGTGAAATAATAATTAACTTTGTTATTAAGCATATTTTATAATCAGTAAGCACACATATAATTGTATTTTTGCCAGATAGAAACACATTTTTTTTATTAATCTTATTATAAATATGTATTGTAACCATCTGGGTTACATGGCACATAGCAACATAGTTGTGTGTGTGCACCTATATATATATAAAGTAACGTAAAAGTAGAAATATAAACATAGATAAATTTTTGTATATATTTTCTACATTTCACTTGAAATAATAATGACTGTAAAGGGTTAAATAACTCAATTTCAAACAATTTTATTATTAATTAAAACATTTTAAAAAAAGATCTGAATAAATATTAATATTGTATTATTCTGATTTTGAAATTTAAAAAACAAGCATGATTTATTTTTGAAATAACGCTTGTATGCATTTCTTTCATCTATTTTTAAAAATCTTTGATAAGATTTCCAAATGTAGCTTTTTAATTAAAAGTGTTTTTGGAGGGATTAAAATTGTTTCCAATCAAGAGAGATATGAAAAAAAAAACACAGTTTTTAAATTAGTCTTGTTGTCACTTCAAATGATTCTATAAAAGAATTGATAAAAAAATATCAGTTCAGTTTGGCTTGTAGTTTTTATAAGAGCTGGCCAGAAAGCTTTGCTAATAATATTTTGAAAAGCAGAATAGCTAGATGGAGAGTTAGCTAGCAGAGTTGGACAGAGCTCCCATGAAGATGTAGCTGAAGTCAAGACAGGAGGAAGAAGCTGCTTTCCATTTCAATAATGGAGTTAGAATTCATATGGAGGAAAAGGACTTCTTTGTGTTGAAATTCATAGCTTTAAAGGTGTTCTGGAAAACAATCTTCTGGCCTGAAGCTCATCAAATCCTAAACAGCAGGGAACTCATGGAATGCCAAACATACCTGATTATATTTTCCCGAAGCTGACAATTACTTGGACTGGTCTCCATCAAGAGAAACCATTAGTTGCTGAAGAAGTAATTATATATATGCTGATGTATTTAAAGGAAGAGAAGCACAGATAAATGTTTATATAACTGATGGTGAGTAGCATTATATATAATAATGAAATTTAAATAACTTCCTTAGTAAAATTATAACTAATAGATATATATAAAATGATATTAGTTTAAAATCATTTATTAAAGGAGGAAAAAAAGATTTAAATCTATATTTTTATAATTAAAAAAAAACTTTTAATTAAAAGTCAACCTATGATCATGCAACATATATAGAGAGAATTATTTAAAAATGTATATTTTAAAAGAAAAAAAAGATTTCTAGAAAATCTTTTAGACTAAAAGAAAAAGAGACATTTTAAAATGCATTGAATAATTAATCAAAACAGTTACTGGTTGAAAACTGACTTTATTTTATTTTTAAAGAAAACAACACAACTGTAATCATCAAAGAGTAAAACATTATTAAAATAACAAATGAACTTTATATACTTTCAGTATTGAATCAATTATGAAAATATAATATTATTGTAACAAATTAAAATATGTAAACATCAGTGTGCGAATACATGTGCACATATATATTAAATATTATTCTATAAAAAGGAAAATGAGTTTTTGCTATTATCAAATATGATAGAAAATGAAATTCATTTATAGTATCAATTATTGTACCACGCGTATGTGCGCAGATTATATATATATGTTTTGAGTAACCCTAATGGAACTTATATGTAAACCAGCATATAGTAACTTAAATTTTATATATTAATAATGTAAATGATAACGTAATAAATTGAATATTGTAAATCATATATATGTAAATCACAGTATGGTAATTTGTTATTATTGTATGTTAATCAAAATCAGAAGGTTTAATTGATATGCATAGCCTTATTCTAGACCTTAATATCATTTTTTTTATTGTTATTAATAAACTTGAATTCAATTGTTAAAATTGTATTATTGCATCATCTCTTGGGTCCACCATAACAATAATGAGCTTGTCTTCTGTGCTAGATTCGTGTAGCATGGACTGAATATATAAATGGAGATGTATTTAGTGCTTTAGGAGCATTCAGTAGACAAGGTTCCTGTTTTGGTGCGAAGAGTATATTTTTCAAAGTCCCTGCACTATATTTTATTTAATTTAGTTTTTATTAGAAGTTAAGTTTATAGTTGGCCAGTACAAGTAGCCAGAACATTGATGATGATCAGCATGTGTTAATGTCCCATTATTGTTTTTGATTTTTTCAAGTTATATATTCTATGGATGTGCACCTATGATGGTGCATCCAAATAATGTTTAAATAATTGCCCAATCTGGCAAGACCTCAATATTTAGCCTGGTCTACAGAAGATCTATTTTCAATCCCATCACCAGAGTGACTGTTGATTTGTATTTTTTATTGTTTCTCATTCACCACAAGATGGACTCTTGATTATTGTATTGATTTTATTTGATGTTGATTATTCATGATGATGAATGGTTATCTTGAGTATTACTTATACATACTTATAATGTTGGTTGATTTGGTTAATTATATTTTCAGTTGCTCTGAGGAGTTAGCTGGCTGGTCTCACAGATTTCATTCTCATATTCTCTCTTCTAATATATAACATTTCTTATATATTTTTTGATGTTAAACATTTAACTTTTTTTTTTAATAACATCTTACTATTATATTATATTACTTTATATTTGTAATAAATTTTAAATTTAATTTACCCCACCCCATTACATTATATAAATATTAGTAATTTCAACAATATTTTTCATTTTTTAAATTAAATTTAGCTACGATATAGTTAGGAATTAAAATTTATTTTAAAAATACATGAATAAATTTAGTTGAAATTATTAACATTTTCATCTAAAAGGTTGTGAAAATCTTATAATGTATCTGCTGCTAATGTTTTTAAACAACTGAAGATTCTGGGAATATCATTTCTCGTCCTCTGGCATTTTTTTAATATTTCACTCATCATTTCTGAAGTCAACAAACCAAATCATTTAATTCCACTACTATATCATTCAAATTCTGTCGCTTGAGAATTTTTAAATCAAGTTTCTTTGATGTTGTGTTTGGATATAAAATTATTTTTTGATGTTTTTCCAAATTGCCTGTACTGCATGCATAAAACTTGGAAGAAAATTTATCGATCATCGACTGAATTATTATAAAAAATTCTTATTCCAATTTAGTGAGATTCTATTTCCGTGAAATTTTTTTTATAATTGAAAAATATTTATAGGCATTTGAAATAATGTCATGATTAAAAATTTATAATTTAGCTTCGACAGTGATTGTTTTATTAACACTTTGCAATTTATATTTAATACATTTAAGTGGAAACAAAAGTAAGTGAAAACTTTAATTTTGAAAGCTATTTAATGTCCATTAATTGACTGTATTGAAGAATGATATTCTCAATATATAAAAAATTTAATATCCTTTAAATAATCAGCAAATCTCTGAAGAACTTTTCCATGTCATAATCATTGGACATTATTATATGTGAATTAATCATCATACAATAAGTTTACCTTTTAACAATTTCAGGAATTTTAGTTTATTAAGGTACTTGTAGATGTAAAATTAACTAATTTTGTTTCAAAGCTCAAATCTTCATCACATGATCACCATTTCTTATGCCTACATATATCTTACACTATCTTGAAACTATCCTTAACACATAAAACCTGATGATGTGTGATGCATTGAAAACTCAGAAATACATATCCAATACATTTGATAAATGAAATGACAAAGCCATTTTCCTGTCTGATTATACTGAGAGCACCAGCAATTAATTAATAAAATTTTGGAAAGATTTTTTTTGAGCAACTGCATTGTAAATACTATATCTATTTCTTTTATTGCTGCTGCTAAAGTTAATAAATTTATTAATTTTTTTTTGATATTGTGCTTATCACAGTAAGGAATAAAAATAGTTAAGTAAATGGGTACAGTTATGTCAGTATTTTCCTGAAGGTTTGTGATGATGGTGTTTTAGTTGTATTTATATATTGGATTACTTCTATCATCTGATATGAGTATTGAATGTCTTTAGAAAAAATTAACTTTATTTAAATATTCCAATTACCTTCAACTGTTATTAATAGCATGCAGGTTAGTTTATGCACAATGTTTTGGGAGGTATTCTCCCCTCCTTTTCAGGTATTGCTGGCGTAATCAGTGACAATACTGGCATTGTACCTCCCATGTTAGTACTGTCACTGATCAGGCCAGAAACACCTGAAGAAAAGGGCAGAATAATACTTCTCAAAATGTGTGCTATTACTAACATGTAAATAAAGTTATGCCAGTAGTGTCTCATCAGTCAAAGAGATATAAAATTGCAATATTTTATATCCATTTTTTGCTGATATATTATATTTTTAGCCATTTCAAAGATTCTATCTTTTATCAGATTTCTAACCAAAAACATATCTTTTATTCTTTGAATAAGTTTTTTTTTTGTTTTCAAAATCTTCAAAAAAAGAACAGGTGCACATTTTAACCAAACTTCTTTTGAATATAAACCATTGATAAACATTTCACAGATTTGGAAATTACATTTGAGACAATTTAATTAGCAGCGATTATATTAAGCTGAATACAGATATATTTAAGGGATGCTGATTCAATGTTTCTATTTTAATGGCCAATACAATAAATTCTTTGTTCTTTATTTTTATCAAGAGATTGATGATTTGTTTCAAAATGCCTTTTTTCTGATTAGTTTCTGCATACTATGCCAGAACATAAAATGCAAATTGCTTTAGTGTTCTAATTAATTATATGACATTCCTCAGTCTTTTTTTCTTTGAATTCTTGGTTACTAAATTCCAAGATTTTAAAATTTTTTTTTACTAATTCTGGCTGGCCATATTAAGAATAATAAATAATTGTTTCTAAAAACATAAATATTGAGAAAAATCTCCTTGTACAAAATAATTTTTAAAATTCCTTATCTTTATAAATTTAATAATTATTTTTAAATTCATCCATACTGTAGAGTCTGTTTCTTTACTATGTTTGGAATACTTATGTACAAATAATGAACTTGTCACTTTCTAACATTAGTAGGTGTATTGTGAAATGTTATTATACTATAAAGTTATATCAGATCATGGCTGACCTTTTACTTAGAGCATCCCCAAATTGCGAAAAGGGGAATGGCTTTCAGATATGAAGGTTAGTTGCGAATAATCAAAGTAAATGTAAATATACAGTTGTTGATAATGAGACAACATTCACTATCAGAGAAAGTGGTGAAAGAAACAGTAGAATGTGTAATGGCAAGTCTTGAGTACCATAAATAAGTCAACACCCTGCTGGGTCAGCATTCTTTCAAATCGATTAATGAGATGCAAGATATGTTAGGCAAAGAAGGCAATGGAAAATCATTTTTTCTTATAATTCTCTTGTTTTTTTTATTACTAATATGTCCATAGGATTCATTAGCTTGATGTTGAGGCCTTAGTTTTAAGGATGGCTTTGGTGTCTTGCATGACAGAAGTACGTGAGGCTACTCAAATCATAAATCTGTGAAATCCTCAAAGATTATTCATTAAGGAAGACACATTCCAGGGTTGGCAGGTGGAATGTAGAGTCATTGAGAAGAACTGTGAAATTGGAAAATTTGAAAAGAGAAATAAAAATAAATAATATTGATGTTATAGAATTAAGCTGAGTGAGGTAAAAGGATTTGGTGAAATAAATAGCGTAAATGTTAAATTATTTTATTCTGGTGGTGATAGAGTAGTAAATGAAACTGACATTACTGTTAGAAAGAAAATTTGGAATAGTGTGGCAAAAATAGACAGGCTTATGATGATTAGGATAACTGCAAGTCTTAGGATTTGGAATTAATTCAAGTTTATGTACCACCTATCAATTATGATGATATTGAAATTGATGACCTATGGATAAATTATGCAACATGAGGGTAAAAATACATGCATCTTACTATTGATTGATTGGGATGCTATTGTAGAGAAAGATAAGGAAGGGAAAATTGTTGAATTTATGATACTGGAAAGAAGAAAAAAAAAGAAAGAGGTAGCTGGCTTGTAAGGAGAATAAGTTTGTGGTTGTAAACACTTGGTTTAAAAGTTATCCAAGAAGATTATATAAATGGAAAGCTTCAGGTGATAGAGAACATTATCAAACTGACTATATATTGATTCAGGATAGATATAAGAATCCTATTAAGAGTTCACATGCTTTGTCTAGTGCTGATGGTTATGACTAAATTAAAATTGAGTTTAAAAAGAATAAAAAGAGGGAAAAGATATATAAGATGGATTTAGATAAAGTGAAAGAAGTGGAGAAAGAAAGATTTGGTTTAACATGTGAAAATATAATAAAAGGAAATGATAAAGGTGAGGAGTGTATTTATAGTTCTGATAAGTGTTGGTCTAGGATCAAAGAAGGATTATTAAAAACAGCAGTAAATGAAATAGGAACTATTTAATTAAAGAAAAGTAAATGATCTTGGATAACTGAAGGTATGTTGGAAAAGATGGAATTACGGAGAAAATGGAAGAATGTCAACACCAAGAAAGGACAAGGTGTATATAGAAAAGTTAATAGTGAACTAAGAAGAGAAACTGATTTAGCAAAAGAAAAATGAAACAAGAATACAGAGAGATAGAAGTGCTTTAACAGGTAAAAAGTTATGATCTGTTATTTGATAGAATAAGAAATGCAACTGGTGGTGGGAGTGGATAACAAGTAAAATAGCTGATAAGAATGGAGAGAGAGTAACTGATGGCGATGATATATTGAAAAGATTTGAAAGAATATCTTCACTATCTATTTAGAAAAGAAAATAATTCAATTAATTATGAACTTGAAAATGAAGATATTGAAGTAGATGATAAAAATATGGACATATTAACACATCAAGTAATAAAGTCAATTGAACAAATGAAAAATGGTAATGCTGTCAGATTTGATACAATACAGATAGAGTTTTTAAAAGAAATGGGAGAAATTACTATGAAGAAAATAGTTGGACTTTATAATTTGATATATAATAGTGGAATTGGACCTAAAGATTTTTTGAGGAATATAAAGAAGAAAGCTGTTAAATATGAAGAATGCAGGACAATAAGTTTGTTATCTCATGACTTCTAAAATTTTATTGAAGATTTTATAGAATATATGGGAAGATAGAATATTATATTAAAGAAGAACAATTTGGTTTCCAGAGAGTAAAAAGAATAATTGCAGAGAGATATATTGAAAAAGACAAAAAAATTGGTATGTATGATTTGGAAAAAGCATTTGATAGAGTAATCTGCAATAAACTTATGACTATCTTAAAAAAAATTTTTGGAGAGAAGATTGATTTAGAATATATACACTGGGCAATGAATAAGAATTAGATTGGAGAATAATTGTACTGATGAAGTGAATATAGAAAGAGGAGTTGCTAGGATGCACTCTGTCACTTGTGTTTTTTAATATTTATAAGATGTTAAATAAATATTTAGACTATGGATGAACAAATTTTGGAAGTAGAATAATAAATTGTATAAGATTTGCAGATGATGTGGCTTTTATAGCTGAGAATGAAAAGAGTCTTCAGAATATATCGAATAAATTGGAGGAAATGATGTATGTAATCTGAAATGAAGATTTATGTTGAGAAACCAAGTGGATAGGGATGAATACAAAAGTTGAAATCCATGATAATATAGTCCAACCGGTAAATGGATTTAGATATTTGGATAGTTGAGTGAGATAAAGCAAGTGAAGATGAAGTTGAAAGAAGACTAGTATTGGTAAAGGAGGTATTTACTAGGCGACAGAAAATATTTTGTGGACTTTTGTAGAGAGAATTAAGTGTGTGGAGTGTACTATTGTAAGGTTGGGAAACATGAATAATAAGAAAAATCAAAATTTGGAACAGATTGGGAATCCTTTGAGATGTCTCACGGAGAAGGATGGAAAAAATCATATAAATAAAATGACAAATGAAAAAGTTTTGAAAAGAGTAAGTGAAAAAAGAGATTGATTGAAGAAATTAAAGATAGAAAGAGAAATTGGATTGGACATATATTAAGAAGAAGAGAAAGTTTAATGAAAGATGTTTGGGAAGGAATGATGAGTAGAAACAAGAAGAAAGAATAAAAAAAGATTGACTTTGTTGGATGATATGAGAAAGTTACATGGAATTGAAGAGCTGGTCAATGAAGACAACAGAGTGAAGAAAGGGATGAATTTGTGACGTGACTGCTCTTTGGACTTGTCTATAGGATAGAATACTATTGATTAATTGATTCGTAATATGATGATTCAAATGAAAATGTTTTCAATATGATAACATTGTGTATAAAGAAAATGCATTTTATTACGTCACTGCAACAAAGGTTTTTTTTTAACGTTACATATAAATCATTTATACAAAAAGTTATGGAATAGATGGCTTCTGTAAATCAGGAACTACCTATATACATAAGTCTGAGATTTAAGTTAGCAAGTTATAGATAATTTGCTTGAATATAATGTAAAAGAAGATAAGATGGCTAAATGAATAAGTTGTACATAATAGTGTTTCTTAACACCAATCTCTAGATACTTTATATCTGTTGGTTATTCATCTTTATATAGTTGATTCTCAAATGATATAAAGTGGAATATTGATGTTAATGAAATATTAGTTAACTTTTTCAGTTTTGTCGGCGTCCTTTGCACACTTCGGGTGCTCATTTGATGATGTGTTATTTTCTTTCTTTGCTGACGTAAAAAGTATAAGCATGACGTCGAAGAAAATATGGCTGTTTTTAGCTGTATATGTTAGTTTTCAAACGATCTTTATTTCAAAAAAATCGGTTGAAATTTAGATTTTTGGCGAATTTTTTAATCAACCACAGTATTTAATTTTTTTGTTTTTTTGGTAATTTTTGTACTTATCACGAAACGATAAAAGTCATAAAATGTTTTACGGGCTGGAAGTGAAATTTTCTCCGGTATTAAGGCTTACAACAGACTATCAATGTAATTATTCGTAAGTAAAATTTTTTAATTTTTTTAAAAATTTTTTGAAAAAAAATATTTTTTATTAATTTTAGTTTGTAATTAGTGTGTGCTAATTTGTAGTTAGATATTTATTTATTTATGCTCATATACAATTCATATCTATCGAAAAATTGGTGTGTGTGTAATTATATATTTATGCTCGTATAGAATTCATATTTATCATAATTTCTAAAGGTAGTTTGTAATACATTTATTTATGCTCACATAGAATTCATATTTATCGAATTAGTGTGATTTAGTTTGTAATTATATATTTACGCGTATAGAATTCATATCGTAATTAACTTATTAGTATATAATTCATATCGTGATTATCTAAAGTTCTATCTACACTAATCCTCTTATTTTTATAAAAATAATGATTTTCAAAAAGTATACTTTTTGAAAATCATTAATTATGTTTACATAATATGGTTTACAAGCAATTGGTTATAAAACTAATAATCAAATGTATACAAACTTTGTATACACAAACATATAATCCAATTCTGAAACTTGTTTATGTTTATGCTTGATCATGCTTTGCTTTTGCTATATGTTTCATAACATTATTTTCAAATCTATAGACTATATGCAAATAAATTATATCTGTGGTACAATAAATATAAAAAGATAGCATCACTTCTGTATATAAAGAATATAAATATCACTTGTGCAGTGCATAAAGAATATAAACATCACTGGTGACCACAAAGAATATAAACATCACTATTGTACACAAAAAAATATAAAATGAAGAGATGAAACTCATTTATCAGTGGTATAGAAAGTAGTCTACAATTTCTAGTTTTAGACAGACAAGAAGCCAATTGCTATGATGATTTCTTTTGTATCTTTTATTAGGATGAATCTTTTTCTTTATAGACGCCTTTGACATTTAGAACATTTGGGGTATAAGATAAAAATGAAGAAGTCATATCCGACTTCTTTTGGAGATTGTGAAGCTGTGGATTATCTCAGGTAAGACATATTATACATGTTTAGAAAGATAATTTTGTAAGGAATAGAAAGAAATTATCACTGAAGATGTATTTTGAATTTTAGTTAATGTTAATTTCCAAATTATGAACAAACAATAAAATAATAATTATTTCGGATGTGAAAATTTCCTTTTTTTCTTATTTTTTATATAGTTATCACTATTTATTTTATGCTTATTATTTTCCTTAATTTTTCTAGTTTCTAGCAATGTAATTGTTTTTGCTCTAACATAATTAAAACTGAAGTTATTATGAAAATTGTGTCTCAGGCCAATATTTTAAAAAGTTCAATATGGCGGCTTGAAGCTGAAGTAGTTAATCAACTGGAAGAGTCATAGATATCTGTTTATAACATTTAAGTTATATTGCATATAAATAGGATTCTTTGGTGTTTGGTTCAATACATTGAATATTCAACGAAAAAATTTTTTATTAACTTGAATAGCGACTTGTCATGACTTGCTTTTATAGTAAAAAGTTGCCATAGTTTTATTTACCAGCATTTATTTCATTTATTTATTCAAACTTTCGACTGTAAAAATTTTTTAAATTGAAACTCACCCCCCCCCTTCTGTCCCACGTGTAAATAAAGTTTCTTTCAAAAATATAAATATTTGCATTCACATTCTTTATGTATATATTAAAAATCATCTTAGGATTTATATAAATCTCCTCCTATTACTAATTTTTTTTAAAAAAATTATTAAGTAGGTTTTTTTTTCTTTAGAAATTTTGTGTTTATGTTTTTTTTTAAACATTAATAGTAGCATTTAAATTTTCAATATTTGAGTTCTTTTATTTATTTATTTTTAGATTTAAACTGCAGTCACTTTTTTTCTCTTTTTTTTCCCCCCACAGCCAGTTATAAAAAAGAAGCAAAATGTTCCCAAAACATTAGAAGAACTACTAACAGAAACTCAAGTTGAGAATCCAGTTCACAAATTAGAGGTAAGATATATGTGTAAGTAATGTTTACTTTATTATAAGATTAAATACAGTCAAATTTTTAAAAACGTGTATGCACATCTTATTGTAATAATACACTATCTTTATAATCAGTTGAAAATATTTTTAAATTTAGTAAAAGACATACTTATTTCGGAAAGCAGAGGGCTTTTTTTTTTGTTTTAAATTATACTTATTTTTTCAAATTTATTAATTTCTTAAATTTACACTTTATCATATCACAGAACATTTTCGTTCTAATATATTACTCGGAATTATTTACAGGTAGACTCATAATGAATCATTTTTTGATAAACTTGCAAAACCTATCTATTTAGTCTGATAAAGAATTCCTCTTTTATCTGACCTTAAACCATTTTATATTGTACATAGATCAACACTGATATCCGAAAAGGCTGAAACTTATTATTAGCGGCAATCTTAGTTCACAAATTAATCAAACCAGCTTAAGGTTTTATATTATTTTAAATTAAATATAACTAAAATTTCAACAGTGCATAAATGACTTACTATTGATTGAATATGTAACGAGAATGTTCTGTGATACGATTATAATCCTACTAGTTACATATTCAAACAGTAGTAAAAGTTATTTACATGTTGTTAAAATTAATAATATTTAATTTAAAATGATATATGAAACATTAATCTTTTGGAACTGAACGGATGCCATTTTGAATTTTAAGCAATTGGATTAAGATACAATTTATACAATATCTTCAGAATTAATGCACTAAATGTGAGGTGCTGTATGTGGGTAAAAGAAGCAAATACAATGGAATGTCATAATGCTGCGTAAATATACTTATTACTCTTAAAAAACATTAGAAAAATTAATTTTTAAAACTTTTACAAATGCTTATTTTGTTATAGGTTCACAAATTCTAAATTTTGAGAATTAAATTTTACTCTGACACTTTTCTAGACAGCTTAATCAGATTCTTATGAAATTTTTTAAAAATCGGAATATAACATCTTACCTGAGATAATTCTTAATTGCAAAGCATTAAAAATAAGACACTGAAGAGTTTCATTTTTGCTAGCTGACCCAGATCTTGTCTTTCAATGCAGCCATGTGCTACACATATATTGCTTTCTAAAGTAAAAAACAAATATTTCACAATAAGTATCATCATATATCAGATATTAGGCATAGTATATCATATATTATGTGAGCATAACTTTAATTAATTGTAATTTATTATAAAAATGAAATTAATTATAAAATAATTTCAAAAAATAATAATATATAATATAAAAGAGAAAAAGTGACAAGATAAAAAGATTAAAAAGTTTTTCCAGGGTGTATGTATATATTTCTACACATATTGATAGTGTAACAGTCATATTTGAACATCCACGCAACAAAATCCAGAGTTTTGGTAAATTACACCAAGGCTAATCTAGATGAGGGTTTGAGACCAAATCTGACTGCACCTCAGCTCCTTCACCAACACTCCCTGACTTACTACCTTATGAATGACATATATGAGGTTACACTCGTAATCTCAATTTCCGCGCCGGCAATAGCAAAGGGTAAAACGAGAGACTCGGGGATATTTAACTAAATGTTTTATAGCTTAACCAAACACACTCACACAACCTATGGCTGATTATTTAATGCATATAAAATCATTATGTAAGGTGATTTACTATAAATAAAGTGAATAATACTGCAGACGTTAATAGATTTTAAAATTATTTAATATTGACAAAACACAAACAATAACAATTAAATATACTGAATATTCCACTCGCAGGTGGGATGGTGAAAATACGAGCTACACGTTCTGTAATCAATTGTACTTAACCGTTTATACGTTAATAATTATTTTACGTCTATACTAATGTCTAAATTATGTTCTGCCATTCCTACTCAGTATATTAAGGGTTAAAATCTAAGAGAGTGGGAACTTTATACAATGTGTACTTAAATTTATCATTCGTGATGAGCAGTCAATGTGCTCTTTAAGTAGATATTCTTAGATAAACTAGATCTTAGGTTCAGATCAATGCGGAACAATTAATATACAGCAGATGAACTGGCGTTTTGTAGCATAACTTCTGAGGCTATGGCGCTATGCAAATTACATCAGATGCGTCTTGAATGCGCTTTTACTCATGAGATTCAACATTTGCTCGGTTCTCAGATACCGCTCGCCTGCTATACATGAACTTTTAGTTCGGATGCTCGAACAGCCATGATATAAGATGCTGGATTCCGGTGTTCCAGTTCTGGAGGAGGTAATGGGAATGACCCTTAAAATCACTATCCCATTCAAGAGAGGGCTGTCCGAACTAAGGATGATAAGATAGTCCTTAAAACCTAATCTTATCTTACCAATTATATGATAGCAAGGTGGAATGCACCTCAGTGCGTCATAAAAACTCATTCACAACGCTTTTGGAATCTTAATTATAACAACTAGTAAAGCACGAAATCTATAGTTTCTTCTGCAAACTACCCTACGCCAGTTAGTTAAATAAACACTGAAATTGTGCTAAAGAGGACTTTATTAAAATTGATCTAGTTTATTAATTAACTACATATTATATGCAATTACATTAAGGGGGTCTAAAGCATTTCTGGGGCTTAAACTTGGCTAACTACTGAATATGCCTTAAATTATCACTCTCTTTTATTTAACCAAACAAACCTTTTAATAAGCAACATATGTGATATTAAGCTACGCATAGCAGTTCGAATAATACATCAAAGTAGGTTTCGGACCAGAGACAATCTATAGATATGCCAAATAGCATAATTACTTTACTTGAGAACAAAACGTCTCTTTAAGTTTATAATAATTAATAGTCTCTGCTCCGAAGGCAAAGCATAAATCAATAAATGCATTTTAACAAAATATATATATTGTAACGATACGGAGAATGCGACTTAACGTAATCTGCACTACGGGGCGCCATCTAGGCATTTGAACCTAGAAAAATTTATAAAGTAGGCAGATACGTAAGTAAAAAAAAAAAAAAAATTTATTTTGATTCCGGTCGATAGCCCATGTCACTAGCTCAGTGGAATAGCAGAGATTAAATAATATAATATCTTATCTAATTAGATGTCAACATTAAAAAATAAATAAAATAAGCCACTGCCAGTAATTAATCCTACAAACATTTATTTATGCGCATATATATAAGATTTAAAATTATTTTAGTATTAGTTTTACATTTTAACATTTAACATTATTTTTAACTTTGATTCTTGACTTTAATTTACATTTAATTACTATTATATTCTAATTTTACATTTTAATTAAGTTCGCACAGATGGGATTATAAAAGCTTGTTTTAATATGTTGCTATAGATCGGTTACATAGATTACATGGTTAAAAACATTTCACAGTAAACATAAACGATCAAAATATAAAATCATTGATACTGGCAATTGCAGAGGGAAATTTATAAGTAACCCAGTAGTATTCACCATAAGATACTTGCATTGTCACCAATGACTTAAAAGACCTCCGAATAAATACATTTTAGATACTCACCGTAAGGTATCATTATTTATCGAATGTCTATATATTTTGATCAAATATGAAAACGCAAATATAGTTAACCGATAAACAATCCATGCAAGCGTCTATAAACAACTTAAATTTAATGCATTTTTATTTAGGGTCGAGCATGAATAGACCAGATAAATTTGCTTTTGAAAATAAACATTCTATCCCTATTTAACCTTAGACTAAAATTCGTAGTCAAACTGGCATCAATTCATCTGATATATCGATGTATTCAATGTAATAAAATACGGCAGCACAAAAGGTTAAGGGAAGAAATTGCCTCTTATGAGATAGGAATATTACATCTATCTGCAAAGAAGAGCAATAAAACAAAAAACTCCATAGAAAGGAACTGCGGTATCCGACTTATAATTCCTTCCATAGGCAAACGGAAGTGTGCGGTGTATGAAGCGATTCTGCCCGTAGCGAATCAATATTACATCTACTAATCACACCAATATATCCAATCCATTGACCCAATTTAACCACGAAACAAATAACCTAAGATTACCCTCCCCTAATATAACTTTACAAATCTATACAGCCATTCACGCCCGACTTAAGTTTAACATTGATATACTTTAATTCATCGGAAAACAGAAACCACAAATAAACTTAAAGAACAAAGTTAAACAAATGGAAATGATTTTACACAAATAAATAAAAAAATACATCAAACAACATTTTAACTACTTTAGTCAGATAGGAAACTAATGCAATTATTTTAAATACGAAAAGTTTTTAATTTAATGTTCATTAATTGTAAAGTTCTTACGGTTTTAGAAATGTTCATCTTTTACAATTGCTTGCCGTTTGAAATCCAGCGTTAAATTTCCCGATGATCCTGTGGTCCTCTGAATATAAGAAAAGCGATGTTTCATTTTTCCATTTTATAACAACTGAAGGGATTGAACGTGCGTCCTTCAATCTCTTCTCCCGCACCTCCGCACTAACATCTATCTGTCACATCGTAATAATCATAATAACTCACTAATTAATAATTTCCAAACTTGTCCTTTTTATATTAATGTGAAGGATTGAATTTACATTACGTCACCGATGCGATGGTCCTTTCGCTGCGGTCCGATTCCATAGGGATTTCTTCTTATTTGCTAACAGTTTCTATTGTTTTCCTATCTGACTGATGTTTTTACATTTAAATGCCCAAGGCTGGTTTACATTTGACTAATTAAATTTATCATTTCCATTTCTGATTAATTAACCTGTTTTCCAAATCAAAGATATATTTAAAGATAAATTTAAAGATATAATTTTATCTCCAAATCTTTTTAAGTTTTTGTTTTTAAAATACCTTTTCTATTTTTAATACAGTTTTATTTTAATAATTTTTTATATCTGTGCGATTTAATATATACGAGTTTAAGATGATATTTAATTTCAATTTTTAATTCTAAAAAAAAATTTTTAAATGCGAACTTTTTAATTTACTTTCATGTTTAATAAATAATAAATAAAAAAAAACAACAATGTAACGAACGTCTGTGTTCGTTACAATATAGATGCAAAAGTATAGATGCAAATAGAGAAAATAATAAGGCAAATAAGCTTTTATAAGTTGAATTTAAAAAAGGAGATTTAAGAATTTGAGATCAGGCAAGATTTACATTTAACTTTTCAAGAATTTTAAAATTATACAGGTTGAGATACGTTTATCTAATACAGTTAATTACTTTAAGAGAGAATACACCTTTTAAACATAGTGTGAGTAATTTATAAGATTTGAATGGAAGAGTTTGTGCACGTTACTTATTATATAGCTAGCTTTAGGAAAGATTTATAGATGGCTATAGCTTTTAGATTTAGCTTGATTGAGAAGTGGTTACCGGTTATTTATCTGGAGGCTTGCAGCTTGAAAGTATGAAATACACGCATGGACTGATTTATCTGAGCTGGTTCATCAATGGGCTATTCTTTAAGTAGGGCTGTGGTTTGGGTCTCCATAAACGGTTCTTGATCATCGGGAAGATGGCCTTAGCGTTTCTAGCTACTTATTTGCATGGTAAAAACTGGGCCCCCTGCCTGGATATAAGTTGAAACACGAGTAATGGCTATAGCTTTTAGATTTAGCTTGATTGAGAAGTGGTTACCGGTTATTTATCTGGAGGCTTGCAGCTTGAAAGTATGAAATACACGCATGGACTGATTTATCTGAGCTGGTTCATCAATGGGCTATTCTTTAAGTAGGGCTGTGGTTTGGGTCTCCATAAACGGTTCTTGATCATCGGGAAGATGGCCTTAGCGTTTCTAGCCACTTATTTGCATGGTAAAAACTGGGCCCCCTGCCTGGATATAAGTTGAAACACGAGTAAAGCAAAAATGGATGACGATTTCCTTTCAACTGCTTTTTTATATTTCTTTAACCCCCCCCCCTCTTACAGTTCATTCACAATCTTTATTTTTAGACTTTAAAACCTAAGAAGTCTTAATTGCATCAGCTTTAAATGAATCGGTTGATTGATTTCAGGTTTATTCATTGTTCCTTTTATTTTTCTCAGATTCCAGTTCCAATCTGGATTTCAGTGCAGGTTTAATTGTCCAACTTTTATTTTATTAAGAATCCTAAAATCTGGATTTGTACCGGCGGTGTCTCATGAGATTGGCAAAGTTCTTTTTTTTTCTTTCTTTAAACATTGGATTGCTTCTCCTTTTCTTTTATTGAAAGAGATTTAAGCTGCTAGCATTTTATCCTAGACGTGAGACATCTACATTTGTTTTTAGTTGCTCTACATGATTAAGTAATTGGGTAACTTCAAAGCCAGTTTGAAATACTTTAGAGAATTCTGTTCTTATCTAATACAATTTTCCCAGCTTGAAACCAATTCAATTATTTAAAATCATAAGATGAATATTTATAAAATTATAAGGTGTGTACGTTATATAATGATAATATCATTCAGATGTGAATATACCATTTTTAGCAAATAGAATTATTACAAAATATATTTACAATTATAGCAGACGTATGTGCATATACAATTACACACACATACGTGTGAATATACGTTTTTATACATGTTAAATTCCCAAGTATATTGTTATATATATGTGTACCTCTAGGGTTTGAACTAGGGAAATGAAGGCTACTGATTTATAGAATAGGTGAAACGTATGATGATGAAATCATACTCTTTCAATAGCTAAACAATAAACTTTTTTTTTCAATTTAATGCCATATAAAATATTAATGAAAGTAGGAAAAAATACCCATAGATTGCAAAAAATAAACTATAATTAATGTACATGACAAAGACATGATCCATATAAAACTGACGTGTAATACTGCTTACAATAAATATGACAATGAATAAATTTGATCTTTTCATTATAATCATTATTTACAAAATATATATAATATTTATACTACAACTGATAGAAAATATTACTTTCATATAAGATTACAATTGGCCAAGTTCTACGCATTTGAAGTTATATATGTATTGGATCAGAAACAGATATTCTACAATACAAAACAAACCTTTATTTTATAGCATTATAAAATATTTATATAAAAAAATAGTGTATAGTTACAGATGATAAAAAATATCTCTGAAATATCATATTTACAATTGGCTAAAGTCTGAACCTAATGAATTTCATATATGTGTATCAGAAAACAAACAGACATTCTACAACACAAAATAAACTTATTCTACGGCATTATAAATTATTTATATAAAAAAAAAAATATGAAAAATATATATTTACAGTTGGTGGAAATGATTATTCCTGCAATTTTATATGATTATTTAGATTCTAAGCCTTCTGATTTCAATGCATACATATTGGAATAATAAGCTTTATTTTAGGTAAAAAAACATTGCTGTTAATTCTTTTCCGTGAAGTTTAAAAAGAATCTAAGAAAAAAAAAATTAAAAATATCCTTTTACTAAAATGTTCATAAAAAAAAGCAATCTTTAAAATACAGAATAACAAAAACACCGTTAGAAAGACTATACAATAACAAAAAATATGGAGTATTAGAGTAAAAACTTGGAATCATTATGGTATTTATTAACAAACTAACTTTTTGTAGGTGGTATATCTTCTGATCTAATTTTTTTATGATAGACATAAGATTTGACTATCAATAGTGGATTCAACATAGAACATTGAATCCATAATTGAAGAAAATCCAATGTTAACTTATGCTAAATATTTTAAAGATATATATCGCATAATAATCAGTTTACATAATATGAATTTTATTTATATAATTTATGATATGCACAAACCTACTATCTATTTTGTTATCTACGTTGAATACATTAAACAAAATACCTGCTACTGTTAGTTTTCTGATAGCTTTATAAATTACTATCTATTTCTTCTTTAAATCTTAACATTGCCTTTTTTTTTATATCGTGAAGTATTTTATCTAAAAAATATATTGTATAAATTATCTTAGTATAACTATTTAGTTTTTCTCCTTATATATTAACATAAATGTTTGACAATAGTTTCAGCCATCTTTTATTTTCTAAACATTATGAATGAAATGTAGAATGTCTGTAAGTGTAAGTCATCTTATATATAATACACTAAATATGTAGTTGAAGATTATATAAATATTGAAATTCATCTTAATTCGCTGATTATTCTTTTGTTATAATACATTAGTTATATTATCATTAAAAACCAGTCAACACTTAGACAATTCCAATATCATTATAATTAACAATTTCAAACTGTTATCAAGATGATCTCCTTTTAGCAATAAAGGTGGAATCCTACCTTTATTAATGGTCTAATATACATATACAGACACTAAAGATTGCACTTGACCACAGAGATTGAAATTATTGATACAAAGAAGTTTACGTAAACCTCTTTAAACAGATAAATATAACCTATTCTGAGTGCAGACTAATAAATAGTTAATTATAACATTACAAACTGCAATTATAAATTTCAAATTGCACCCAAACAATTAATAAGTGTGATAATGCTCAAGGCTAAGTGGGTTTGTAAGCAATCATTAAAAACCAGTCAACACTTAGATAATTCCAATATCAACACAGTCAATAATTTTAAGCTGTTGTCAAGGCAACCTTTTAACAATAAAGTTGGAATCCCATCTTTATTAATGGTCTAATATATATATAGATACTAAAAAAGGAAATTACCATGACAACAATTTGAAATTGTTGATTGTATTGATATTAGAATTGATTGCTTACAAACCCATTTAGCCTTGAGCATTATTACACTTATTATTTAAGTAATGCTTTGGTACAATTTGAAATTTATAATTGCAGTTTGTAATGTTATAATTGACTTCAGAATAGTTTATATCAACCTCTTATATCTACCTGTTTAAATAAGTTTATGTAAACTTCTTTGTCTCAATAATTTTTTTCTCTGGGGTCAGTTACAATCTTTAGCGTCTATATATGTATAACGGACCATTAATAAAGGTGGGATTCCATCTTTATTGTTAAAATGAGGCTGCCTTGACAATAGTTTGAAATTGTTGATTATATTGATATTATCTAAGTGTTGACTGATTTTTAATGGTTGCTTATAAACCCATTTGGCCTTGAGCATTATTACAGTATGTAAGGAAAAACAGCTTTTAAATTAATCTACTGCAGGACAAAGGACTTCTCCAATAGCTCTTCATAGAATAGCAAATGAGAAGGCAGAATTTATTCAGGTTTAACAATTACCAACTGGTAAGAATTCAAACATTTTTTTATTTTAGTTTTCTCTCTAAGAATAATTAGGCATTCATTTATTGGTTAGAAGATTAATTGAATTGCTATGAACTGATTATTTGAAATAAAAATCCCCAATCATTTGAAAAATTTTTTACATTTACTTAGTCTGAATTCAAACTCATGGGATTTTATTATATCAGCTATTATTATTATTGTTTCTATATTACTTATTACTTCAATTTTTAATAACTATGAGATAATTGTTTTAATAATAAAAAGTAATATTGATATAATAGAAGCTGACTTATTTTTCCCAACATTATTCAAAAGATTTTTTATATCATAATGACATTTAATATTACAATTATTGAACATGTCATTAAGTTTCTAAATACAAATTTGCATTTGATATGGTCATCATCATCATCATCAACCATTATCAATTCACTGCAGGATGAAGGTCTCTCCAAGTTCAATCCATCTTTTCCTATCTTTAGCTTCTCTTCTCCACATCACCCCTGCACACTTTCTTATTTCACCCACCCATCTCACATGTGGTCTCTTTCTGGGTCTTTTACAATCTCTTGGAATCCAGTTTAAAATTTCAATTGTCCATCTATTATCATCTCTTCTAACAATATGTCCAGCCCAACTCCACTTCAGTCTTTTAATTTTTTCAATGAGGTCAGTAACACCTGTTTGTTCTCTTACCCATACAATGCGTTTTCGATCCCTTCTTGTTATGCCCAACATACATCTCTCCATACTTTTTTGAGTGGTCTGAAGTCTCTGTATTGCTCTTCTATTAAGTGTTCAAGTCTCAGATCCATAAGGAAGAACTGGCAAAACATATTTATTAAAAACCTTCCTTTTCAAACACATAGGCATATTTCCTTTTAGTATCAAGTTATTTCTACCAAAAGCACTCCAACCAAGTTTAATTCTATGATTAATTTCATCCATTATATTTCCATCTATATTAATAATCTGACCAAGGTATTTGTAACTGTTAACTTCTTCTAACTCATCATAATCAATCTTTATTTTCATATTTTGAGAAAATCTACTAAACATTACTTTAGTCTTTTTAACATTTATCGTTAGTCCTACTTTCATCTGATAACTCCAGCAACATTTCCTGTAACTCTAAAACATTATTTTCAAAAAACAACTACATCATCTGCAAAATCTAAATGACTTAAATAATCTCCATTTATTTTCACTCCTTTAGCTTCCCATTTTAATCCACAAAATACTTCTTGCAGCACTGCTGTAAAAAGTTTTAGAGATATGGAGTCACCCTGTCTTACACCCTTTTCAATGTTCATTTTCCTACTGTCATTATGTAATCTAATTGTTGCTGTTGCATTTTTATAAATATTCTTCAAAATATGACAATATTCTGGATCTACACCTTGATGATCCAATGCTTTAATCACTGAAGAAATGTTTATAGAATCAAATGCCTTTTCGTAGTCTACAAATCCTAAGCATAATGGCAACTCATATTCATTTGTCCTTTCTATAATTTCTCTCAATACCTGGATATGATCTACTGTACTAAAACCACTTTTAAATCCAGCTTGTTCTCTTGGTTGGTGGAAATCCAGTGTTTTCTGTAGACGAGTTGTAATTATCTTAGTAAAAATTTTGTATAAAACTGATAAAAGACTGATAGGTCTGTAATTTCTAATATCTTCTTTATCATCTTTTTTAAATATTAATATTAATACTGCATTCTTCCAATCATCTGGTACATCTTTATTATTTAGACATTTGGTATATAACTTTGCTAAAAAAAATTTCTATTTCTTCACCTGCTTTTTTTAATATATCAATTACAATTCGATCATTACCTGGAGCCTTCCCTTTCTTCATAAATTTAATTGCATGCCTCACTTCCTCATTCAAAATTCTGGGCAATTCAGAAGATATATGTATAGGAGGCGCTTGTTCTTTATTACTATATAATTATTGATAGAAGTTTTCTACACATTTTATGATGTCATCTCTCTTTTTAGTAATAATGCCATCTTTTTTTTTTATTGCAGATATAAATTTCCTACCAATACCAAAATGTTGTTTTACACTCTTTAGATTTTTATTCTCTTCTACAGTTTTCCTTGCTAGTTCACAATTATACTTTCTTATATCATTTTCAACTCTTTTCCGCACCATTTTACAAAATTCGAGATATTCAATCCTTTTTAATGCATCATTGTTGTATATCCTCATATTCCTTCTTTTCTTCATAAATTCTCTAGTCTCAGTAGAAATTTTATTGGTCAATTGCTGCTTTTTTCTACCAGCTATCTTTGTTGCAGTTTTTAAAAGTGTATCGCTTATTTTCCTATTAATATCATTCAAATCTGAATCATGTTCAAAATCTACTAATACTGGAAACCGATTTGTAAGTTCTAATTTAAATTCATTAGAATGTTTCTGAAGATTAGGAATATCAACTGTAAATATTGTTTTTCTTAATTTTTGTCTCTCTAGTTTTGCATTAACATGTATCCTACATCTTACTAATCCATGATCACTTCCTGTGTTAAATTTATTAAGAACATTACAATCTTGAAATATGTATTTTCGGTTAGTCAAAATATAATCCAATTCTGCCGTACCTTCATTTGGATGCTTCCATGTCCATTTCCTTTTAACATTTTTCTCAAAAAAAGAATTCATAATATAAAGTTTTTCTTTTTCTGCAAACTTCACAAGTCTATGCCCTCTCTCATTTCTATCACCATAATCAATATTACCTACAGCATTTTCATCTTTCATTTGTTTACCAATTCTAGCATTAAAGTCTCCCATAACAATTTTAAAATGTTGTTTACTCTGATCAAAAGCCCTTTGTACATCCATATAAAAATCTTCTATAACATCATCACTGTGAGAACTTGTTGGGGCATAAACCTGAATTATCTCCATTTGGTATCTGCTATTAAGTTGTAAAACTAATCTTGCCACTCTGTCTGATACACCATCAATCTCCACAATGTTATTCTTGCATTTTTTATTTATAATGACTTTGATATGGTAAATATGCATAAATATTTGGGCTTAATAATTATGTTCACTAATTTCAGATGATTCATGCTATACTATGATTTACATAATTAGATAACAATGTTAGAATAAATTTTTTAAAAAAATCAGGAAAATTCCAGTTACAAAAGAAAAAACACTAGCAGATAGGTATTAGAAATCATAAATGAAGTTTCTGTTTTAATTATTAAATCTCCAACCTGTATTTTTGTTATATGCTTCTTAAATAATATAGCTCTCACAGTAGCACTTAAAGGAAAAAAGTGTTTTGTTATTGTTCATTATTTCCTTGCCTTTTCATATATCTGCAGTTGATGCAAAAGCTTTAATAACCGCAGTTTTTGTGACTACACCTGAGTTGTTTTATGTGGATTATTTTAATATGATTTTGAAGTTATGTGATTCATGTTTCTTCTTAATATCTTTCATATTTCACTATATTTATTATATATCAAGAAATTTAAATTATTAATAACTTATTTTGATTTGAAATACTTTTTAAAAAAAAAAATATAACGTTATATTAGCAGCTAACGTCAATATGGCCTGAAGCTGTATTTAGAATCTTAGCCTCTATGTAAATAACCTACTTATACTAATGAGTAAATAATAATAATAGATAATATAGTTATAAGTATTCAAAAATTTTAAACTTTTAAAACATATTTTGTTAGTTATAACAGAGATAAATAATCTTATAGATTTTTACAATAAATAACGAAGATTTTATCGATTTTGTAAACTGAAAATAATCTTTCTAATGATAATGCATAATCTTTTTGTTTTGATTGCGACCTCATTTTTTTAATATAGAAACAAAATGTGAACATTTTAAATTTATTTCAGTAGTAAACAAAAAAAGACAACTTTATTTTTTGATAAGTAAAAATCAGTTAATCATAGATTTTAGGTTGATGTGTGAGACAAAGACAAATGTCAGAAAATGCTGAAATCTGAGAGTTTCCTTCAATGAACAACCTCTTAAATTCCAATGAGAGCTAAATAGTTTTAAGTCTGGATATTGAAAGCTTTATAAACAATTAGTAAAATCATCGTCTCAAAGTTTAATCACTGATATTACATTGTCGACAAAACCATTAACACATCACAGGATTGAGAATGGCTCTAGTTGTACTTGTTGGGTTTGGGAAAAGATGAGGGGGATTTAGATATAAAGGTTATAGAGTTGATAAAGATTATGTTGTGGAAATGGGATGGAGCAGAATATGGGAAAATTTAGAACGGGAATGGAAAATAAAATGGCTAACAGGTTTATCTGGGCATAATTGCTGAGATATTCTCGATTTCGTTTAAGAAGTCACAATACATCACATCACGAATCTGATTTCTTACCAGTTCACAAACGAACGCATATTGTCAAATAGCTGTAATGATTAAAATGTGTATGAAAAAATGTAAAATTAATTACTGTAGTTAATAAAAAAAAGTAAAAAAAGTTTGTCTTGTATTAATTTTTTTCAAATATTTGAAATTTTTTATTAGTCATACTTTATTTCCTTATTTTTTTAATGCGAATTTTAAAGTAATTTTTCTTGTTGCTTTGCTTTTATGTGATCTCTGAAAATTACAGAACCTATCCCACATTTTTCAAGGTAAGTTAAGTCTATTCTTGTGCGATTTTTTTAATGCGGGTTTTCTGTGGAATCTATCTACCGCATAAAACGAGACCCAGGTTTACTATTATAAAACTCTTGATAGTCATTTTTTTTTTTCATTCACATTATTACATATTTCTTCTTCAAGATATAGCAAAATTAATAACTAAAATGAAAAAATATCAAATGTTAAGATTATTATAAAGTAAAAGCATATGACCAAAGAACTCTTCATCCTTTGGTTTTAAATAACCAAACACAGAGACCTTAATTGAATCGTTTCTGAAACAATATTTTAAATTAGCATATTAAATTATTTCTTAAGCTCATTCATATATATATATAGATGCGTAAATCGAATTGAAAATCCTTCTGCTATTATTTAATCTCATTTATAACTAGATTATGTCGCCCTGTATCATTTGGTGCAGTGATAGAGAGGCAGACTTTCAAATTCAAAATCCAGATTGTGGCCCAGGCCTGGCAGTTTCGATGATCAAACTTCTTATGAACTCCCGAGTAGTAGTCTCTTTGATTATTGTTCGTTTATTGACTTTTTTTTTTTCTACAAGATAAAAATATTTATCGACTCCTTTATGTGTATATATTGCCCATGGAAGACTTTTCCCAAAGCATTATGTTTTTATATATAATTTATATAACGGTTAGTACATCTATTTGCTCTATTACGATCTTGGATTTTAATCCAGTTGTAACTTCGAATTTTTTCTAATCAAGAAAATTATTAGTCAATAAATAAGTATCTAGTAATTCTTAGCTAAATTAGGAAAATCATAAGCTACCCTACTAGCTTGATGAATATTATACATTCTTTCATTATTCTTTTTAGAGTGGTGTTGAAGAAATCTTTGCTTTGTAAATACTCTATTTAATGACTTTTTAATTAGATTGTATGTCTGTGCCACCACATTTTTTGATTTCAGTCTTTTTTTTTCTTTCACTCAGTTTTTTTTTAAAATATATATATTAAAATGGTCATACACATTAATGAATGGCTACTCATCATAATGATAATTATTCGTGCTAAAATTTATATTATTTTTATAATATATTATTAAAAGAACATAGGATAATCTAATAGTAAAAATCTAGACAAATTAATATATAATTATTAAGAGATGATATATGAAAGGAATTGTATTTAAAATTAATTTAGGACATTGCAATATGATTAACTAGGAACATACAGAGAAATAATTAAATGAAAGCAAAATATCATAACAATGCAATTAATAGAAGAGATGATAAATCTGCATTACATATTAGAATAATGTAAAAAATATAAAATCTTTAAATTATATTAAAGAGTCTAATAGAAGGAAAATATATGAAATTAATTATATAAAGTACAACAAACATAATATAAAACACCAATTAATTAAATTAATAATTAGCTAATTAAAAATGAGTGGAAAATTACACCCTGTATATTTATATGAATTTTTTTTTCTCTTTCTACATTTTCTGTGATTGTTTTAACTGGGAAACGAAGGAAGGGGGACAGGCTAAAAGAAAATTACTTTGTATCTTATATTTCTAAGTATTCAGATTGTTGATTTTTATTATTATTATTAGTTTTAATTAATTTTATATATAAAAAGATAGATGTCGCTATGTACGCAATGTAAATTAAAGCAAGTTTTACAGAAAATGAATTGAATAAGACAGGGAAGAAATTGAAAAGTCCAAAAGCAAGAGGTTTAGATGGACGGGCAGCAGATATGGTGATGAATTTGGGAAATAGAGCAAATTAAATTTATTATCATGTTTTAATAATTGAGGCTATTTAAAGAAAAGGATAAGGACCATACAAAGATAAACAATTGTAGACCGATAGTGGTAATATCAGTGTTATATAAAGTTTTTGTATATATGGTTACTGGAAGGGTGGCAAAATGGATGGAAGAAAATAATATAATGGGAGAAATGCAAGGAGTTTTTAGAACAGATAAGCATATAGGAAATACTTTATATGTAGTCACACAACTTATAGATATGAGTAGGAATACAAGTAGACAGTTATATATGATCTTTACAGATATAGAGAAGGCATATGATATTGTAAATATAAATAGATTATAGGTAAGTTTAGTAAATTTGAGAATGAATGAAACTTTAGTGGATCTTATATGAGATTTTATGGAATTAATTACTATATGTCTCAATTAGGAAATATAGAATCAATTAGAGTTAAAAATGGGGTGAAACTAAGGCAAGAGTGCCCCATATCACCTATTTTTATGAAAATAATTACTATGTCTCAATTAGGAAATATAGAATCAATTAGTTAAAAATGGGGTGAGACTAAGGCAAGGGTGCCCTATATCACCTATTTTGTTTTTGATATATTTGAGAGAAGTAGGGAGAACAATAAAAAGATTAGGAAGAGGGGGTAGAGATACCATTATTAGATGGCAAGGGAGTGTATACATTATCAGGTATCTTTTTGTGCACAGAAAGTAGGGAAGATATGGAAGTTATGCCGAAGATGCGCGCAAGGGTAGGTAAAGAGATAGGAATTAAATTTAGTGAAGAAAAATCAAAAGTAATGATGATAAATGCTAGGGAAAGAGAAGAGAAAGAATTTTTATTTAGGGATATAGTGTTTTCATATAATAAATATGATGTAACTAGAATTGTTTGGAAGGTAGTGGCAGTAACAGGATTAACTTATGGTAATGATGTGTTATGTGTTAGTAAGGGGGTGTTAGATTACTTAGAAAAAGTACAAAGAGAAGTAGGAGAACATGCATTAGATTTGACTGTGTGGATGGTAAAGGAGACAATTCAAGGAGAAATGAAATGGTCAAGTTTTTATATGAGAGATGCAAAAAGCAAAATCAAAATGTTCAGTAGATTGCAATTTATGAATAATAAAAGAATAGCCAAAATAGTATTTAATTGGGTTACGAGTCAAGTACAGGCAACAAGATGAGTGAGAAGGGTAGTATGGTATGCTTAAGGTTTGCATAAAGACTTATGTCAGTATACTTGTACAAAAGATAGGATGATTGTGTTAGGAGGATTGTTGAGTGTTGTAATGACAAAGAATGGGGTAGAAGAATAGATACATTAATAAAAAATAGGAAGTTGGAGAGATAGAGAATTAGTATGGAGAGTAAAGAGGGTTTAAATATATATAGAAGTAAAAAGAATATTGGTTGAGTTAATTTACGATAATAGCAAGGAAAATAGCTTACTGTTTAACGCTTGAACAGAATCATTGGCAACATGGGAATATACACATAAATGGAGAAATGTGGATGATTTTTTCTGTGTAAGTAAGGCATAGAAAATATTAGGTATCTGTTAATTGAATGTAAATGCTTACAAGTAGAAAGCATACAAATAATGAAGTTCTGGGAAAATAAAATATCAACAAAGTTTTTATACAGAAAGTTGATTCTTGATTTTTATGCTGGGTTTGGAAAAAGATAAGTGGGATCTAGATATAAAGGCCATAGAGTGGCCAAAGATGATGTTGTGGAAATGGGATGGAATAGGATAGAGAAGAACATGGGAAAACTTAGGGTGGGGAATGGAAAGGGAAGGTAAGGTGGCTAACAGTTTTCTCTAAGCATAATGGCTGAGAGATTCCTGACTTCGATATTAGGAGAAACCATAGTGCATTCCATCATATCAAAGCTTTAAAATAGTTTAAATCACATTGATAAGAACAAAAATATTTGCTGGAAAAAGCTTTTCTGTATTATTTTTTAAATATATATGCAATTATTATGTAATGATATTTTTATTTTATATTGTGTAATTTATTTAAATAAGTCTTATTGCATTGTTTATTTTTAGTTTATTAGATTATAAATACAATAAAATATTAGACTGTAAATTTGATTTTTCATCTCAATATATATTTTCTAAGTAAATTTATTATATATATAAGCACATTAAGATTTAACGTTACTGCTTTATTGTAGTTTTAGATTTCTTGGACCACATTGTAATCAGTTTTATCTCGCTATATCTATTCAAATTAATTTATTTAGAATATTTGTATTTATTAATATACATAATCATATAAACTTTTACTATCTATAATATTAAGTGTAGTATACAAAATAAATTTTTTGTTTATTTATCAGACTCGACTGGTTCGATGTAGTCCAAGGAGTGTTGATTTTGAAAGCAGTTTCCAAGATAGTCTAGCTGTTTATCAAAAATATCAAATGTGTATTCATAATGATCATATAGATAAATGTAGTTCTCCTCAGTATACACGTTTTTTAGTTAATTCACCGTTGAAGGTAAATTGTTTTTTTCTTCTTTTTTTTCTTCTTATTTAGGTTCTTTTAGTAAGAAGTTCCCCAGAGTCATCCCAATTTAAGATGATGTTTGATGATTCCTTTAAAATCTATCGCCAATATCAGAAAATAGTGCATCATGACGATGAATATTCTTGTGGTGAAGAAAACTTTCAAGAATTTTTAGTCAGCTCTCCACTTCAAGTGGGTTGACCTCATTTCATGATTAATACATAAATTTTATGGGTTATCAGTTTTAAACAAACTATTGTGTTTATACTTCACTAATAAATCTAAATTATTTTAAAATGACACTGTAATATTAGTAGTACTACTTTTACTAACAGTAGTTAATATAGATTTTTTTTTTTTAAATTGACTTTTATTAGTTATAGCAGTAATTTAAAGTTGTAATTATAAATTTATTTAATGCACATTGATTACGTAAGTAATATTTACTAAGGCAATAAACCTAAAGCATGTGCGCTTGAAAATGCGAAGGTAGGGACCTCTACAGGTCTTAACCACAAGCTTACGCATTGGAAGAAAAGAGGGGAACCCCTTCTTTACTTCAACCTACTTTCTATATAAATAGGTGAAGCACATGCTTTAAGATAGCAGTAAATAATATTATCTTTAAAATCCAAAATAACACACATAATACATATATTAGAATATACTCATTAAAATAATCTATTTTTTTTTTTTAGTGGAATGATCTACAATTTTTGCCTTTCTAAGTAATATATTCTATAAAATCTTCATTTTAACCTGTAAGCTACTGATGTCTTTTTTGTTTTGTTTTTACATCAGATCATCATCATCATTCATCTGCTAAAAGAAATGTCTTGCCCTTTAACCTAGATCACTTTCTTTAAACATTTCTCTCTTTTATTCTGTTTTTCAAAAACTCATAGCTACCTTCTTTCTTAAAATCATCCTAATTATTTTTCTTTTAAAATTTCTCTTTTTATCATTTTTTTACAGTTCTTTTTAACTTTAGTCATTCCTCTAATTATATGACTAATCTAATTCCTCTTTTTAAATACTTCATTAATTAATTTTTTTTTAGTTTGTCTTGTTAACATCTCTATTCCTTTATTTTTATCACTATTCCTTTATTTTTATCATATCAACTTTTCTGTTTTTATTTATGTCAATTATTTTTAGAGGCTTCAGTTTTTTCAACCCCCCCCCGCCCATTGTTCATATTTGACTCTTTCTTAGTTCTAACTCCGAAAAGCTACAGTATATCTATTTTTATTAAAATCCTGCTTAACAAATGTAATTCTTGCTACTTTATTTATCATTACTTCTATTATTTAAATGCACTTACGTGCTTTCATTTTCTATCCAATTACTATCAATTTTAAACCTCTCCATCTATTTTCATTGACTTTTAGTTTTTTTTACATTTATTTTTATCCTAAATGTTAAGTTTCACTCCATAACATCGGCAAATGTAATATAAAGAGCTTCTCCCCAATGTTAAGCCTTTACAACATTATCTAACCCATTAAAGAAATAGAAAATAGATAATATGATTATATTGATCACTTTCTTAAATAAAATTTTTAACGATCTTTTATCTTTCCAATCTATGCCTTTTCTCCTTAGAATATTTTACAAAACAATGTAATTTACCCTTACAAAAGCCTTTTCCATGTCAGTAAAACAAATATTAACCTCTCCTCTTTTGTTATGTATTTTTTTACTAATTGTTTTTAATATTGAAATTGGATCTCTGTCCCTGTTTTATTTCTAAGTTCAATTTGATTTTTAGATATAAGCATATCTAATTTGTTAAAGACTGCAAAAAAGGGATTTGCTGTAACAAAATGGGAGAACCTTTGAGTCCTCTCTGAGATCTTAAAGGAACTGAACAAAGCAAATTCCTAATATCCACCCTAAATGTTCTTGTCATTGCATTTGTTATTATTATGGATGATTTATATGCTAAGCAAATATGGATGGGCTGCTCACTAACAGATATTAGCTAATGTGGTGATTTTATTGGCTTTGTATTTCTGAGTTTCAGATCAAGAAATACTGTGGATTTTCTTTTTGGTTATTTGATAGTTGTTTTTAAGTGAAGCATCAGTTGACTTTTTTTGAAGACAGAATAAATGAATATTTGTAAGATTTTTTAAATTATATATTTATAGTTTATAATTAACAGATGACAGCTAAGAATGCTCAGAAATCTGATTGCGGACCCAGGCTGACTATGGAAGATATTTTATTTAGCTACCTACAATTGCAAATCACTTTCATGTGAAGAATCTTAATATTAAATAGGACATTTTTGGTCTTTGAGAAGTTAGAAGAAATGGCAAAAAGACAATTGATTTGAAAAATGAAGATTGTTTTATTATAAAGACACAAATATTAGTTAGCGCAAGTGGAATGGGATTCATAATAAATAAAAAATGGAAAAGTAATATTGTGGAGATAGATGGTATATTAGACAGAAGGGTAAAATTAGTTATTTAATTTAATGGAAGATATCAAATGCAGATAATTTAGATTTATGACTCAACAAGTTTTTATTATGATGAAATAGAGAATTTTAAATGGCTGCCCAAAATACTTTTGATCAGACTAAACAATATTTTAAAATTGTCATAGAGATTTTGGTGCTAACATTGGGAAATGATTGATTAAAAGATGTAAGGTAAGTATTATGGACAAAATTGACTGTGATGACAGAAATAAGAGAGTTTGCAGACTTGTCAGATATGGAGAAAAAGAAAAATTCTATACTATGGATTCTTTCTTTAAGAAAAATGCTAAATATTTATATTTAAATGTTATATTTTGTTAACAGAAGGTATATATTCAAAATTGTAATGTTTTTTACTAGATTCAACACAGAAAGTGATCATCAATTAGTGAGATGTAAGATATGTGTTAATGCAAATCTAGAGAGACAAAATCTGTTAAAAAACCGCATTAACAGTTGATATTTCTAATCCTCGGAAACACTCTCAATAGATTTAAATTAGAATTTGCTAATCATGTTAAAATTTTGACTGACTTTGTAATTGTTTTAAACGTAACAGATTAATAAGATAAAATAATTCTCTATTAAGAACTGCAACAAAAGTAGCTGAAACAAAAAAGAATCAATTCACCAAAAGTTTCAACTAAGACGACAATAATACAAGGAAAAGAAGGATTATAAAAATATTTAAGAATTCTACACTAAGAAGAATTGAATATCTGGATTTTCATAAAATAATACAAAAAAGAATGAATAATGATATAAGAAAATATAAATAAATTATCTAGGAATACTATAGAAGAGAATGAAAGTTTCAAAGGTGTAAAACAACATATTGGTATTCAGTAAAAAGAAGATGGCATGAAATATTCATATGAATTTTACAAAGAATTACATAATAATTAAGAACCAGAAAGCAAAATAACATTATAATTATTGCATTTTCCAAATTGCTAAGCATAAAGACATGCAATAAAATCTATGAAACAGCGAAAAGTTCCAGAAAATTAATAAAAGCAGGTGAAGAAATAGAAACATTATTCAAAACAATTATATAGCAAATGTCTAAATAATAAAGATATACCAGATGACTGGAATAATATGGTATTAATATTTCAGAAAGATGATGTCAAGCGTTGGTGGCCGAGTGGTCAGCACAGCTGCCATACGAGCAGGTGTCCCGGGTTCGCGAGTTCGCTTCCCGGCCGATGCTTTGACACATGAAACAAACAAAAAAAAAAAGTTGATAAAATATTAGAAATTACAGACATTAATTTTCTATTAGTTCTATACAAAATCTTTATCAACAAAATTGCAAGTTTCAGACTAATCAAAAGAACAAGCTGAATTTAAAACTATTTTTAGCACAGTGGTCCATATCCAACTATTGAGAGATGTTATAATAAGATCAATGAATATGAATTGTTATTATGCTTTGGATTTATAGATTATGAAAAGTATTTGATTCTATAAATATAACTGGACAACTCTATTAACCTTAACCTGCCATACCATGTTGCGGCATCAGATATAATGGACGGCCATACACAGATGTCCCGATCTGAAAATACACTTGGATACTTCTATCAACTGGAACATCTTCATGCCTAACACATCGTGTGCCAGATATAATGCAACCCATCACCCCAAAGTTAATGGTGCTATATTTACTGGAACCACAATGTACACCATATGATGACACGAAGTAATTGGATAACTTGGATGAAATGTGTCAACCTACTACAACAAGTCATATCATAAATTGGTGATTCGACAACCCATTTGGGTGTGTCAGATGTTTCAGAATTAGCAATGACAGGTAATAAAGGGAGTGCATCTCACTACTATCAGATCTGAGCCTTCAAATAGGATGCTACAGATGTCACAATGAAATGCCCAGTTCCATGTCACATCTACTTTCAATATACTAACTTATCATTTACTTAAAAATATTTCAATGTACCCTAGACCAGCGCATATTCATTACATCTTCCTTCTAAGCCCCATTACACCACGGAATTCGAACTCAGGGAATTCTTACAATCAACTCTCTTCAGGGATGGACCTACTCAATTATAAACTAAATCTGCCCATATATATAAGCCCAGATATAGGAAAATACTGATGATGATCAATTATTTATAAAAGCAATACACAATGATAATGATGATCATCAAACCTATAGTAGTGTAAATTCCTAATGTGATAATGATGAACAACATTTAATGGTATCAATGCACAGTAATGATGGGGATGACCAAACAGAGATTGATTTAAACCACTAATTTATTAACAACATATAGAAAATAAATAAATATTTACAAATAAAAAATAATAAAATAGATTAATATTTAGTTATCAAAAAATGGTTTTCTTATCATCTTGGTGACTTCATACAAGAAAACAAAACACAATAATTTGGCTTATATTATTCATAACATTATATTCTGTAATTCATTAAATATATATAAACATAACACAAAATAAAGAAAATCACCATAAAAGTTCATTAATTATAAAATTACTCCATTAGAATAATTATCACAATATTTATAAGCTAGGGTAAATGTATTATCACCATAACTGCCCATTCCCACTTATCTATATGTAGGTTAAAGTTATGGTAGAAATTAATGACAGCTAAAGACCATTTATTCAGAAAGATTAATTATATATTCAGAATAAATAAAATTACAAGTAAATATTAGTAAAATTGATTAGTATATTATCTATCTGGTCTTGTCTTAAAGTCTTTCCCTCCATATTATATATATAATAATCTTACTTGAGATGAGGTCACCTGGATGGGTTACTGTTGACTTCTAGAGGAATCTAAAAATGTACTTTATTAAAAAAAAATCTATATATATTAATTGCAGAGGATTCCTTTTTAAATTTACATCAACAAGACATTTCTCCATCCATTGGTTCACTTTTAAGTTGTAGGTGATCCAACTTGGAAAAATACATTTTAAATACACAATAAAAAATAAAAAAAACAATATATAAACTTTCAAATAAAAAATTACAAAAGCAAAAAATATATATATTCATCACGTGAATCAAGTATATAATTTCTCTTGAGTAAAGCAAGCATTCAGTCAATAAAAGGAAAATGTCAATATCCATGGCTAAAAATTCCAGTTTACCAACTCTGTTATTATTTATATATACGAAATCTCTTTCCTGATCGTATGAATCCATGGACAAATGGTGGTGCACCAGCGTTTCCAAAAATAGACGTTTTGATGACAAATTTTATAATCAAGCAATGACGTAGAATTTAGTTAGAAAAATCCCACAGTATTAAATTTTCTACCCCAGATATATCATAATGTTTCCTGTATTATAATGTATGTTTATAACTTAGCTTGATTATATATATATAAAATAGCTTTAAAAAAAAAACAGTAACTTTTTTTTTTTAGTAGTTTCAGATTTCCTTTGCATTAATATTCCTATAATGAATTTAACTTGTAAAAGAACTTGATTCACTAATCGTTCATTACTATTAATTTTAAATTAAGGTTTAACTTCTGGAAACAACAAACATTTTTCCTTTAAATGTCAAAAAGTTATTTTCCTTTTTTGAAAGAAATAAAAACTTAACTTTCTTGCTGTCTTCTTAATTCCTGGTCTCTCGACCATCGTCTTCTTTTTTTTTTTAATTGAAAAAAGAAACACTCCCTCATCACGTGACTGCTAAAAACGATATTATTACAACTTGAAAATGAAAAAAAAAGATTAAAAATCGCATTAGAAAATATCATATTTATTATTCCAAATTTGACCATTTATTAAAATCTTGACCTCATATAAATATAATCTTTATGTCTGTTCTATGTCAGTCAATTAGTATTTCTTTATTAATAAAATTAAATGAATAAAAAAAAATAGAAAAACAATTAATTTCTACCAATAAACAAACATATTATTCTCTATGCATATGTTTATCTACATATATATACACACAATGTAAACAAACAATATATTTACTTATGATAGATAAAAACAAAATTAATCTCTCAAACATATCAGTCTATATGTACGTTGATGAAGGTATATTTTACATTTATATAATCAAATATGTAGGATATTTACCTTTCCTACCACTTGGTTTGAATTCAGATATTGAAGAAGACATTGGGACAGAGTGTGCAAGCTAGTTGTAAGCCATCTCTTCCAATAAGTATTCCACAGTGTTTAAAGTTTTGGACTATCAATTTATAGACCCAGGATATTGTCATATTCTGAAGAATATTTATCAGAATGCATGTTCAGTAATTAAATTACATGTTGACGATCAAGAAGATTAACATTGATGAGGATAGAAGACAGAGTGGTTCCATATCTTCAAAATTTTTTATAACTGTTTTAGAAGTATTTTACGGATTGAAATGGGAATGTAAGAGAATAAGAATACATGAAGATTATTTAAGTCATCTAGATTTTGCTGATATTATATTGTTTTTATGAATAATGTTCAGAACTTTAGAAATATCATATGAAAGTAAAAAAGTAGGTCTAAAAATAAATACTAAAAAGACTAACATAATATTCAGTGCATTTTCTCAGAAAAAGAAAATAAAGATTAATGATCATGAAATAGAAGCTAACAATACAAATATTTTGGTTACATTATTAATACAGATGGAAATGCAATGGATGTAAAAATAAACTTCGACTTAAACTTGGATAAAATGTTTTTGATAGAAGTAATTTCACATTAAAAAGAAATATGTCCATGTGTTTGAAAAGAAAAGTTTTAATAGATGTATTCTATCAATTTTTTTTTATGAATCTGAGACTTGGATACTTAACATAAGAGCAGTATAAAAATATCGACCACTTAATGAAGTATGGAAAAATTAATTGTTAAGAGCAACAAGAAAGGATCAAAGGTATTATACTTGGATGGGAAACAAAAAGAGATCACTGATATTGAAAGATTACTAGCATGAAGCTAATCTATGAATATATTGATAGAAGAGATAGTAGAACCCACAAGAGATTGTAAAACACCTAAAAAGAGATAGCATGTGAGATTGATGGATGAAAACTAAAAAAAATGTTGGTATGATGTAGGGAAGAAAATCTATAGATCAGAAAAACTGGATTAAACTTGGAGAAATCTTGATCCTGCAATAGATTTATAATGGTTGAATATGATGATGAATTTTTTAAAACAAATCTATTCGAGACCATTAATAACATTTCAGCAGTTAACATGATAGTTTCCTATAATGACTAGCATTCATTATAAATTTTTATCTTACATGATCCCTATTTACACAATGTTTTTTAGAAGCAAATTCTATTTTTTCTACTCCAATTATGCCATTTATTGTTTAGCCAAGCTTATATTAATTATGTGGTGTAACTGCAATGGGATAAATAGATTTTTTACCTCTCAATTAACTTATTTTTCGCTAGCGAATTTGTATGACTAAAATTTTTAAGTGTTTCCATTTATGTGGATTTTTATCATTATAGTTTAAATATTTTGGTTGGATCTCACTATCATTTGGGTAATATAGATTGTCATCTTTTTGTTATCCATTTATGTTTTCTGTCATCACTAAATTTTAATCTACTTTTGTTAAACAATTGTTAAATGAGTAATTTAAATATGTAAGCCATTATTTAAAAGCACAATTGTGTATTGTAGGATAGTAGCATGAAGAAAAGTAACCATTAAACATCACATGATCACCATCTCTTATACTAGCACATAATTGTTATTAAACAAGGCAAAACTCTCCATACAATAGTGCCACCCTGTGCCAAACAGAGTAATCAATGGGTGCCAGAAGGCTTGTGCATAAAATCCCTATCTAGTGCCTACTCATCCAATATCCCCAGACTAATTTCTGGCTTGTGGCCTTCGTCAGTGAGGACCTTTGGAGCTGAGAGCACTGCACCTAGATCTTAGGATCTAATGCAACCCTCCAGCAGCCACCTTTTATGTCTACTAAATTGAAAACATAATAATATCTTAAATTTAAGCTCAATAGCTTATATAGTCATATGGGTCTGAACTGAGTTCAGTACCCATACATTTTGAAATGTTTTATTTTTGTAGTTTACTATTGTACCATTATTGAATATATGTGTTAAAAACTTACATATAGTCTGCGTTACATATGTTATCATTTAAAAATAAATGATCAAATTTATTAAAAAAAAAGCGAGAATAGTAAAATAGAAAGAAAAATATAATGTTTTTCAAGGGTTTATTTTTTAAGAAATGCAAACTTGCAAAAATAAAAGTATTCGCTCTTATTAATTCATAAACATGAGTGAAAAAGAAAAACAGCAGTGTTGATATGGATAAAATGAAATCAAGGTCTCATAATCTCCATATGATCGAGACGAAGATGGCGAATCTTGTTTCAATCGATTATTCGTATAATTTAAGACGATCAACTATATGTTCAATTGTGAAAATCAAGAACAAAATTAAGGAATATTTCCAAATACATACAATGTCAAGTTAATCTTCATTATGTTTTTAAACTTTTTTAATATTTGTCTAGATCTTATACACATATAATTGTGTATCACGTGTCTATATATCATATTTAGCTTCATTTTTTTCTCAATTAAAATAAAAAAAAATTAGATAAAAAACATTTTCGAAGTATGGAAATGTATTATATATTAAGAATTCTCTAAACTTTTTAAAAATAGTAACAATATTTAGTCAACATGTATTTTGAAAACCCTTTTTGATATTTTTACTTTCGTACATTTCAACTTTCATACACATTTCGTAAACCAATTAGGTACGAAAGTAGAGGACTGCCTGTATATATTTTTTTTAATTTAACAACCTTGTAAACAAATAAGTTATTAAATATGTAGTGTTGAGAATGTATAGTATTTATGAAATAATCTTCAAATCCGCATACTATAATAGAATTCTTTATAAGTAAGCCTTTTATTGTAATTTTTAATAAAGGTATAAATAATACACTTTTATATCAATATAATTCACTAATCAAATGAAAAATGATTCTATTTTCATCTGTTCAAGATCTTATATAAAAACTAGATCAATCATCGATATTTCATAGGGATAAAAAGTTACATTACAATTCAGATATAAATTCTTTTAAATTTAACAACCTTGAAACAAACAACTATTTCAATATCTAGTGCCAAGAATATATAATAATATTTATGATGTAATTATCATCAAATTTGAATATTATAAGAATCTTTTACAAGTCACATTTTCTAGTAATTTTTAATAAACTTGTAAATAGTTGGCATCGATATAGTCTAATAAGATGAAAAATGAATCCATTTTATATCACTTCATTTATTACCAAATGAATCCATTTTATATCACTTTATCTATTACCCGTATAATATCTTGGTTAGTAGATGAAAATGGATTCATTTTTTATCTGATTAATGGATTTTCAGTTTTATAAAAAATGATTTTATGAAATAATAATATTAGTGATTAAGCCAGTGCACATGCGCTTTAAAGATAAATTATAAATGAATACTCTCAATTTTTCCAGACACGAGATATAGTATTTTAGAAAGAGTGTCATTCGTTCAAACATAACAAATGTAATTTAAAGTGATCGTGTAACACCTTCATGCTCTTACTTCCACACACTTAAGATTTGCCCATACATAAACATTTGAGTCGAAAGAATGGGTGGATTCATTCCATTCTTTCTAAAATACTATATCTTGTGTCTGGAAAAATTGAGAGTATTCATTTATAACATCTTTAAAGCGCATGTGCATTGGCTTAATCGCTAATATTACTATTACATAAAAAAAACATAGCGCTATATAAAATAATATCTCATTATAAAAAATGATTTTATAAAATTTGAATTGCAAAGGATTTTTATTCATATGCACATTCGAAAATTATTACTTCATAAATAGTATTCTACATTCTCAGAGTAATATATTTAATAGCCATTACTAACTTAGAGGATTGTTAAAATTAATAGAATTTATATCTGAATTATGAACCAATTAGATTGAGACTTTACTAAGATTGACACTAATATAATGTTTCATCCTACAAAATATCAATGATTGATCTACCACTTATATAAAATCTTAGTGACCAGATAAAAGAGAATTCATTTTTATCTTATTAATGAATTATATTGATATGAGAGGGTGTTATTTGTAATATTTAAAATTATTCTGGAAAGTGATTTGTAAAATTTTTTTATATCTATTTGAAGATTATTACTTCTTATATATATTTATTTCACATGTAAATAAATAAATAGTATCTAATAGGTTATTCAACAAGAGATCTAATATTTTAATAATAAAAAAAAGAAGCTTTCTTTAAACATGAATGGAAAATCATGTAATATTTATATACATACAGATCTCTATATTATTTTATTTATATGTGAGTATCTACGGATAAGTGATTGTGCATTATAATTAATATCTTTCATAATATGCATGTATGAATGTCTATGTATTGTAATGGCCGGAATGAGCTGACAACAGCAAAATCACCACTAGGATGATTTAAACCACCACAACTTATTCCAATGCCACACAATACTTTATTTTATTTGGCTCGGTGATCAAGGAGAGGGAGAGACTTTTAGAATTCGATTGTAACTATATGATTTCTCTTCAGCAAACAAGACATCCAATGCAATGTATATATAAGATACAAACCCTTTATTAGTGATACATTATGAACAAAGAAGTAAACAAAAGAAATGACTATCTCTTAATTTGTTGCTAGACTCATAAGATGAGACTACATAACATTTAATTCATGAATACATGTATCGAAAGTTTCACGGCATATATATAAATAAGGGATCTCGGATGATGTATCTATTTTGATCTTTGGAGAAGATTTCCCTCAAGCAGGTATGTGATTCTAAGTAAAACAGCTTTAAATGAGAAAGTTAATTCTCTAGTAAATATGATTAAAATAGATGATTGCCTAATTCCATGATCATGACCCACCAATGCCTAAATATCAGACTTTAACATACACAAAGAAGGAAGGCAGTTCTGGGTTGCTAAAGTAAGAAACAATCCAATAACGAGCTGGACTGGAATATGCTCATCTCCGCGAGGCCATACCAAAGTCTATGAAGTAAGAGGAATATTCCTCAATTTGCGTGGATCATATTCAAAAGGGACCCAGCTATTCTATTTTTTGTGAAGCAGGAATGTGCATCTACTGGAGAAACAAAATAAAATCAATATAAAATGACGAAGAATTGGCCTTAAAATAAATATATATGTAAAATAAAATGTGAATGGTCATGCCATATATTTATAACACGCGGACATCTATTATATAGGCTAAATCATGGCCTATGCAGTTATTCTATCATAAAAAATTTTGGTAAAGAAAATTACTCCCTGATTAATTGGAAATCCATTCTGTAGGTCTTAACATATAGAAGGAAATATCAATACGATAGCCTAACAATTATAATATATATAAATTAAATGGTATTACAAGTTTTATAGAATAAACTAAAAACTATCGTATACATTTCATTGTTTATGTCATAAGTTTATGGAATTGAAAATAGCATATCTGCAATATACATAAATGTTTCATTAATTGTAACGCAAGTTTTATAGAATTAAAAGCATATCTGCAGTATACATATATATTTGTATCTTTCAAATAAAGTTTTACATTAACGCTCGATTTTAATTTTAAAATTGAAAGTTGTTTATAAACCATCTGTGATGGCATTAATGGCTAGATTACATAGTTGAAATAATAGATTTTAAATAACAAATTTCAAAAATAGCTAATTTTGAAATAACAAATAGAATAATAAAAAACAAATTAGAGTCGATGAGAGGAGGGATTTAAGCACTTGTTTTGACAAAATTACTGAGCTGACTTTTAAATACATCAAAATATTTAGTCATTGAGATATATTTACTAAATTTATCTATTGAAAAGTTCTGTACATTTTCTGTTCAATAAATAGCGTGTATTCTATCCAAATCAGTGTTTATCAAAAAAATGTGACCTATTATATGCTATATCTGTTTAAATACAAGAGGGGCTTGGAGCAAAATATAGTAACCACAAAGTAAAATTACCATCATTACTAACAAACATTATATTCTATTTTAATAAATAATGAATATTATAAATAAAACCAGACCATACCTGGGCTATGTAAAGCCCTGGGTTTTCTTTGTGATTTAAATACTATACCTATTCAGTTCTAATTAAAAACAGATGTAATGATTTTTTTTTCAACCATTTTTTCCTTCAAAAAGTTTGATACCAATACAATATTTTTTTTTTAGAATCCAGAAAGCTAATAGCCTGCATAAAATGGTTTGTAAAAAATTATTACAGTTTATTAATGTAATGGCAGAACATATACCGGGCTATGTAAAGTCCAGTGTTTTTTTTTTTTAATTAGTAAGATTTAATGTAAATTAAACAAAAGATTTTAACATTACAAATTAATCAAAACTACAGTACTAAAGCATCTATTTTTTCCCCATCTCAATAAATATCACATTTTAAACATGAATTTATGTAACATAACCACAAGCTTTGCTGGCTGAATGTCAGTCTCTTAATATTCCAATTCAATAAATATGACCAAACTTTCTTCGCATAAATGTAATAATGTGCTAGCCAAGATTACAACATCTATTCAATTCTAGTTAAAAGTGTTTTTTTTATAAGAAGTTTTATTCCATTACATAAAATTGTAAAAAAATTATTATGGTTTAGTAATAGAGAAATAATTTTCGTTGAAAATGGATGTTTTAACTTTACCAGTAACTGCAATATTGAATGTACTAGGCAAGCTGCTTGCAAGACTGAAGCTTTATTTAGACAAACTGTTTTAAATTGGAATTAATATCCTTTCTTATAATAATCAAAAAAGCAAGTCATATATAACGTGACATTACTTTTATAAGCTTGTATTTACAAAAATGTAATATAGAGAGCTTACCAATAGCTCAAACAAGCTCTTAATTGATAAGTGTGGTAAGAGAAAATATTTAAAATCTATCCAGAACATTCCTATCTCCAGACCAATTGGTTTTGAGCTTATGGTCACCTCAGTGAAGAGCTAGAATATTCAGATACTAGATCTAAAATATTAACTCAAAACCCAGCACTTATTTCATATGTAATATTTAAGTAGAAACTCTGAAGTTTTTGGACATGAAAATGTCTTTTATTCCAGCTATCTACTAACTTAAATAGCTATATGGTAGATCTGAATTTGGATCAGTCCCATATAGTTATTTAAGTTAGATAGCTGGAGTAAGACATTTTTATGTCCAAAAACTTCAGAGTTTCTACTTAAATATTACATATGAAATAAGTGCTGGGTTTTGAGTTGATATTTTAGATCTAGTGTCTGAATATTCTAGCTCTTCACTGAGGTGAGTCATAAGCTCGAAACCGATTGGTCTGGAGATAGAAATGTTCTGGATAGAGATTTTAAATATTTTCTCTTACCACACTTCTCAATTAAGAGCTTATTTGAGCTATTGGTACGCTCTCTATATTATATTACATTCCTTATATTAATATATTTAAATTTACATTATTTGTTTTAAAATGTTATAGTTAGTGAATATGTAATGTTACACTTTTAACATTTTGGTTATGCACATAGTATCGGTAGTTTTATAGTATTCTGCAAAAATTTGGATTATTTTTTAGAATATTGTAACTATTAAAAATATTACATTTATTTAATATTCTTCCTATAGGAGGCAAGATATTTTTCCTTCCTTTATTATATGTATTTACATACACATACTGCTGTAGGTAGTAGACTAAGATTGTTGGATATTTCAATAACTTTCTTTTTATTTTCTTATTTATTTATTTATTTATAATATCATTTTATTTAGGCTGTTAAAGGTACAGGTTGTGAGTATGGTAGTTTTCATCAACTATATTTATTAGATGGTAAAATTATTGCTGTTGGTGTTATAGACATCCTTCCCTCCTGTGTATCATCAGTTTATTTATATTATAATCCTGATTATCACTTTCTATCTTTAGGAACTTACTCAGCTTTAAGGTTAGTTCTCCTTTATATTAATTAACCAATTGTAAATATTTTAAATGAATTTTTATTGTTATCAGTTATTTATTCAGAGGCAATCCTCAACATTGTTCAATATTTTCTATGTATTATTATATTTTTCAGTAACACACTAAATAACAAAGGCAAAACTCTCCATACAGTAGTGCCACCCTGTGCCAAACAGAGTAATTAATGGATGCCAGAAGGCTTGTGCATAAAATCCCTATCTAGTGCCTACTCATCCAATATCCCCAGACTAGTTTCTGGCTTGTGGACATCATCAGTGAGGAGCCTTGGATCTGAGAGCACTGCACCTAGATCTTCGGATCTAATGCAACCCTCCAATAGCCACCTTTTAACTCTACTTTACTACAAAACTATGAGAATGAAATTGAAAACATAATAATATTTTCAATCTAAGCTCAATAGCTTATATAGTCTTATGGGTCTGAACTAAATTCAGCACAAGCCTTCTGGCATCCATTGATTACTCTGTTTGGCACAGGATGGCACTACTGTATGGAGAGTTTTGTCTTTGTTTATAGCAATTATGTCTAGTATAGAGATGGTAATCATGTGATGTTTGGTGGTTTAACACACTAAATAATTACATCTTTAAAATCACCTACCAACTTTTTTTTTTCTAATTAAATTTTTTTCCATTGCATTTATTGTTATTATTCCCTTATCTCTAAAATCTTATATTCACATTTTTTTTTTTTATAATTTCATGAATTAATGTTGTATTTATTATATATTTATACAAAAATACACTTTTTTAAGATGAATATTTCTATTTTATTGAGCTAACTTTCATTGTTTTTTAAATTTCCATCTTAATAACTTCTAATAGTTTTACCTTTCTTCTTGATAGTCCAAGTTATTACTCCATGCAGAATAATATTTAAAAATCATTATTAATAAAGATAATCATGTTTTGTTTAACAGTTGAAATTTTTGTTTAGATTTTTTGTTTAATTATCAATTACTATTTACCAACTTTTTAAATACTTAAAAGCATTTATTTGGTCAAAATGTTTTTTTAACTTTATCATCTATTTTTGTATCTTTTAATTTTAAGTTAGAAACTGTTTGTTCGTTTATAAATTTATTTAACGCACATTGATTACGTAAGTAATATTTACTAAGGCAATAAACCTAAAGCATGTGCGGTTGAAAATGCGAAGGTAGGGACCTCTACAGGTCTTAACCACAAGCGTACACACATGCTTTAGGTTTATTGCCTTAGTAAATGTTGCTCATTTATGTAAAATTGAAATCAAGGTTTAATATATTTCTGTCAAATGGACTTCCTCCAAATTTTGTACAGGTGTTCTAAACTGGTAACAATGCAATATGACATTCTAATATTTCAGGTGGTGCCCTAGTTTATTTACTGCAGAGATATTGGTGTACTGAATTTCTAACATTATATCAGTTCAGGAAGTTTTCAGTAAGGGAGGTATATATATATTTTTAAAAAAGTTTGAACTAAAAAACAATTCCTTAAAATAGAAATAACAAATCTTGATTTCTCTTCCGTTTTTAAAAAAATGTATTAAATTTTATTTTTTCTTGATTATAAAGGAATTGATTTTTTAAAAAACCGCTTTCTTAATAAATAAAACAATATTGTAAATGATCTTTAATGTGTGCGATTTTTCTTTTAAATATTAAGCAAATTGTGACATAGTTTTAATCTCTATTTAAAATTTTGAATTGGTATAAATACAAAAAATATCCTAATACTAAAACATTATAAATATACATATATGCATACGGCATCACTTTTTAATAAAAGTAGAAAAGATCAATATATAATAAAATCACCTTCAAATAGAAATATATATTTAAAAAAAAAAAAGAATTATTAATAAAATTTTATTTAAATTAATATGTATATTATGCACAGATGGCAAGCTAATTATATACTTACTTAAAGTTAAAAATCTAAAAACAAGATTGATTGTAATATAAAAGAATTAAAAAAATGCTAATAATTAGTTGAAGTTAAAAGTTAATTTTAATTTTGGAATGGAAGTGATTTTCTATAATGACATAATAGCAAACAGGCCCTTGGGCACAAAGTTAGCTAAAAGATAAATTAAAAAAATACTAGTGATAAAATTTTGAGTTCCCACTCTAAAGAAAACTGGCCAATAATGCTGGCAATGAACACGCGGTCCACAGAGAAAAGGTCATCGTCGCCAATGAGAGCAGTGCCAGGCTAGGCAAGATCGATCCTGGAATTTGATAGGAATTCAAAATGATATAAAATAACTTAAGTAGAGTTTTGGATTTGGACTGCTCTTGCTGATTGTGTGTTATCTAAATATATTTTATACATGTATTGTGGATCTCTAAAATGTAGGGGTCATGCAATAAATTATGTTTCCCGTATTTGCACTAGCTGAGGTAGTCTCCAAAGTGATGGTTCCCGGAAAGCAGCAAACAACTGACTTGTCTCCACCTAGAATAATATGAAATGGAATGAACTTTGAATTGTGTGATATATCAAGGATCGCAAAGATAGACTTCAATATACCTACAGCATTGGAAAACATGAACTTTTGCTTTAAATGAAATATGAATATTAATTACATAATATGAATGTTTCAAGTATTAATTTTAAGCATCACTTAACCTTTAAAAAAAATCCCTATCTCTTATCTGTCTAAAATTTTAAATTATTTATTATATTTTATATATATGTTAGCTACTATTTCCATTCTCATAAATTTCTTTTAAATTTATAATTTAAAATAGGTGTAAATGATTGCATAGATTTGTAAGATTATGTTAAAGGTGTGTTAATTTTGGGCTAATTGTTTCGTAATTGAATCTGTGCTGGCGGATAGATGTACGGATAGTTTATGTCAATGTAATCTGGATAGGCGCATTGGATACTCATTCCCTTGTGCCGTGTTAGCATACAGGGCATAATACCCACCTAAATGCATGACCCAAAATGGTAGCCATTGCATTGCCAATGGTTGTAGACATATTTCCTAAACGATTGATTTTTTTAGGCTCTGGTTGGGACAGTAAGCAGCAAAGACTGCTATCCCTATTTATAGAGCATCTCTTTAGATATATTTCAAATAATTTCATTTTGTGTCACCAATTGAGCAGTGGATCGTTCATGTCTGTTGGTGAAATTTATTAATAATCATGGGGAAGATGCTCATTCCTTCCCACCATGATTCCTTATTTTCTAATGATATCCTGCAACAGACGTAAATTCCTGTCAGCATGATTTTGTTATGCTAACAGTCTCCATTGGGCACATTGGGATATCAATAAGCTAGTGTTGGTTTAAATGTGAAATTTTGGGATTGGGTTAGTTAAGTATGTATTCTATGTAGCCTATTTACGCTTAGGAAAATATTACAATGTGAAATTTTGGGATTGGGTTAGTTATGTGTGTATTCTATGTAGCGTATTTACGCTTAGGAAAATATTAAAATTGTATAAAATCTATTGAATGTACCCATCTGTGCATATAATTTAAATCAAATATATTTAATAGTAAATTGAATCTTCAGATGTTTGTATTAATGTGTGTGTGTGCGTAATAAAATGTTTTGTTGAATTAATTTTGGCAGTAACTTATTATATATATTTCTATTAATGATATTTATTTTAAAAAATCAAGAATTAGAAATTTTAAATATTCAGAGTGATATTTTAAGCTCAGCTTCTCCCTGAACTAGTGACTGGAGCTTTTGGTTCAATAAAACTTGAACTTCACCCATATATATCTGCCGCCTTTATAAATTTTCTAGGTGTGAATAGCCTAGTGGCGCACTGGCTTGGCAGATAGGTTTGTGAGGTTCCGACAATCGTTATATATTTTATAATAAATGCTTTTATTTAAAACTGTGGACTGAAAAGTCAAAAAATAATTGTTTCTTCAATCACAATTGGGGTTTTTATATTTAATTTTAAATAAAAGTATGGGGTTTCCAGAATTTAATTAATATAGTGCTATTTTTTATAAGAAAAGATTGAATTAATTAATTTCTGGATGCCCCACACTTTTATTTTCATTTAAATATAAAAACACCAATTATAATTGAAGAAATAGTTATTTTTTGGCTTTTTAGTCTAGAATAAATGAAAATGTTTATTACAAAATTTTCACTTCAAATTTGATATGTAAAATTTATTACCTCTTTTTAATAATAGCAATATCTTCTAGTATTTTCAAATCATTTGCAATTGTAATACACATCCATTGTTTCTCTAATAACAACTCTTGTCAATTAGACAACTTCCATATTTTTCCATTCTTTTTTATTTCATTAATAAAGATACAATAAAGGACAAATAATCCCCAAGATGCATTTCATGCTGAACCAACACTCATCAGTTGGGCCAGGTCATCATCTCTCATATACATCTTTATTACATGAAGAGTATTTATGTAGAGCAAATTGTCTCATTTTTATTTTCAAGCGTCAATTTACTCCACTCCCAACTTTTACGTTATCAACTTATTAACACGTAATGATTATTACTAATCATTTATTAAACTAGAGATTTTCTCCAGCACAGATATAAATTTTAATCCAAGTTAAAGATTAATATATCTGATTCTCAGCACACACACATGGCTATTTATGTTTCTCTTTCTTGCATGCATATCTTTTTTATAGATTAGACAACTTCCATATTTCACCATTCTTTTTTATTTCGTAAATAATTTCATATAAATAAAGATACAATAAAAGACAAACAACCCCCATGATGTATTTCTTGCTGAACCAGCGGCCAGGTCATTATCTCTCATATACATCTTTATTAGCTGAAGAGTATCTTTTGTCTAAATATTTTTTAATAAATATTTAATAGAACTTGAAGTAACTCATTAGTTCTTATTGTATATATGATCTCTCGCTGTGTAAGTATTTAAAAGTAGAATCAATTCTTTCTATGCCTTTTTTTTTGTAATCTGATATGCAGATTTTCCGTTCACTTTTTCCAAGTACTTTTTTTCAAAGTCTCCTGTTATTTTTATTAAATGTTTTTTAAATGTCTGTAAATAGAAATAGAACTTTTTTTCTAAATATCTTCCTACAATACTTTTTTAATTACACTTTTCAAATGCTTACTCATTTGCTTCTCAGATAAAGCATCATTTAATCTATTTAAAATCCTTCACTTTAAATCTTTTAATAGTAGTTTATTTGCTTGACAAATTAAAATGGTTGTAATATTTAAAAATTTCATTGCATTGCAATTTTTTATTGGCAGCCTAAGAATTGGTAGAAGGCTTAGTGATCACTCATTTTATTTTTAAATTGTTGTCCCCCAATATTTTCTCCATAGTATTAAGTTTTGTCATCTTCATATCTATAAACTTTACAAATTCTTTTTTCATTACTGAACAGTCTTTTCAATTCTTATTTATTTCATTTAATGTTAGAATTTTGTATAAAGGAAGTTCCTATTTTTTTTTTTTTAATCATTCCAAAAAAAGCTAAAGGAATTTTTTTTCATGGGGAAAGTCATTAACAAATTTTTTCACTTATCAAAATTATTAGCATAAAATGAAAAGTAGCCCCCTATTAAAATGAAATTAAAAAAATAAAACTGGATTCAGGCAGAAGAACCCTTCTCATATTTTAATGAAGGAAACTCTATCAAAACAGAATTGAGTTGCTTTGCTTCATCCACAAAACTGTTCTAATCTAACTATCTGATTATTGTTTGTTTAGATTAATGAAGAAATTTTTCAATGAAACTATGCAAAGTCAAATAAATTAGAAACAAAGAGCTTTGCTAATTGCTCTAATAAGCTTTGTCGATAAAATGCTAGCAAGAGAAAGCATTTAAAATATCTATCAGAAACCACACCCAAACCCCAGACCAATGGTTTCATGCTTTGGCACTCCTCAGCGAGACGCTAGCATTTTATCAACAAAGCTTGTTAGAGCAATTAGCAAAGCTATTTGTTCTTATTTACAAGCTTAAAAAATTGAATCATGTAATTTATGATTTTATTTTTGAATAAATTAGCATCCATATTTTTTATTTGAAATTGTAATTTAAAAAAAAAAATTTCAGAATATCAGGAACTATATTGGAAGGAAAATATAAATTATTGATTTATGTTCTGAATAAATTTTTTAAAAACAAATTTTGATACTGTGAAACCTCATATTAAATTAACCCTTTATATTGTAATTTCACATCCTGGGTATTTTGGCACAGTGATAGTGTGGCAGATTTCATTTTAGTGCCAAAAGTTCCAGATCATTTCTCAACGGAATATAATAATAATAAAAAATTCAATTGGAATTATTTTTTATCTGTCATGTAGATGCTTGAACTTCACAACCTCCTGAGCAACTAACAACTACATTATTATTATTATTATTGTATTATTTTTATTCCTATTTTTCTAGATTTTTCATTCTATCAGGCTTTTTCCTACTTGAAAATTCATTTCTTTTCACATCTATTTTCTTCAGTATTGACAATTTTCTGTTTTATTATTTATCCCATTAGTAAGCTAAAGTGTGGATATTGTTTTGAAACAGGTTTTATATAGTATCATGGGTTAAAATTATGTGATACTTTATCCTGTACTTTGTAGAACATCCTGAAATGATTAAAAGGAATGAAAATTATAACAAGCTAATATATGTTGATGATCACAATGTTTTTGGGTGTTTTACACCAATAAAATATCACGACTTCAGCGTACATGTTGCTATTTCTGTATTGCTTTCTAAAACTTACTACAAGTTGCATAAAGAAGATGAAAAAGTAGATTTTTGATTAATTGTTAATAATTATTTATTGTAGAATATTTTCAGAAATTGTTTTTGATTGGCCGCTTTTATAGTATTTTGATTGACATTTCCAAATGATTCACAGTTGAAAAATAAATAATTGGAAGAGGTGTGTGGCATTACTCTTATTAGAATTGTTATATGAAAAGCTACTTTCAACACTCAGCCAGGTCCTAATTTAATAATTAATCCATTCTACATAATTTTGTATAACTTGGAAATATTATAAATCTTAGTTTGATGTGATGTGTTAAAAAACATCATTGAATGATCATATTTCAGAACATTTTTCTTTCTTTTAATTAAATTGTTGAGTACTATACTCATGCACTGATGAAATTTCCACAGATGGGCGATAGTGGATTGGTCTTTAGATATGAAGACCAACTGTGAATAACAAATAAACAATACTTGACCAAGAGCTTCTGCTGCCCTATAGAATTGGGTGTTGGTTTATCAAAGTCTAGGTACTGTTTCCAATACAAACATTCTTTTCTATCTTGATCTTTTCCTTTTTCAATTACTGATTATAGGGCCTGATTGCCACGAGCCTCTCATGTCATCAAAAATTTTCTTGTACTAACTGAGATAGTAGGATTGGAGGTTTGTGCAACATTTCCAATCTAACTGCACACTTTGACTCCAATTTTCTTTCTTTTTTTTATATTTGCTGACTCTCAAGAATTAGGAAAGCAGTGATGGAGATAGGCTTAGTAGGCTGGCGGTCCTTAGCTGTGACCTTTGCTCGAGGCAATACAATTAATATTGAGTCAGATTTTGGAACTGGATTTAAACTTCAGCTGACAAAGATTGTATGTTTAGTGATCCTATTTTCTTCCAATTATGAAAATAAAAGAACCTAGAAAATGTCTAAAAATAGGGTATCTCTCACAGTCTAGCTACGATATTGCACATGGTGAATTACTCATTTCAGCAGTAGAAATAATAGAATAATATCAGTAGTAGTAATAGTAGAAGTAAATCAAGAGACAGTGGTAATACTAAACGAAAGTATTATATATCTATTTTTTTTTCTAAGTATAAGGTGCAAACTTTACTTGTTACAAACTCTTCAAGATCAGAATAGAAGACTGCACGAATGGCTAAGAAACTGTCAAAATTTAAGATTAATATAGCTGTGCTTAGTGAAACTCATCTTCCAAAGGGAGGAAGTTTAATAGAACAGATGGAAGGATAAATGGGAAGTTACAAGTTTTGGAATCAGTGAAAGAAGAATGTATAGTGTTAGATTTGATGTAAATCTAATTTAATATAATTTATTGTTGAAGTTCTTCGTTGTGTCAATGGAAGACTAATGGGTCTAAAATTCACCTTGTTCAATGGGTACTAATGCTGACTTTATTAGTACCTGAGCTCTAATCCTAAATTCAAAAAAGGAAGGCTTTTGTTCCTTGTTGGACAGCATTATTACAAATATACCATTAAAAGATTGATTTTTTTTTTCTTGAAGGTTTCATTGCACATATTAATATAAATAGTAGACTTTGGTCAAAAGTTATTGGAAAGAATGGTATTGGTGCTGTAAATTAAAATGGTTTGATATTATTGAATTTATACAAAACACGTGAATTGACTACCACAAACATTGTTTAGGCAGAAAAATAACAATTATCCTCATAGACTTTGTACATTTAAGTGCAATATTGGATTATTTTCATTAGGATAGATATTGCTGTGGATACAGTGTAATGAAGAATTGTTGAAGTCTTTGAATAAGATAGTTTTTTTTTCAAAAAAATTAAAAGAAAGCATCACAAAATATGGTTTCTATATAGATATATTTGTGGTTTATGTAGTGGTTTTTAAAGTTATTGCAAAATTCATCTTTAGTGTATTACTTTTTATCCCCCCCCCCCCTTTGTAGGAATGACCATACTTGTTTACAAGTGACTACTGTTGCTATCATACTTATAAAATTTGAACTTCCTATCATTCATAAAAACAGGTTTGACCGTTTTTTTTTTTTTAAAAAAAAAAATCATTAATAAAAGCTAAGATAGTTTTAAACCTTTTTTTTTTTTGAAAAATTTGATCCAAACTTCATCCAAAAGGCTGAATTATATATAATAGATTTTGTGTTTCTAATATAAAAATCAATAGATAAAATTGGAAATTTTTTATCAAGATAATATTAAATTTGCACTTATATTTTTTAACATATTCATATTTTTTACAAACTCCAGATGTTTATAAAATATCTTGCTAATATACATTGTATAAATTTCAACATGTATAAAGGAGCATAGAAGAAATATTAAAATAATTGGACAAATCTGCTATTATTCATTATGTCTTCACTTTTAATTATAACATTCTCAAAAATTTGTTGAAGTCAAACTATCAATAACTGGAAAAGATTACACATAGAGGGCTTTTTTATATTTAATTATTCTGATAATTTCAATAAATGTGATTCCTTTCATTTTTCTATCATTAATTTTGAAATTTTTGTTCAATTATATTCCTCCAAATAGACTGGTTTATTTAAATAAAGTTTGCATCCAAGCAAAAACAATTTGTGAAAATGTTCTATAATTTTTAACAGCCAATAAAGAATATTTTAATAGGAAGCATGTACTTGTTTGGGATTATTTTCATTCTTATAATTCTATTTATTTGTGATATATATTGTAAAATAGGAATGAAATATAAGATAGTTTCATCTTTTTGATATGCCTTGAAAACTATTCATTGTCTGAATTTTATGAAGCATTTCACAATATTTTTTTTTTGTTTTATTGTTTGAGATCATAATTGTTGGTAGTTTTCCATACTTATAGTCTTTTTTTTTATCTTTTTTTTAGAGAAATAGCTTTCACCAGATCATTGAGTAAAATCTGTCCGAGCATTAAATATTATTATATGGGATTCTACATTCATTCTTGTCCAAAAATGAGATACAAGGTAATAAATAAGTAAATAATTGATACAAATTTAATATAAAAAAAAATTTAATGTCAGTCTGTTTAAAGTCAAAGATATTGTTTTTTTTTTCTAACTAAATATATATATTTTTTAATTACTTGACATGCATCCATACCCCCCCAATTTTATCAATTTAAAAATTAAAATGATCCAGAAAAATAATAAAATGACAATACACCTGGGTCTCGTTTTGTGCAGATTTTTTTTATGCGATTTTGAAGTTATGTGATTCATGTTTCTTAATATCTTTTTGTGGTTTTCTTTTATGTGATAAAGAAGATCATAGTTCACTATTGTAACGAGCACAGACGACGTTACATTGTGTTTTTATTATTAAACATGAAATTAAAATAAAAAGTTTGCATTTAAAAATTTTCTTTAAGAATTAAAAATTGAAATTAAATATCATCTTAAACTCGTATATATAAATCGCACAGAAAAAAAAAAATTATTAAACGAAAACTATTAAAGAAAAAGTGTTTTAAAACTAAATTTTCAGTAGAGATTTAAAGATAAGAATATATCTTTAAGTTTGAAAACACATTAATTAATCAGAAATGGAAGTGATTGTTTTAATTAGTTAAATATAAACTAGCCTTGGGCATTTAAATGTAAAAACATCGGTCAGGTAGGAAAACAATAGAAACAAATAGCCAATGAATGAAAAACAATGGAATTGGACCTCAGCGAAAGGACCATATCATCATGACGTAACGTCCATTGGATCCTTCAAATTAATATAAAAGGACAAGTTTGAAAATTATTAATTAATTAGATTAACAAGAGGACAGATATGTGTTAGTGCGGAGTTGGAGGAAAAGGGATTGAAAAGACGCACTCTTCAATCCCTTCAGTTTTGTTTAAAAAAAAAGAAAAGAAATGACATCGTTTTTTCTACATTAAGGACCAGCTAAACTAAAAGACCTCTGGATAAATAAAAAAACAACGGCTAACTGGATACCAATATCTATTTAGGATGGCGTGGGAATTCACGTTCAAATGGCAAGCCACGGATAAAGCTGGACATTTTTCAAAATCATGAGAACTTTATATACATTTCTAAACAATAAGAACTTTATTTTCTAAAACTTGTCCCGTATTTAAAAAGAAATAGATTCCTATCTGACCAACTTAATTTATTAATTAGTTATAATTTTATTTGATGTATTTTTTTTTTTTTAAATCATTTCCATTTAGTTTTTTTTGTTCTTTAAGTTTTATTATGATTTCTGTTTTTCATTAAACTAGTTATATAAATATTAAACTTAAGTCGGGCGTGAATGGCTATATAGATTTGTAAAGTTATATTAGGGGAGGGTAATCTTAGGTTATTCGGTTCGTAGTTGAATTAGGTCAATGGATTCGATATATTGGTGTAATTAGTAGATGTAGTACGAGATTCGCTATGGGCAGAATTGCTATTATACGCCGCACACACTTGTTTTGCCTATGGGAGGAATTATAAGACGGAGACCGCAGCTCCTTTCCTATGGAGTTTTTTTTTATTGCTCTCATCGTCAGATAGATGTAATATTCCTATCTAAAGAGAAGCAGTTTCTTCTCTTAACCTAATTGTGCTGCCGTATTCGTATTACATTGAACACATCGATATATCAGATGGATTGAAGTTTGGTTTGACTGCAAACCTTTGGCCTAAGGTTAAATAAGGATAGAATATTTTCTTTCAAATGCAAATCTGTGTAGTCTATTCATACTCGACACTCTAAATAAAAATGCATTAAATTTAAGTTGGGTATGGAAGTTGCATGGATTCGTTATCGGTTAATTGTGTTTTTGGTTTTCATATTTGATCAAAATATATAGACATTCGGTAAATAATGATACCTTACGGTGAGTATCTAAAATGTATTTATTCGGATGTCTTTTAAGTTATTGGTGACAATGCAGGCATCTTACGATAAATGCTAGTGGGTTTCTTATATTCCCTATGCAATTGTCGGTATCAATGATTTTGTATTTTGATCGTTTATGTTTACTTTGAAATGTTTTTAACCGTGTAATCTATGTAACCGATCTATACTCAACATTATAAAACAAGCTTTTATAATCCCATCTGTGCGAACTTATAAAAGAATTAAAATGTAAATTTATAAAAATTAAATGTAAATTAAAATCAAAGTTAAAAATGTAAGTTAAATTTTAAAATGTAAAACTAATACTAAAATAATTTTAAATTTTATATATATGTGCGTAAATAAATGTTTGTATGTTAATTACTGGCAGTGGCTTATTTTATTCTTTTTTTTAAAATATTCTTAGATAAGAATTTATTATAAATATAAATCTCTGCAACTCCCTGAGCTAGTGACAATGGGCTAACGACCGGATATCAAAATATATAAAATAAAAAAAAATTTTTTTTTTTACTTACGTATCTGCCTACTTTATAAATTTTCTAGGTTCAAATGCCTAGTGGCGCCCCGTATTTATTAGATATCAAGAAATATAAGTTATTAATAACTTATTTTGACTTGAAATACTTTTTTTTTTTCAAAAATATAACGTTATATTAGCAGTTAACGTGAATATGGCCTGAAGCTATTTAGACAACTTCGCTTCTATGTATACAATCTACTTAGGAGTATAAAAATATCGCAATAAATGTTCAAAAATTTTAAACTTTTAAAACATATTTCATTAGACATAACAGAAATAAATAAATATTCTTTTAGATTTTTAAAAATAATCAGAAATGAAAGGATTTTGTAAACTGAAAATAATCTTTCTAGAAATGATAACGTATAATCTTTTTGTTTGGATTGCGATCTCATTTTTTTAATATTTATAGAAACAAAATGTGAACATTTAAAATGATTTCAGTAGTAAACAAAAATATCTATCAAGTGAAGTCAAATTTATTATTTTCTGATAACTAATAATCATTTAATCATATATTTTATGTTGATGTGTGAGACAAAGAAAAATGTCAGAAAATGCTGAAATCTGAGTTTGCTGCAATGAACAAGCTCTTAAATTCCAACGAGAGCTAAATAGTAGTTGTATGTCTGTGTTATGTATGTGTATGTTTATATTTTCTTTTATACACACACATATATATATATGGAGAAACTTTTAGAAAGAAAAAAGTTATAACTTTTATTTTCTACTTAAAAAGAATGTATCTTTAAAATGTGTTTATATTTTCTTTTATACACATGTGTACATGGACAAACTTTTAGACAGAAAAAAGTTACAAGTAAAAATATTTAAGAACTTTTAATTTCTACTTAAAAAGAACGTATCTTTAAAAGTTTTTAAATATTTATATTTGTAACTTTTTTTCTGTCTAAAAGTTTCTCCATATATATACGTATATAAAAGAAAATTTAACCATTAGTCATTATTAACACACTCGTAGAAGCATGTTATATATAGAGAGTTGCACTAGTGGAAGTGCATTCTCTAACAGCTAGACATAGCAGTCTGGATATTGTGAGTTTCATAAACAAATAGTAAAATCGTCATCTCAAAGTTTAAAGACTGATTACATTGTCGATAGAAAACCATTAACACAGCACAAGACTGAAGGTGGTGCTAGTTGTACTTCCTCTTGTGATGAATCTGATTTCTTACCAGTTCACAAACGAACTGCATATTGTCAAATAGCGATAATGATTAAAATATGTATGAAAAAATGTAAAATTAAATACCGTAGTTAATAAAAAAAGTTTGTCTTGTATCAATTTTTTTCAAATATTTGAAATTTTTTATTAGTCATACTTTATTTCCTTATTTTTTTTATGCAAATTTTAAAGTAATTTTTCCTTGTTGCTTTGCTTTTATGCGATTTCTGAAAATTACGGAATATATACCCCATTTTTCAAGGCAAGTTAAATCTATTTTTGTGCGATTTTTTTAATGCCCGTTTTCTGTGGAACCTATTTACTGCATAAAATGAGACCCAGGTATATAGTTTTTAAAAATGAAAGATTTTATTATTAGTTCTTATAGCATTATTATTATTTCATAATTGTAGAGATAATTTGTTTAGTCTATTGCATCTTAAGTTCCTCTGCCTCCACCTTTTTAGTTATATGCATTTAAAAAATAAAGACATTGATAAAAAAGGAAGTGGTAATTTTTTACCTTTTAATTTTTTAGTTTCAATATGTACACATACATACACTGTTTATACAGATGTGTTTTTTAAAATAGATATTTTACATGTATTGCAGCAATCTGCACCAAAATTTGTAACCAATTATCACAGAGAAGATATATGAAGACTTTCATTTATTTTTTTTCTTCAAATTTTATCTAGATTTAAGAAAAATGCTATACACTTATCTAAATCTCAGTTGATATATTTGATTAAATTAATTATTTGTGATCAAAATTAATTTGTGAAGCATAATAATATCCATTCTACTGGGAGACAAGTCCATTGCTCTCCTAGTGATATTTTTTGTAATCTTTCAACTTTTGATTTAGTATTGTATCCGTTATTCTTTATCAGAATTCAATAAATTGGACCTTGGTAGAAATGCACGTATACAAATGAAAAACATTTTAAAAAGTAATATTTGAACTTGCTAAATATTGAAAAAATGAGTTTGCAATGAGAACGAAAGACATTTTTATTATTCAATGATAAGGCAGGAAAATAGTCCCTAAGTGAGCAATTTCAGAAAATCAACAGTCTTTTGAAATTTATTTTTAAAGCATGAATGAATAAATGTTGATCTCTGATAAATATCAAATGCTGCTTTAAAATATTAAAATTGCTTTTATAATTTTTAGAATATCTCATAAGATCTTAATAATTAAATTTAGCGATCAGTTTCACACGGCATTTGTAATGGCCGTATTTTCTTTGTTATCATTTTTCTAGAATTTATTATCCTCTATTTTTAAAACTAAAAGTATAATCCTGTACATTTTTGATTTTTAATAATTTTTATGCAATTATTGTGTAAAATTAATTATGAATTTTAATAAACTTCACAAAAAGAAATCAAGTTTTTAGTTATTCCAAAAATTTTCTAGAAGTAATCTTGCAAATAGTTTTGAAATAGATGACAAAGAACTAAATCAAGTAAACACATGGAGGATGGATTAATACTTTGACCGTGCCACCTATTTGATTATACTGACTTCTTCAGATTTTTTTAAATTAAAAAAAATCAATATATTCAAAAGTATATTTTTGCAGTTAAAAAAAAAAATTGATGAAATATCTTAATAAATGGCTGTACAAGTGTGATTTAAATGAATGTAACGACAGCAATTTCTCCGCAAAATTTGTCAAAATATATACAAATTTTAAAATAGAAACTTCTACAAATCAAGTACTGTATTAAAATAATTTTACCCTACTAATCATCCCAGTGATCAATACAAATATCTCCATTACAATAATCTTTAAACATTAAAATGACATTTTCTACATTATTACAATTGTTTAGCTTAGTTTTCTCTTTTCAAAGAAAATTATGGTTGTTAAGAAAAATGTAGGGTTGACAGAACAAAATGAAATGATTAAACAAGAATGGCTTTGCTTAGATATCATGTTATAAGTTTATTTTCATTAAGTTCTATCTTTAATTGTTTAACTCTTGATGTTACTGGAATAATTGTATAAAATTTCCCCTTTTATAATAAAAGTTGTTCAGACGAGAAAAAACATACAAATATTTTATATAATTGAGAAGTATGTTTTGCAACAAAATGGGTTGCTAATGAAATTTTAAAGTGATTGCATAATAATTTATGGTATTGTGACATTAATGGTAAAAGAATAAAGTCATTCGTAAATATGCTACCTGAAAAATATGATAAAGTTTGATTATAAAGAATGAATGTACTAAAGAAAAGTGAAGATAAATCAAATGTAGTACTTTAACGTTCTATGTATCAGTAGAATTTTGAATCCTTTTTATTTATCATTTATTTATCTTTATACTTAATTTGTCATTATTTTTTTTTTCATTGTTATGTATGTAGAACAGTTTTTTCAAGTAAAAGAAGCTATCATTTCATTAAACAATCAACTTAGCTCTCAAAAATTGGATGATTCACTTGTATAATAAGGAAGCATATACAAATTTTAAAAATCTTTAAAAAAAATTGAAGCCATGCTAAATGTATTGATTGCTATAATAAATATTAATTTATTGTTGATCAGGTTAAACACTCATTTGTAAAAATAGTAAAGTATTTTTTTTATATTCTAATTGCTATATTTTATATTGTAATAGTGATATTAGCGATTAAGCCAATGCACATGCGCTTTAAAAATAAATTATAAATGAATACTCTCACTTTTTCAGACACGAGATATAATATTTTAGAAAGGATGGAATGAATCCACCCATCCTTTCGACCCAAACATTTATGTATGGGCAAATCTTAAGCGTATGGAAATGAGAGCGTGAAGGTGTTAAGCAATCACTTTAAATTATATTTGTTATGTTTGGGTCAAAAGGATGGGTGGATTCATTCCATCCTTTCTAAAATATTGTATCTCGTGTCTGGAAAAGTGAGAGCATTTATAATTTATCTTTAAAGCGCATATGCATTGGCTTAATCACTAATATCACTATTACAATATAAAAACAGCGCTATATAAAATAATATCTCATTATATATATTTTATATTGTAATTCTATGTTAGATTCCAGATTGTTATTACCAATCTTCATTTTTACATTTTAAACACATGGCTCCAGACATTCTTAATATGCATTTTTAGTAGACCAAATCCCACAAATTTTCTTTTAACAATTACTGCAATCATCCCAGTTTATAAATATTCATATAACTAATATATTATCAAGTTAGAAATTCCTAAAAATTCATTTAACTTTAGATATATCAATCTTTTAAACACAACTGCAGACAGTGAAGTGTTTAAAATATATGAAAATTGATTGCAATTTATAGAAAAAGATTATTGCATGATTAGATAGAAATGAAAAATTGGCGATTATTGTTATCTATATAAATAATCCTATAGATATATTTGGATTTTATTAAATTGAAGTCTTTAAGATTAAATAAATTGTAATAATTACTAACCTAATAAATAATGATTAATCATTTATGTATTTATTAAAAGATTATCGATGTGAATACACATTTATAAAATAAAAATTTGTAATACTGTGCATCAATAAATAGAAAATGTGTGGCATTTCGGAACTGGGTGAAAGCATTTGGTTAGTCTAAATACTTAAGCTAAAAGAATTGAAATGATGGATATTTATATAAACCTATATATTTGAACTTTTATTAAATTGAAAGTCTATATATTACGTTAGATAATGTGCCATAATTGCTAACCTAATAAAGAATAATTAACAATCATTTATATAGTCATTAAAAACTAATCATTATGAATGACTTGTAAATGGGTTGTCGTAGAATAGCTGCTAAATCCCACTTGATGGCGCAGTTATCACGCTAAAATTATAAAATATGATCATTCACGGGCCGTTAATTATAATCATTTTGATGTGTTTTTTGTAATGCAAAAATAAAAACAAAAAGAAAATCGTCTTTTTTAAATATTACTTAATTTTAAATATTATTTTTTATTAACGTATACAAATTAAATGATAATAAATGTAAAATAAAATAAACAAATTACAATTTGATTCGTCATTTTTAGTTTTCTTTTTATTAGAAAAATCAATTTTCTATCGGAGATTTTTTTACTGGGATTATGGCTTTTTTTGTTGTTGTTGTTTACCGCTAGTTTTTATTTCAAATAGAATGATAACCAAAAGTAAAACTTGTTACGTTTACGGTTAGTTTTAGGGTTAACTTCAGGGTAAAGGTTTACTTTAGCGACCACAGCATAAAAATCATGTTCGCCCTCTAGTTTTCAAAATTATAAGTAAATTATTATTCGAAAATCTTACGTATATACTACTATATTACAATTACATTAAAATTTATTAAAATGTAAAAGATAAAAAAAATATTTACCATTTTAAAGAAGTTGAAATAATTGCACTAGTTTAATTAAAATAATTAGTTCAAATTATTTGAAACTTAAGAATTTAAACTATCGGCATTTATAACTTAAGAACCTAAACTATCTTGATGGTTCTCAGCGGAATAGATGACAATGGGGAGCCATTAGTCATCGAAATCGATGAAACATTTCCACAGAAAACACCACAGGGGGACTACATGCTTCTTGACAGAAGTTGCGGATAGAACGGCTGGCTCATTGGAGGCCCTAATCTAGCAGTACATTTTACCAGGGACTCGCATAATTTCAGATGGCTGGGCTGCGTACAATAATATCAGCAGACTTAGCAATGGGGTGCACATGCATTCGGTTGTCGTCCACCAGGACAACTTCGTGAATCCCGAAGACCAAGACATACATACCCAGAATATTGAGAATATGTGGATGAGGGCCAAGCGTAAGCTGAAATTCCAATCTGGTACCAGCAGGGCTTTATTTTCATCGTACCTCCAAGAATTTGCCTTCCACAGTAGATATAGCACTGCCACCCTTTTTTCCAACTTCCTGCTATGCATAGGGTATAATTATGCTTAAAAAGATAATTTTTTTTTTTATTATTATCTTTTACGTTTTAATTAATAAATATTTACTGTAATTGTAATATAAGAGCAGATACGTAAGATTTTAGTTCTAATTTTAAAAACTAGATGGCGAATATGCCCTGGTCGCTAAAGTAAACCTTTGCCAACTTTAGGGTTAGGTTCACGGTTAAAATAAAAAATATCAAAATCGTATTTTTGTAAATTTTTTTTTTTTTTTTACTAACATCTATAAAATAAATGATAACAATAAACGTAAACTATATTCAACAAAGAATAACAGTAGTCGGAGAAAAGAAAGAAACTAAAACTTTTTTAAACAACAAATATATATATAAAATGTTTATAATATATGCTTTTTATGACATTTAAAAAAACAGTGTACAATTGTACTTTTCTTACTGGATATTTTTGTGTTAACGCTTTTTTTTTATTTCAAAAATATTCACACGGTATGTCTCATGGAATGTTACGAACAGTACGTTACTTGACTCGTTACCTAATTCCAAATAAGTCAACATTTACTACTTAAAACTTCAATACACTATGGTGTAAAAAGTCTGTCAATTATTACTTTACAAAATCTGAACATTTCAATACTTTAAAATATAAAAAAATCCAATGAAAACAACATTTCCATCCAATTCAAAAAAACACACCCTCTCCCCAAGCCGTAATTATTTTATAAACTGTGAGAATTCGGAAAATGTATTTGCTGCGTAAAACATACATGATGTACTGCGACGCGACATAGCGGTCTGCAATCTGTAGCACAACAAAAAAGTTGTATTATAGAAAATTCAGGTTCGAAGGTGTCGGCCGCGGAAACTGCATTTTTGTGTGTTTTAGCGTGAAAACAGCGCCATCCAGTGGGATATATCTGCTCATCGACGACAACCGTATTCTCTAATAATTATCTAATATTTATAATTAAATTATCATCATTCTATTACTTTACCATCTTCAGTTACTTAGATTAATCCAGAGCAAGGTCAGCCCATAGGTCATTTCTGTGCATTAACTGTAACACTAGAATTGTATATTTGTGCAATCACATTTTTATTTATTTGATTTCAACCATCTCTTATTTTTTTTAATCTTCTATTATTCTTTTCTACTTTTCATATGAAATTAGAATTGCCATATTCTTTTATGGATTGTTGCTATTTTATTGATGATAATCAATAAACCGTGTGGCATTTGAAAATCTATACGAGGCTTGTCTAAGTAAAAAAATACTTGATTAAATAAAGAAGCCCATGTTTAAAATATAATTTGTAGAAATATATATTCAAAATGACTGTGATACTTTAAATTATATATATATACTCCTCATGAAAATATTCTGTCATAGTTTATTTTTTTATTTATAGGGTCAGTATTCTCCATCTTTTCTTTTGTGCCCAGAATCATTTAATTGGCTTCCTCTTGAAAAATGTTTGCCAAAACTTCTTTTATCCAAGTACAGTAGGTTTGATGAAAGTGGTGCTAGTAAGTTTATATCATTATTATAGCTTTAAGTTTTTTTAATGTAATTTTTATCACTTTATTAAATCTATTATTAATTTTTTAACAATATGTTATAGCATTATTGATACTTTAGTTTTAATAAATAAATAAATCAGATTCTAAAAATTGCTTTGGTCTGCAGACATTGTTTTTCTTTTTAATTTAAGGAAATTATATCTTTTTAAAAAAAATTTATGACACTTCCATTTATCATTCTCTTCACAGATACTTATAGTTTTGATCATTTCATATTATAAGTTTCTGAAGAATTCTATTTCTTTGATTTTTATAGAAATTAAGCATATATTCTATGTTTAATTTCTCTAAATGCCCCAATTATTATAAATAACATAATTTTATCCACTTGGCCAAATCATCTTTTTTTTTTTTTAATTTATAAAAATCATAATTTTATTGCTGATCATATATGACATCTCATTAAGTGATAATTTTTTTTATATATGTTTACCTTGGGAAGAAAAAAATAACATTGTTGACAGTTACAGTTCTATGCAATGATTGTATGAACTATACTGGCAAAAGAGTGCTGTAAGTAGTTTTGATAGTACTAAACTGAAGAGTTACAAGTTCTTGATAGATTCTAACTTAAGTGAAAAAAGAATCTGTTTTGTGATTTGAATGAATTATTGTGCTCATCTGATACTTCGGTGATCAGCATCATGACCCCCCCCCCCCCGATAATTAACGAGTGACACAAACATTTTAGAAAAATTTATATGCTAAACTGTGAAATTGCAAATCTGTTTAATATATATCTTCTTTCATATATGAGTTATATACCTTTAATCATTCTCATCATGAATGATTACAGAATTTTAGAAATATTTTACTAATTAATTATATTCAAGAAGTCTTCTTGCTCTTCTGTGAATTAAAAAAAAAAAAAGTATTTAAAATTATAAATAATTCAGCTATAATATATGTTAATATTATTTCTTTTGTTAAAATTAAATTATAAGGGTTAATTATAAATAGAGTGTACATGCACTGTTCATAGGCATTAAACAAGTACACATTTAGTCACAGGTTGAACATCAATAATCGAATACTCTGTTTTCTAATCTTTATCATGTGATTGGTTTTACTAAATTAAAAGAAATTATGTAGTAATAATTCAATAATGCAGCATTTACCCCCACCATTATAGAACTCGTATACTACCAAAACAAAGAAATATGTCTGTTGAATATAAATTTGCAAACATTCTGTATACTGCATTAAAAATGTGACTCACAAATGGCCACCCCAATTCCAAGAAGATAAGAAAAAAAAGATGAGTTTAGAATGACTAATTAATCTATGAACCACAAGAACTCACTAATCCATTTGTTTATGTGACATTTTCTTAATTTCTGCAGTGAACTTTTTTTCTAATAAATTTCAAAACTTTATCTACATATAGCTATCCATTGTATTCTATTTTCTGTTATATCTTTCTAATAAAAGCAATCAATATTGAATTTCTTTAAAATATCTGAAATAATCTTTATAACGAAAACAATGTACTTTTTCCAAAAAAAAAGCATACGATCACTAAAAAATACTTTTTTTCTTAGTGTTGTATCTATCGTTCATTCCATTCGTATGACCAATCCAATGGTGTGATTTTTTCATCCAGCATCCTGAAGAATATATTGATTGCTTCTAAATTCTTGCCATTGTATTTTTAGAATTTTATAAAACATTCTTAAATGAACTTTTTATACAACCAACTAAATTAAAGAATTTCTTTTGTATCACTGGCTGATAAAGGACTTGAGTTTTTAAACATTAATTCCTAAACCCAAATATTTATATTGTTTTCAAAACATCAAGTTCATTCTACGGATTACATTTTGAATTGACAAGTATAGCACAATTTAGAAATCAAGATGAATTCTTGATTTTGTTTTTAATTCAAATTAAAAATTCTATCAAACTATCATATCTTGATTCATACAGCTGCTTATAAATAATTTCAAAGACCATTGGTATAAAAATATAATTTGCAATCAGTACACTTCCTCGCATTTTATCTTGTAGAAATTATTGATAAACAGAGCAAAACTCTCCATACAGTATTGCCACCTGTGCTAAACAGAGTAATCAATGGATGCCAGAAGGCTTGTGCATAAAATCCCTATCTAATGCCTACTCATCCAATATCCCCAGACTAGTTTCTGGCTTGTGGCCTTCGTCAGTGAGGAGCTTTGGATCCGAGAGCACTGCATCTAGATCTTAGGATCTAATGCAACTCTCTAGCAACCACCTTTTATCTCTACTTAACTACAAAACTATGAGAATGAAATTGAAAACACAAAAAATATTTTCAATCTAAGCTCAATAGCTAATAGGATAGTGGTGGCTATGGTTGTAAAAGAGCCAAAGACACCAAAATGTATGGGTGCTGAACTGAGTTCAGACCCATATGACTATATAAGCTATTGAGCTTAGATTGAAAATATTTTTTGTGTTTTCCAATTTCATTCTGATAGTTTTGTAGTTAAGTAGAGGTAAAAGGTGGTTGCTAGAGGGTTGCATTAGATCCTAAGATCTAGATGCAGTGCTCTCAGATCCAAAGCTCCTCACTGATGAAGGCCACAAGCCAGAAACTAGTCTGGGGATATTGGATGAGTAGGCATTAGATAGGGATTTTATGCACAAGCCTTCTGGCATCCATTGATTACTGTGTTTAGCACAGGTGGCAATACTGTATGGAGAGTTTTGCTCTGTTTATCAACAATTAATGTGCTAGTATAGGAAATGTGATCATGTGATGTTGTAGAAATTATATAATATGAAAAAAACTAATTGACTATCAGCCATTTTCTAACAGTGCAATTGACTCCTGGGTCAAATACCTATCCAAACCAATAGCAATCATTTCTTAATTCTTTAAGTCTCTGAAACCATTGATTTATGATTGGAAGCAACCTTTTCAATAAAATTTTTAAGGGTACCTTTATTGTAGTGGATGACAATATTCCACAACATACTTAAGATTATCGGCATAACTACGAGTCACATTACCATCATTCTCCAGATATATTGGGATTTGCAGTCATTCAATTTTTAAAGAAATAGCTTCATTGTTGTATTATTATTACAAAGATTTCAGAATATTTTCTCCATCTTTTTATCATTATTACCATGTAATTGTGGTTGTATTCAAATATCACTATGTAAGGGATTTAATCGCACTGATATTTTTCAGTTCCATGTTATTTTCAATGCATCAAAAATAGACGTGATCATAATTGGTGACTATTTGTATTTCCTTGTAATTTTAATCCACCAATTATTTTAAGCCATCTTGTCAGTTGAATTTCCGTCTTTAAATTTATATTGAATATCTCTATATTAAGTTAAAAACTGATACTTTTTTTAAAAAAAAAAATTAAATCACTAATAGAATCATTCCCATAGAACCAATCGTAATTCTTTTTTAAGTGATTCTGAAAATAGATTTATTTTTATTCATTACCATTCTTAAGAAAATTCCATGCCTCAGTAATATGACAATTCTGAAAGTACAGATTAGAAATTTTAGTATTTAATAGCTATTAAGATTTAACAAGGACAATAGATGCTGTTAAAGAATGAATATTAAGTTTCTTGTGAATACGATCGAATTAAGACATTTTTTAATGCAATTATCATTATAGTCATGGATCATATTAATCTATGATCTGTTCAACAATCTGCACTTGTATTTGATCATATATGGGCTTCTACTGTATTCTGACCCTTACCACAATGTAGTCTATTGGATCCTGTTCTTTTAAGCATGAATACATTGATATATCTTTATAGTGACGTCTCTGCTTAAACAAAATATTTTTGATAGTCAATCTGTGTTGAGGAAAAAATTTAATAGCAGCAGATCATTAGAGTTACAGCATTAGTACTATAATTTCCAGCAACTTTTGTACAAAGTTTACTATTTGTACTAAGAAGAAAAATTTTGTCTTTTAATGACATCGATATAATGTTGCTATCCAACAAAGAATACAATTTTTTTTATATTTGAATTTAATGTTGGTGCATATTTATTAATTAAATGAGCACAGACTTCTTAAACTATGCTTTAATTCTGTTAGCTTTTCATTGATGCATTGAGGAATTCTAAGTATAGGCGATACTAAATTTGATTAAACACCATGTATTATTCTTTCACTTGGTAATTTGTCTTTCAAAAAAGAAACTGACAGTCATCTAACAGTTCAATTAAACTTCCTCTGGTTGACAATGTTCACTAGCAACAGTTATATTAATCGTAAATAAATCTTGATAGCTTCATAGTTACAAGCGCTGTTCTCCAGGTCTTGAAAAGTTTGCATTTGGTATAATTCACATACTACTTATATCTAAAAAAAATTACATTTAAAATATTTTCCTTTATTACTACTATTGTTTCCTGCTTTACAGTTACTACTGATATTCCATTTATTTCTGTAGTGTTGTCTAGTAATCTGCTAGTCATGACAATCTAACTAGATTCTCTGCTTGCCTTCGAACAAAAAGAGAAATATGCAGACATTGTAGTACATAAATAAAAAAGTGATCTTTTGCAAGGAAGACAACAACTGGCTACTTTAAGATTAATCGCAAAATTGAACAGATATTTGAAAATGTAAGGTAGAATGGTAAGGAAGTATGTTATATTCCAAATTCTCCAAACCTGATCCTGCTAAAAAAAGGTGAAATAGTTATACATGTAGCGATAAAAATTCAAGAATTATTTGCACAAAGGAAGCTAAGTTGACAATTCAGTAAATTGGGAGATCTGATCAAATCATTTAATCACCTAACTGAAGAACATACTCAGTTAATTCCAGCAAAAAAAAATTACAGTAAAATATCAATCATTTATTCCAAAAAAAGATATATCATAAGGATCTCCTTTGGAAATTTATATTGACTTAATTAAAAAAAAAATTGAACAATTTGTTCAAACATATTATATTTACATCTGGGAGTTGAAATTGATGTCACAGTCTTTATTGATGATGACATAATTATTTTCCAACAAACTTAAAAATAATAGATATTTTGGAAGACTTCCAACTGAAAATGTTTTAAATCGGATAAAATCATCAGCTTGGCAATTGGCAAAGGAATATCTTCAGAATTTCAGTGAATTCCAATTTTCTAGATATTCCATTATTAAAAGCAGGACTTGTGATATACTTAAATAAAATTACAGTAGACAAAAATAAAATAGTGCTTCACCTTTATAAGTTATACAAAAATATTAAATTCAAGTTTTATTGCAATAATAATCAAAATCTTAAATTATTATGGATTATCTCATATAACACAACTACAAACAACATAAAGTTGGCTAAAATTATATTTGAGGGAACTCCTCACAAGATACAATTCTCAATAAGCAAAAGAATTCTAAATTTAATAATACCAAAGTTTATATATATATATCATATATTAATGTACATCTTTGTAATGAAATCTAATTTTTATTTATCTACTCCCCCAAGTAGAAATAATTAAAATGCCAAGACAGAGATGCTATTTATTTTGTGACCAGCAATAATATAATAGATCTTCAAGATAAGCTAAATCTCCCAAATTTTAATATTATAAATATAAAACAAAAAAATAAACAATGACATACTTATCCATAAAGAACATTTAAAAATTTTCAAAGAAAAGACTTAAATATTATTCTAGAGACAATGCTATGTCTTTTTGAAGAGTGTGAAGCATTCACAAACTTTTGTCTTACGGTTATAAACCTTAATCAAATATTAGAACATATTAAGTCCATGTAATATGCTAGTTCTTTTTTCATGCATTAAAAACTCTGAAAGCAAGATGTGATATGGTTTGGGACAATAAAAAATATTTTACAAATTTGTTTTAATAATATAGAACAATTTTTCCACCAGGATGTGATTTTATGATAAAATAGAAATTTGAAGTGAAGAAAAAAGGGGGGAAATGTAAATAATTATGTAAAGTTTTTATTCAAAAGTTTATTTATGCATGGTTGAATAAAAAATGCTATTTATGCCAAATTAAGTCTGACAGTTGGAATTGCTATTTCTTATAATTTTGCTTAACTAAGAAGTTTCCATTCTGTATTCCTCTGCTTACAACATGCCTCCACAACATACCTTTTTGTTACGATTGTTGGAATGCCTTTCTTATATTATATTTTGAACATTTTTAACTTTTTCTTTTATAGATGATGAAGATGCAAATGTAATCTTGGATGATGTTATAATAATGTGCAAGAATCAAGTGATTCCCTTCCGTCACTACCGTTTTACGGTTCCCGCTGATTCAAGTGATGAAGTTGAAGAATATGCTAAACTAGTTGGTAGAAAATGTTCTATGAGGATGGTGTTGTATAGAAGTTAAATAGAAATCTTGGCATTATTTTTCTTCATGTAATAACAAAAGTGAAAGGCAAATTGGTATATAAATAAAATAAATTCTAGTTAGATCATGTTTTGGTATTTATTTGTGTACAAGTACGTATATATGAAGTGTCTTTTATATATAAGAATCCATAAAAAAAAATGACTTAATGATAAGGATATGTTCCTGAAAAATCTTAACAGTCATCATAGTGGAGCTAAAAATAATGTGAAAAATTCTAAAATCTTACTTAAACGCAATATATTATATAATAAAAATTACTATTTACTAGAAGTTTGGACAAAATAAAATTATCTGTCACATTAGCACCATTTCTGACATCATATCGTATAGAAATAAACATACATACTGATGTAATATCTGTCAGGCATTTTCATAAATCTATAAAAAGAAATGTCAGACTGGTCTGAATTTAAGTACTAAATTGAGAGTGCTCGAATTTTAGTAAAATTAATACCCAAAACTATTTTGTAAAATTGCTTTAATATTTCCAACATCAACGGTCTTGAATACAATACCCAGATTCACTAGAGGTGGGGGAATGAAATCTCATCTGCAGCCAAAAATCAATGCTTACTGAAAGATAATGATAAATATTACAAAAGATAGTAGCCAAAATGCATAAATCTACATCTGAAAACTTCTCTGTCTACCAAAACAATCTGTAATGAGCTTATCAAAAACATTTGCACGCAAGTTGTTATTTCAAAGCTACATTTTAATATGAATGATACAATATTTTAAACAATGGTATAATACGCATAAGAATTGTACAATGTCTGGTAGTACATTACATTGTCTTATATGAATAGTCATTTACATTTTCCCAAACATTTATGATTGGTGATTGCTAAAAGTTTTATCATATTGCCTTGTGTGATTAGGAAATCTGTTAATAGTAACAATCAGGTTGGAAATTGTAATTATAAATTTGCATATATATGTCCTAGCTTCAAATGATTTGAATACCTAGATTCCATCCCATAGCGCTAACAGTTTTCAAAATGATCTTCCAAAATGATGATGTTCCAATTTAGCGAGACTACACATTCAAATAATGAATAATATTAGTAATTTTTATTATTCATTCATAAGGCTAGATTATCCAATAATGAATAATCTCTAGTCTTACGAATGATTAATAAAAAATTATTACTATACATTTGAATGTTAGTTTGAAAAAGATGAAGATTTATGTTTCATAATAGTCTCAGCCAGGTGATTTAGATATTTAATCTCTAAGGAGTCATTCATTAAACAATGAGAAGTTGATGTCTTCCATTAATATATCTCAAGCAAGCTAAACTTTGCTGGTCAAATGTTGTATAATTATCTTCCAATATACAATACAATTAGTTCTTGATGCAAATGGTGACTTCATTGTATTAATGCAGGTATTGCTGCAATTTTTGAAATCAATATCAAATTATATTCAAAAACTATCATCAAAACATTTATTGACCTGATGTAAACTCATTTTGCTTTATGAATTTGTTTATTGATTGCATTAACAGTTGAGCATGAAAAATAAGTCGAGCCAGTTAACCGCACAGATTATTTTCATAAGTTCATCACAACTTCTATGAATTTCATTTTACATTCAGGCTAATATTTATTTCTTATCCTGATTATTTTAAAATCAAATCTTAATATCCTAAACTACTAAATATACTGTCATTAAAATTACTCCACGTAATATTTTTACCAATAGTTAATTCTAATATCCAGATGTAAATGACAAAAATTATTTGCCTAATTATTTGTTTTCATTAATTATTTCCTCGTTTTTCATTTTAAAAATCTAAAAGATTATTTATTTGTTATATATAGCAAAATACATTTTAAAAGTTTAAATTTTTTGAATATTTATTGCGATATAAAGTATAAATCTATTATTATTATTTACTCAGTAGTATAAATAGGTTATTTACATAGAAGCTAATATTCTCAATACAGCTTCAGGCCATATTCACGTTAGCTGCTAATATAACGTTATATTTAAAAAAAAAAAAAGTATTTCAAGTCAAAATAAGTTATTAATAATTTAAATTTCTTGATATCTAATAAATATAGTGAAATAGGAAAGATATTAAGAAGAAACATGAATTGCATTAAAATAATCTGCATAAAACGAGACCCAGGTGTATTAATTTTTTAATAACTAGAAATGAAAGATTATGCAGATGTGTGTGTTGTAAGATTATTATAATATTAAAACACTTTTTTTTTTTGAAAAGAAACATTGGTTATAATCTTTTAAATAACAAAGAAATGTTTCTTCTGGAAATGTGATCTGTTATAATCCCAGTTATGATTTTTTAAGATAATTAATATATTAATTTGTTGCTTCTTTTTTCTCTTCTCATATTAAATTTAAAAAAGAAAACCTGAGAAATTATCATAGCAAGACAAAAGTTGTGGGTTTAAAATTCAAATCTTAGAATATTACTTCAAATGCATGAGGTATAAATAACGAGCCTCATTTGCTTATATCAATATATATCGTATTTGTAATTCATCATTTTATCAAAGTATTAGTTTTAATATGATTTTTTTTTTATGTGTCAAAGCATCGGCCAGGAAGCGAACCCTGGGACAACTACTTGTAAGGCAGCTGTGCTAACCCCTCGGCCACCAACGCTTGACAAGCTTTAATATAATTTGTACTGCATTTGTTGGTGTAATGTTTAAACTACGCATTTAGGTTTTAAAACCCATAACAAAGAACTGCTACAGCGGAAAAAATATTTTCATTCGACCCCGATAATTTCACATGTATACCCAGATATAAATCACACCGATATTTATGTTGATAAATATAAAAAAAATACATGTACATTAGAGATAAAAGTTGGAACAGCCTTTCAATAGCCTGTTGCATGCAAAGATTTCCCTCCATTAAACGAGGACGAAAAAGATATTGCTAAGCAATTTCAAGGTAGTCTTACATTTATCCATCTTTCTTTTACTCTTATTAATAAATGTTTGATAACTAGTTGAGTTGGATATGGGTCAGCTATTTGTAAGAAAAATTCTAAGCTATTCTGAAATTTCAAAACATTTCCAAGTTCTATCCACCCTGAATCAAAATTACGGCAAATGGACGTAATATTATTATTGCATCACAAGCTCATAAATATAAGATATTTAAATTGATTATAAACATAAAAAAGTTTTCACTTTGTGAACTGAAATTTATTTTCAAAAAAAAAAGGTACATTTATGTAAATAATTTACTATTTTAAATACTATAACAATAATGACAAGAAGAAAAAAAATCCTATTCTGAAAGACCTGCTTCCAACATAATGCTACTATTAAAAGGCACTTGGAATTTTACATTAAGTAAATTGAAAACTAATTTATAACCACTAAAAGTTACTCAATGCAATATATATATATTTCCTCACCGGAAAACTTCATTACAAAATTTTAAAATTAAGTGACTCGTTACATAGTGCATTATAAATAAACTATATTTAAAAAACAAAAAACTACTAATATTAATATATGAAGACAATTTTAAGATTCTTAAAAATATTTAACTACAGATTAATTATTTTATTTAAACAAAGAAAAAAAAAAAAAAACAATTTCAATTTTTAGTAAATTGAAATTATATCTTTAAAATTGCGATTATATATCTGGAAGCCCTGTTAAATATTGGATAAGGAAGTCAAAGTTTTATAGCCGAGGGTAGTATCAACAGTCTGTGTAATTTTCCAGATAGGAGAACTAGTTCCAACAAGGGCTTGCACTCTTTCAACTGTAATATATTCTTCTGGATTATCAACTGCTCTGTAATGAGACATCAGTTCCTGCATAGCTTTTTCTTCAAGCTGAAAATAAAATTATGAGAAAAAAATTACTTTTATAATTTTCATATTTTCACTATTTATAAGTATAACATTTAATTATAACATAATGAGTAAATAATACAAATTATTTGTATTTAATGCAAACTTGAACATGTCCTGAAATAAGTGAAGATCCTATACTTTGATGAATTATCTGTCTGGTTTAGAATCTATCGTAAGTAGAACGCAAACGTCTCGCTTTTTTGATAAGTGTTCTAATTTATCTTTCAAAATTCAAAAGTTAAATGAAAAACTGTTGTTTTAAAAATGGATATTTCATTTCAGACAATACGTATAAAAGATAGGAATATCCATAATCAAATATATACTATAAAGCATATATTTACCTAAAGGTGAAGCTAAGATTCATTAGTTACTACAAAATAGCCAAAAGTTTGAAAAAAATACCCACTGACAACTCGTAGGCATACTGATGGAATACATTTTTGAAAAACTTAAGCTGCCACACTCAACATTCTTAATCAGAATTAAGAAATAGTAGAATCGCTATGTAAAGCAGATATCAAATACGATACTTGAAAATATGGAAAATATGTTTTACATTTATTAAATGCATTCTCATTATTGTGAACAAACACAAAAAATGTATGTATTTTGGATAAATAGGCATTTAATTGACTACATTTTTATATAAGTGCTATCAGAAGTGTATATAGCAAAGCAGATTGAAATTTGAATATAAATATGTAAGCCATTAGTAATGATGACAATTGTATATAAACACCTAATATGATAGTAATGAGAATAGCCATTGTATTATATATCACTTATGTTTGGAGCATGTACACTAAAAGATTTTGTTAGTTTCCAACTCCAGGAAGCCGTGAAATCTTTTATCTCATTCTATAATTGCTTTGATGTAATGCAAAATCCTGTTCAATGCAGATGTGATTAAGGAATTACATATACTTTTTTAAAAAACATCATTAAAATTAAACACCCTTAGAATACAACAATTTAAAAGTTAATTACTATTATGTTTTATCTGTTTTGAGAAAATAAAAAGATTGAGTATTTTCATAAAATAAAACGCAGAAAGAAAATTTAAAAAATTCTTTTAAATGTAAAAAAAATTTCTGAAGGTTAGAAGAAGAAAAAAAAAACAACATATGAATTTGTGTTAATTACACAAAACTTTGGCTACTGTATTTTTAAATGACTTTATATGCTTTTTGTTTTGATCTTAGGCATTTATGAAAATGCAAATTTTCATTAACGATAACATGAATGACGTTCTCTAAATTAAAACCTGGAAGGGCGGCTATTGAACTATTAGTGGAAAAAACTAATTTGCAACATTTTAAATGATTTTTAGTAGTCATTACAACCTGTATCCCATTTTACTTTTACTAATCAGCGATTCTTATTAATGACAATACACCTAAGACAGGTAGAGTAATTAGGTAATAGAATGCTATAAAATAGTATTTGGTCATTAATGATAGTCCAGAATTCCTTACCACTTGATACAATTTTTTCTAGTATCTCGGTTTTAAAAGTTAGTCACAAATATATTTAACAAATCCTTATATCATTTTAATACAAGTCGGCTAAAGCTAGCTCCTTTGTGAATATTTCATCGAACTCTATTTTAATTGTGACTTGATTATGTAATAAAACTCAATCTAAATAATTTACTCAACTTGCCTTCCCTTGAATACATTATCTAATGTACAAAGATTTCTTTCTTAAAATATATATTTTATAAGTGCATGAGTTAGCAGCTACAAATACCTTGATTAGATTATTAATACAGAAGGAAACATAATGGGTGAAATTAATCATAGAATTAAATATGGTTAGAGTGCTTTTGGTAGAAATAACTTGATATTAAAAGGAAATATGCCTATGTATTTAAAAAGAAAAGTTTTTAATAAATGTGTTATACCAGTTCTTACTTACGGATCTGAGACTTGGACATTTAATAGAAGAACAATACTTCAGACCACTCAAAGAAGTATGGAAAGATGCATATTGGGAGTAACAAGAAGAGACTGAAAACGTAATATATGGGTAAGAAAACAAACATGTTACTGAACTCATTAAAAGACTGAAGTGGAGTTGGGTTAGACAGATTGCTAGAAGAGATGATAATAGATGGACAATTGAAATCTTAAACTGGATTCCAAGAGATTGTAAAAGACTCAGAAAAAGACTACATGTGAGATGGATGGATGAAATAAGAAAGTGTGCAGGGGTGATGTGGAGAAGAGAAGCTAAAGATCGGATAAGATACATACTTCATTATAAATTTTAATTATATCTCATTATAAAAAACTATGGCATTACATATTGTAATCATTTAAAATACAGATATTGAAAAATGGGGTTTAGTTTTCTCCTGCTTTGCTATTCAGCTTATATAGCCATTTTATTATGTGCTTATTTGAATATTATTCACACGATTAAAAAAATTGCAATTTAGTTGTAAAATAATAAAAATCTTCACAGCACCCTGAAATGGAACCTCACGACCAATGAATGACATAAAAATATGATGGCTATTCTCATATTATCAAATATATTTCTAGCCCTGAGCAGTTTGGTGTAGTGATGGATTCAGAGTAAAAACAGATTCTCAACTAAATAAACTAAATTTCAATGTAGTCAAATGAATGTACATTTTGTTTTTAGATAACACATGAATCTTAAGAAACAGTAATGAAAATACTAATGGCTAAATGGAACATTTTCTGTGTATTTTTACAAAATGTGATAATCGGATACTATAGTCAATATCAAAATCAATGCATACTTTTGTTATAATACAAAATATTGAATATTGTTTGATTTTTATAAAATAATGTGAAAATAAATACATAAATAGCGGAAGGACACTGCATTAACATTTTTGCAGCAGTGCAATTTGCTAAACTAAATTAATTACAAAATGCTCTTGAGGCAAACCCTATGCACCAAAAAAGAAAGAACATTAAGGGGGGAGTTTGTATTGATTTTGTGCTATCGAGGCTGTCTGAAGCAACAATGACTTCTATTATTCTGACATCAGCAGCCAACTTTTGTCATGGACTTACCTGTAAACAACAGTCACCAAGTTGAGAAGCAAATCTTCCAACAATAGTGGATTGGTTCAACTTCTGCAAAGAAGTTTGTTCATGTACATCATATATGTCCAAGCTAGAGAATAAGTTGTGGGTAGTGAAGAATTGATTATAATAGATGAAACCAGATTTCCAATCATTACAGGATCCATACACACTATAAACTGGCAAAAACCACAAGCCTAGAGTGGATGAATCTTGGATTTTCAGCTTGAAAAAAACATGTCAAGACAGGTAGACTGAATCCCATCATTGAGAGAAAATGCACACTTAGCTCAATCATCTGTCCCAACAAACGGCTGCCTAAATTAATCTCAATGCCAGGGAATTCCAGTATTTCACCATTACACAGGCCATTAAACATTCTTGGCTTAAAGCAAAATTCTGAAGATAAAATCTGGATTTTATATGTGGGAACGTCATGGCAGAACAGCAGCAGCAACCTAAAACCCTTAATGACTTTGTTGGAATTTGTTTTCTTTACAAGTGTATTACATTAAACTCATTTTTATTATTGTTTACTGAAATTCTTAAAAAAGGGGGAAGAAAAAAAAGAAATGAGATTTTTTATCATCTGTATTTTCGTATTATTTTGATAAAAATACACAAAATTTTTACATTCACATTATTTTTTTGGGAAACAAAAAAAAATCACGTACTCATTAATTTTTCTGTAAAATATTTGTAATTTTCAGAAAATGTTTCAATTATCGATTAGTATTTTCAGTGCAGTTTAGGTGGCTCCATCATCATCATCAACCATTATCAATCCACTGCAGGATGAAGGTCTCTCCAAGTTCAGTCCATCTTCTCCAATCTTTAGCTTCTCTTCTCCACCCCTGCACACTTTCTTATTTCATCCATCCATCTCACGTGGTCTCTTTCTGGGTCTTTTACAATCTCTTGACATCTAGTTTAAGATTTCAATTGTCCATCTATTATCATCTCTTCTAGCAATATGTCCAGCCCAACTCCACTTCAGTCTTTTAATTTTTTCAATGAGGTCAGTAATTGTTTGTTCTCTTACCCATATATTGTGCTTTCGATTTCTTCTTGTTACTCCCAACATGCATCTCTCCATACTTCTTTGAGTGGTCTGAAGTTTCTGTATTGCTCTTCTATTAAGTGTCCAAGTTTCAGATCCATAAGTAAGAACTGGTAAAACACATTTATTAAAAACCTTCCTTTTCAAACACATAGGCATATTTCCTTTTAGTATCAAGTTATTTCTACCAAAAACACTCCAACCAAGTTTAATTCTATGATTAATTTTATCCATTATGTTTCCATCTGCATTAATAATTTGACCAAGGTATTTGTAACTGTTAACTTCTTCTAACTCATCATAATCAATCTTTATTTTCATATTTTGAGAAAATCCATTAAACATTACTTTAGTCTTTTTAATATTTATCTTTAGTCCTACTTTCATCTGATAACTCCTGCAACATTTCTTGCAGCTTTAAAGCATTATTTGCAAAGACAACTACATCATCAGCAAAATCTAAATGACTTAAATAATCTCCATTTAATTTCACTCATTTAGCTTCCCATTTTAATCCATAAAATACTTCTTGCAGCATGGCTGTAAAAAATTTTGGAGATATGGAGTCACCCTGTCTTACACCCTTTCTCAATGTTGACTTTCTCAGTATCATTATGTAATTTAATTGTTGCTGTTGCATTTTTATAAATATTCTTTAAAATAACACAATATCCTGGATCTATACATTGATGATCCAATGCTTTAATCACTGAAGAAATGTTTATAGAATCAAATGCATTTTCATAATCTACAAATCCAAAGCATAATGGCAACTTATATTCATTTGTCCTTTCTATAACTTCTCTCAATACCCGGATATGATCTACTGTACTAAAACCGCTTTTAAATCCTGCTTGTTCTCTTGGTTGGTGGAAATCCAATGTTCTCTGTAGATGAGTTGTAATTATCTTGGTAAACATTTTGTATAAAACTGATAAAAGGCTGATAGGTCTGTAATTTCTAATATCTTCTTTATCACCTTTTTAAATAATATTAATACTGCATTCTTCCAATCATCTGGTACATCTTTATCATTTAGACATTTGGTATATAACTTTGCTAAAAAATTTTCTATTTCTTCGCCTGCTTCTTTTAATATATCAATTATAATTCCATCATTACCTGGAGCCTTTCCTTTCTTCATACATTTCATTGCATTTCTCACTTCTTCATTTAAAATTCTGTGCAATTCGGAAGATGTAATAGATATAGGAGATACTTGTTCTTTATTACTACAGTATCTAAAATCAGAAAATAAAACAGAGCACAGACTGTATTGGCACCTGATTGCCTTTTATATAAGTATCATAATACTTTTTTTTTGTAATTATGTGCCAATATTTTCTTAAATAGAATAAAAACATTGGTTAAATATGAAATTAGAAGTTATCTCTTATGAGTGAACACATTATCAGAAATTATGTAAGAAATAGTGATTAATTGAAATAAAGACATAACAATTTAAAATTTAAGAAAGCTAATCAATGCAAAAAAAAATTAAATGTAAGTTTATCTGAAAGAAATAAGTGTTTATTAAAAGCAAATTTTAAATTTTGGTGAGATGATAACTGTCTTTTCATTAAATTTGTGAAAAATATGTTTTTGCTTTTAAAGCATTAAAAAAAAAATCACATAATTCTGCTTGGCTGTACATAACAGTGATAATAAACAATAGAAACCATTAAACAAGGCAAAACTCTCCATACAGTAGTGCCACCCTGTGCCAACCAAAGTAATCAATGGATGCCAGAATGTTTGTGCATAAAATCCCTTCTGGCATCCATTGATTACTCTGGTTGGCACTACTGTATGGAGAGTTTTGCCTTGTTTATAACAATTATGTGCTAGTATAAGAGATGGTGACCATGTGATGTTTAGTGGTTTAATAGAAACCATTATTATAAATCTATAAAAATAAACGTCCTCAAAAATATTGTTAAATCTTCATTATCAATTATTTAAAAGTTTAATTAAAAGACATTCCTAATTATGTTCAAGAAATTTATTCAAATCCCAAGATTGCTGTCACATTTTAAATAAAACTTTTAATTTAAAAATTATGGTTTAAAGAAAAATAAGCTAAAAGAATTTATTATTATTATTATTATTTTTTAAAAAAAAGCAATTTAAGGAAAAAAATATTAATTTTATAGGTGACACATTAATTTATAATTTGTGTTTATTTATTATTTTTTAAAATTTTTACTTTGTTTAAATGTATTATATATATATAACATATAAAAATAGCTATTAGAATTTGATCTCTGACGAATGTTTTTCTGGAAGCAATCGGTCATGAAGAATAAAGATCTGTGTATTTTTTGAATATCTGGCAATAAGATACAGACATAAAGAGTCTGGTTAGTATGCAAAAGATTAACATGTCAGAACTATTGATTGATAAACTTTTAAATGAATGGTGATATGTGTTACGTAAATTTTATATGTACATATAAAAGGAGAAATGTTTAAATATATATATGTGCAGAATTTATTAGGGGAAAACATTCATTAAAAAATTTAAAGACCCAATGATGTACTTTGGGGGAAAAAACAAAGCTTTAATTTATTGCTTGGATCTAATTGAAGCAACAAAAAATTAATCTTTTTCTAAAGAAAAAAAATTTTCATTTTATTATAAGTTATACTTAAAATTCATGAATCAGGAATTCCTTTGAGACAGATTGTAAGCACTGCTGGTTCTCCAATTCAAGCATTAACTAACTTCTTAATCTCCTATTTACAGCAGTATTTGTCACAAATGTCATTCTGTAATAGAGAAGTCAAATAGAGAATAATATTTTGGTAACCTTTAATACTGTGTCTTGCTTTTCACAGTGGGTTTGTGAATGAAACTTAAAATTTTGAAAAATATTCAGCTACTTAATTTCATTGATATTTAATTAAACACTGTTAATGAAATAGAGTTTTGTTTTAGATGATTGTACAACTAAACATTAGGATTAGATTGGAGTTCATCAATTTATCCAATTTTATTATTTAGTCTCCTAGTATATCTGCTATTAATGATTTTCTTAATTTTTTGAACACTTTTAACATCATCAAATTTATTAGGAATAAAACACAATACTCAGTTTTCTTTTTAAAATGTTTTAATTGATTTTTTGTTCCATACTATATAACATGGGAAAATATTTATTCTCTTACAACCATCCACAAAAAAATCTTTCTGATAAAAGACATTTATCATGGCATTTCTGTTAAGAAAAGGATGTTTTGCTTGGCAATGATTTTGATCATAATATTATTAATAAAGCCTTTTCATAAAATAAAAATAGTTTGATAATTCAGAATTTAAGATAGCCTTAGATAATTGAAGAGTCACTGATGAAATCGTTAATGTTCTTAAATAAAAAGAATATCGACACTATTTACCCTATTTTTAAAAAAAAATTAGTGAAGTATTTCCACATCTAAGATTTTTTTTTAGAAAGCCATGGTATTTATAAAATTTCATGCCATATCTAACTAATTCCATACATCAGGTAGGCCAATTGTAGAATTAACTTCAGAATAGAATATTTTTGAAGTCAGTGAAGAATCTAGTTCATCAGCCATTTATTCATCTATTAAGCCAATAAACATCACATGACCATCTCCTCTTATACTTATGTATAACTGTTGTTAAAACAGGCAAAACTCACTATATATATTGCCACACATAGCAAGCAATATATATAGTGAGTTTTTGCCTGTTTTAACAACAGTTATACACAAGCATAAGAGGAGATGGTCATGTGTTGTTTATTGGCTTAAAACCAATCCTGCCTAATAGGATAGTGGTGGCTATGGTTATTAAAGAACCAAAGACACCAAAATGTATGGGTACTGAACTGGGTTCAGACCCATATGACTATATAAGCTAATGGGCTTGGATTGAAAACATTAAGTTGTTTTCAATTTAAAACTCATAGTTTTGTAGTTTGCTGGAGGGTTGCATTAGATCCTAAGATCTAGATGCAGTGCTCTCAGATCCAAGGCTCCTCACTGATGAAGGCCATAAGCTAGAAACTAGTCTGGGGATATTGGATGAGTAGGCACTAGATGGGGATTTTATGCACAAGCCTTCTGGCATCCATTGATTACTCTAGCTTGCTGTGTGTGGCATATGTATAGTGAGTTTTGCCTGTTTTATTCATCTATTATATTAACAATGCATGATATTAATTTTAATAAAACACGATTTTTTTAGTAAAAAAATTGACCAATATTACTAGAGGTTATTAAGAGACTATAGAAATTTTTAAAAGTTCCCATATAAATGAAAAGTCTGAATTAAATAAGATCTTTAAAATTCTTATTAATGATAGAGAGGAAAACAAGAATAAAGAATTTAGTATGCAAGCATGGGAGATAGTGATCATGTGATGTTTAAAGGAATATATTATTATTTAAGAAAAAGAAAGCTCTAAATTCAAGATATCTTTTTTTTGCATTTAATTCTTTTCTAAAAATTTTTGACTGCCAACATGTATTTTAATGAAAAAAGTTTTCAGTTAGGCATTTGGTAGTTTAACCAATATGATTTTAAAGAATGTATACAATTTTTTTCCATCAAATAATCATAAAAAATCATCTTTTATTCATGAAAAAATATTAAAATTAGCTTATTGAATCATTTAAGTCTCCTATTATATTAATAATACACATATATACTGATGGGATCCAAAACTATCGACAGCTAACAGGCCAAAAGCTAGAAAGTGGAAGGGTCAAATCTCAAAAGATCATTTGATTGAGAAGTCATTTTACCAAATAGCTATTTAATTGAAAAGTAATTTCCTTGAAAATTAATTTGTTTGAAATTCATATAATGAAATTAAGATGATTCGATTTTACTGATTTTTTTTAAAATTATAAATTAACTTTGCAAAAATCAAATTTATAAAAAAAATCTTATTGCTGGCATATTTTAAACAGACTATTTTACAGCAATGAGAAAGTGTATACAGTTGGAAGCCACGTGAAATTGTAAAAAATTATCAGGGATCCTTCAAGATGGATATTTATTTAAATCAAAGAATGCTTAAAGTTAGTCTTTTTTTAAAACAAGACAGTTAACAGGTAGCCAATCCAAATGATCAAAATATTTAGAATAGATATTCTTTAACTTTTAATTTCTCTGTTAATTAATTTTCACATTAAAATTTTATTTTTGTTTTAAATTATAATGTTAACACAATTTGTATTTTCAATAATTTAAAATGCTAGAATCAAATTATACTATTTGAATAAAAAGCTATGAAAGAAATAACTTTGTAATTTATTATTTATATGATATTATTTTAATTATTTTTACTGTTAAACTATATTAAATTTATTAAGCACTAGCAGATAATATAATAATAAGGTTAAAGGCTAAAACCTTTGACAGAAGTGCCTTAACATAAGCATTTTTAAGATGCTTCTGTCGAAGGTTTTAACCTTTCACGTTATTGTTAAACTATATAACAGTTCCAAAATTTATTAAGCGTTAACCAATTATTTGCCTACCTCTGGAGTTACCAAGTTGACCTGGAGATCAATAGATGCAGCTAACATGTCAACATATACCAAGCTCGAAAAGAGATTTGTAATGAACACCTACCAAGCTATAATTAAATAACTGAATATTGAAGTAGACCATGTCATTTTAATGTTATATTTCAAGTTGTCTTAAAGATCATTTATGGTTTCTGTTGGGAATTCCATATTAAATTTATCTACAAGCCAAGAAAGTAAATATTACAAACACGTACAAGATTGTTAAAAGGAAAAACTTTTATAGTACTAAGTAAAATTTTTCAGGTGTTATATTTTTAATAAGATATGATCTATTTATTTAAAGCATTTAGAAATAATCTTTTTGCTTTTCAAATTATTTTAATCTGATCACATTAGACTATTCACTTACATATGATACTGATTAGTTGCATGTTAATTCTTTTCCTGTATTTATTTAGAATATTGCTCTATATCAGTGGCTCTCAGCCTTCCTAATGCCGCGACCCTTTAATACAGTTCCTCGTGTTGTGGTGATCCCAAACTGTAATTTTGCTACAGTTATGAATCGAAAATATGTTTTCCAACTTAGGCAACCCCTGTGAAAGGTTGTTCGACTCTCAAAGGGGTCGCGACCCACAGGTTGAGAACTGCTGCTCTACATATCAACATGCAGCTGCAAAGTAATTAAACTTCTCTGATATTTTTTTTTTTTTTAGTTAATTATAGATTATAATATTTAAAGTATTAGCACATATTCATAGCAATATTCTAAGAATTTTAAAATTTAATTAATTTTTTAATATAATTTCACATTTATCATGTAAATAGTGGATTCCTTTATTTGTATTATTATTTCATTTATTAAATTTTGCATTTTCTTTCTTTCATTCTTGCTCCACATTTCAAATTATTTTGTCACTATCATTTAAATTCTTGCATCTTCACTGAGATGACAGCGATGTAAACGGAAGTACTTTTATGGAATAAGATAGATATATACACTCGTATATATGTAAGACGATGCTTTCGATTATAGACGTCAGTTACATTTTTGCTTCATTGAGTTTCATTACAATATATAATTACATATAGAAAGAATAAGCTAAACAGAAAGCAATACAAATGATGTTATATATTTACCTGAATCAGGGTCAAAGGCTTACTGGTAAGTTTAGTTTCAGTGACTTTATATTCAATCTCTTCTTTTACAATCTGACTGAAGCTACAAACAGGAGAAGTTGGTGAAGTATCTAATTTGGTCCATGGATTTGGCAGAGGACTTGAAGAATCTGATAACTGGGGTGAAGTTTTATAAGCCACGCTTTTATAGAAAAATAAGAATAATATATTTAAGTTGAATAAATGCATTTAACAAATGTATAATGAAGACAAACAAATATACAAAAGTACATATATGCAATGACACAATGATTAAATCCAGATTTCAATCAACAATTCAAATCACAAGGATTAAGAAATATAATTCCATTTAAATATATACTATTTAGCTGTCGTTAGAAGATGAGATATGTGTACATGGATGTCAATTACGGCCTGCAATTTTATTATTTTTTGATATATATACTTCCAATTTTTTTCTCATTAATTGATATACATATATTAGTAAAAAAAATGGAGGTCACAAAACAAAACTTCTACAGTCAGGATTGCAAAGTGACCCAAAAGGCAAAAAAAATTTATGGTTTTAAGATCTTATTTGAACTGCTAATGGATAGAATTTTCTTTTATAAACTATATATTGTTTTTTTAAAATAAATACTTATAGACAAAAACAAATCTAACAATAAAACATTCTAATATACTTAGCTGATAAAATGAAAGGATAATTTATAAGGAAAAAATGTTTAAATGATGTACTTATTTGATTAATATATTTTAAATGTTTGCAAACATTATTTTTATTTCATCAACACAATTTACAGCGGAATTACAATTTTTTAAAACTATACAAAAAAAAAAAAAATTAAGTTTGATTTTCTATAAAGAAAATGAATATAGTAAAGTTCATATATACATAACTTTGCCCCATGAAATAAGTATATTTTTTAAAATAGTATTATAATTGGTTCTATCAATAAGTATTCTAAAAGTGCAAATTAATTATTGAAGGGGTGTAAAAAAAAAGAATGCTAGCACCTAATGTGCATACAATGTGGGATTTGTGCTAATTAACTATAAGAAGTTTTTCTAGATAAGTTGGCAGATTTTTATACAATTTGGACAGTTTTGAGGATATACTGTTTTTATTTTTTTTTAATTTTTGGGGTAACAAATGATTCTTATATCATTATGCTAAAAGAAATTTAGCATTTTCAAAAGGTCATTCCGAGATGAAAAAATAAATGCATAGTAGATAACAAAGTTGAAAAAATATTCTTAAATGTGTATATATTGCATAACTAACATGGGGTTAGATTTTAATTGCAATTCACAGTACATTTACTGCTGGTATTTGGTATAATTTAATAAATTATCACATTTTTCAAAATTACGTAAAAAGAATTTGATATAAATGAAAAAATTCTTTACGAGTTTAAGAATTATTCCATTTTCTTTCTTTTTTTTTGATGAATAGACCGATATATTCATAAATTAAATGATACATATCAAAGGAATATACTCTTAAGTTTGATTTGGTATTTTACTTGTATAAGTATGATTATAAATTTCTGAATTACTTTGTTTTTTTTTTCTTTTTTGCTATTTTTTATGTATTACTCAGTTGGAAAATCTTGTAATAACGATCATATTATTCAAAATCATAATAAAGATCAGCATATTATCCAAAGTTGTGAAGGTGTTAACATGATATGTCTATTAAATAAATACCTGAATTAATTATATTTTGTTTTTTTAATTTCTGATATGAAAAGTATAAGATAATAATACCAAAGTTAAATTTGATAAGCAGCAATAGATTATGTTCATACTTTAATAGAAATATATTTTTATTATTATATACAATAAACCCAATATTCAATTAAACCAAATAACAGTAAGGACAATAATAACTGTTAAAGGAAAAAAACAATAATGCTATATCATTCTCTAATTAAAAGTGAGTGAAAGAAAAAAATAAGACTATTTAGATGCGTAATGGGATAACAATCCTCTTCATTTTTCAAGTAATGGTGAAAGTTATGGGTCTGAATATAAATACATTTAAAGTCAATATTTCTGTACAAAAGCTGGAATGTTACAATTTCTAATTTGTAGAAATAAAATTAAAATGATAATTGAAAACTTAATATTTTCATAAAAACAGACTTGAAACTTACACTTGAGGAGAGAAGGGTAATCACTAACCCTTAGTAAACCAATTTGTGACTAAAGTAATGATCTCAATGCATAATAAACCTTCCAATACATTTGCAAAGTTCAACTTTTAAAGAAACAAGCTTTCAATCCAATCACGATGTCATATTCGCCAATTAAAAGATATTAAAAAAAAAATAAATCTATTTATTACAATTATGATGGCTACCTGGCATAGTTAACAATTGAGAATAACATTTTTTTAACAATAAATCAAATGGATTTCTCAAAATTCTGGATAAAGTTGAATGCCTTTTCTATCAAATATTTACAACAAATTTTCGATGGTGATTAGGATTAAAGGTAGATTGCTAGATATTTTTAGTATCAAACTGTCCTTAAATGCAAATAAGGTCTAATGTAGGCACTTCTGCAAATCAGATCGCAACAGACCAATATTTAGATTTTAAAAAAATCTGAAGTTGTAAATAAATGCATTAATGAGAATTTAATCTCGCAGTGGAAGATACTTGCAATTAAGTAATGCTGATATTTAATTTTCACTATAGCTTCTCCATAAATCTTAAAATCTGTGATATAAACAAATTAATTATAGACTTTAAGGCAGCAATAAATGTACATATTGCGTGTGTGATAAAATAACAACTTCTACATCAACGACAAAAATTGGGCACTTATCAAAATGCAAGAGGAGATTTTTGATCATTAGTGGTAATTTGCTTTGCTTTCTGTTCCTTCAATACAATTTATATTTGCAATTCAATACTTAGAGCTATATCACTGTGAACAGACTTGAAATTTAACAACCTCAATGAATAATATAAATATATGCTATTTATTTTAAAACAAGGATACAACCAAACCCAATTTTTTATTGATATTTAACCAAAACAGTATCAATTTTTCAATGTTTCTTATTTACAAAATGTGTTACTAAAGAGATATTTTTGATAAAGAAATCTTATGTGTAATGCCGAATAAAACTATAGTTCATTTTACTGAATTGTATATAAGAAATTACATATTGAAAATATATCGCATCCCTTATTAAGTTTTTCTGTAAATAAAGTAAAAACTGAATATATGATTCTTTTCATATTAAACATGAAAAATCTTTATAATTATTTTTTTCAAAATATCTTATAAATTCTTCATTGTTACTGAATCAGTTTCTTTTGTGAATCGGTAAATCAAATTTTGCTCAATGTTTAGATACGACGGTCTCATTCTTTTGTTAATTTTCATAAAATATAATTGTAAATCAGAATAAGCATTTGCAAGTACTAAAGTTTTACACAATATTCCTAACTCAGTGATAAATTCAAATATTTTTTCTAATTAAAAATAAATAAATAAGATGGAATTTATACAGAAGAATAAATTCATAATCCAATGATTTTAACTATTAACTTAGATGTATATATAGTGCGTTTTTTTGGTTCAATGACAATATTTTAAAAAATGAATTCTCAAATTTTTCATAGTCTTCCATATTACCTGAAGTCTTTTAATGATAAATTAATGTTTTACGAACTGATTTTCAGCAGAATTATTAAACTATATTAATGTGATATTTTAAGTAAAAAATAATTATATTTATAGAATATTATTAGTCCATTATTTTTTTTGAAAATGACATTAACTCTAACAATGTAAAGGCCAATCAAAAATAAATGCTCTGTGATCTTTTTAATTAATAAACTATCCAAAAAAACAAAAAATGCAAATTATAATGACACAAAATTGCTATATGCTATAAATGTGAAAATTTATATAAAATTTTTTTAACTATTAATTATAATCAATAAAGCAAGTCATATATAGCATGATATTACTTTATAAAAAGCTTGTATTTACAAAAATGCAATATAGAGGGCGTACCAATAGTTCAAACAAGCTCTTATTAATAAGTGCGGTAATCTCTATCCGAAATATTCTTATCCCCAGACCAATTGGTTTCGAGCTTATGGTTCATCTCAATGAGGAGCTAGAATATTCAGACACGTAAGAGAAAATATTTAAAATCTCTATCTCCTCACTGAAGTAAACCATAAGTTCGAAACCAATTGGTCTGGGGATAAAAATATTCCGGATAAAGATTTTAAATATTTTTTCTTACTGCACTTATTAATAAGAGCTTGTATGAGCTATTGGTATGCTTTCTATATTAACTGTTAATTATGATTTTACGCGAAACATTGATTTACGTAATTTTTTTTTTATTAATTTATCAATTGTGTAAAAATACGTAATAAATTTAATTAAAAATTTTCTCAGAAAATTTATGCCTGCATTTTAATACTATAAAATTATGGTTTTCCAAATACGATGATTAATTCTAGCAAAATTGCATACCTATGGTTACTATGTCAAAAATGAATTTATCAAATTTTTGGCAGATGTTGTTCCCATTGTTGCATCAGTAATATACCAATACTAATAAATCACTGAAAAAAAGTGATCAATCAATGAAAAATGTGCAGTCATAATAAGAGAAACCCATGATAACTTATAGTTCTATAATTGTTACCGATTTCTGAGACTGAACAAGGGTAAGTTTTCAATATTTTACATTCAAAATCAAGCAGAATTTTCCAGACAATCATTCATTTATGTAAATCTGGACATAAGTAAATACTTCTGGCATATATAAAGTTTAAATAATTTAAAGATGAAATAGAGAAATCAAAAAAAATCCTCAGTTTTTGTTTGTCTCAAACTATATTTTAATGATTATTTTCATCTTTTATAAAAATATATTCAGCATAATAGGCAATTGTTGACATGTATCTTAATGGAAATAAAACTTACACAAAAATTTGACCTTAAGTATGAAGTTTCAAAATACATATATAATATTAAGAGAGTAATCATAATTTAGAAAAATAATGTTCATGTATGCACTGTTCACAAACCCATAATAAAGAGACCATCTTTTTAACTTCCAGATCTTCCTTTACTTTCTACGTTCAAAATATTTTCCAATTTTTATAGTTGCCTTTGGTAATAATATGTAAGTAAAGATACCAAGCAAAAAAAAAAAAAAATTCATTCAACAAATTGGTCACAAAACAACCTTGACAGAATAGCTGTTGGTTAGTGTTGACTTAAAATTCGATATTCGAGACTTTAAAGGCGTAAGTTCAATTCCTATGCTAATATTGTCACAGGTCAGGCCAGCAACACCTGAAGAAGAGTGAAGAATAAAACTACTCGAAACATTGTGTAATTACTAATCTGTGTTGTCTATGTTATTACTAACAGATGATGAAAATAGTCACTGATTTGTTTTATTTTAAAAACAAAAGATTCACCATTGACTTCTAATCTAATATAGTCCTATCCTCACAGTCAACATAAAATAAGTCTTATCATATACGGTTGGGTCCCAGGATAAAATTTTAAAAATGATTTGTTTATTTACCTTTAGCATATGGATTTTTTTTTTTTTTTAGACAGCTAAGTATTCACAAACATTATGAAGAAATTTGAAGAGATTCCAACTAGAGATAGATTCAATAATGACTTCATTAGATCTGTCAATTCTGCTGTTATATGCCTAGATTGGACAGCCGTTAATTATGCATCTCATTGTTTGTATTTAATCAGAACCACATAAATAAGCTAAAGCAAATAAGCACATGATTACGAGAGATCATGAATCTCCTTTACAGCTTTATATACATTTTCATAGAGGCAATTCGTTTCCATATAACTGATAGAGAATATTTAGAACAATTGCAAAGAAGTGGATTTGAGTTTTCTAGTAATATGTGCGATGTCTTACAATCCGCGAGGATTTGCTATCATGACATGGATTAAAGGAATGACTGCAAGACTAGATTATCATTGTCTGCGGCATTAATGTTTTGACTAGTTAGAAAAAACAAATGTTAATAAATAGCATGCTAAGTCGCTTCTTAGAATCCTAACAAGTTTTGGGGTTTTTATTTCTAGACACTGAAACACTACACCAGTTTTGGCTACGAGGATGGGATATGCGAGATACTGAATATTTTCGCATAGATGTGGTTTACTATTCAATAGTGTGTGTTCTTTACAAATATTATTATTAATCGTATGTAGGACGCTGTACATTTATATATATATATTTTACTCCAACTTTGTTTTCTATTTGACTTATAATGACAACTATTGGTTCTTCAGCACCTTTCGATGTTGACTCATGCAAATGTGGGATACATATGCATCACAGGTGAATTACTTTTGTGAAGCTAACAATATCATTCCTGATGAAAAGAAACAAACAACACTACTCGCTGTCTGCGGACTAAGATCATTAAGCATTCTTCGTTCTCTTATATCACCTGCGTTACCTTAGGACAAGTCATATCAAAAATTAGTAAATCTTTTAAAGCTGTATTTTAATCCACAACCTTGCGTTATTTACCAACGTTTCCAATTTCACCGTCATTGGCAATGAGGAGAAGAAAATATGAGTGCATTTTTAGCCGACCTTCGACGTTTGGCAGAGAGCTCCGATTTTGGTCTTTCACTAACAGAGCGTCTTTGAGATCAATTTGTCTGCAGCTTCGTGATGAAACTATACAGCGCAAAATATTAATAGAAGAAATTTTAACCTTAGAGATAGCTGTACAGCGTAGCATAGCTGCTGAATTGCATTGGTGCAGGTGCGTGAAATCTGTGCCACAAACACTCCCATGTCAACTGTCAATCTTATTCAGCGAAACAGATCAACCTTACTTTCGCCGCCTTTTCAAACATCCCCTGCACATAAAATAAACACTGGTGCATCTCAATCGGGATTTCCACCTTACTATGGTTGTGGCAATAAACACAACTGAGTGGAATGCCCCTTCAAAAAAACCAAGTGCCATTTCTGCCAGAAAATAAGTCATTTACAGCGTGTATGCCGAGCAAAACAACACACTTTTCCTGTTAGAATGTGAATGGTTCACACCTCTGGGTATTTCACTAACTGGAGTTCATCTAATTACCGAACCTATTCAAGATATCATTAACCAATTTCCGCAAGTTTTCAGCACATCTATAGAAACTTAAGGTAGATATTGCTTTAGATACTCTGCTTCGCGATGGGGTCATTGAACCAGTAGAAAACCCTGTGTGGATAACACCAGTGGTACCGATTCTTAAACTAACAGGAGAGGTGAGATTATACGGCGATTACAAGGTAACAGTTAGCAGAGCTCTTCAGAATCATCCATACCTATATCTGCGGTACATCATCTTCTGACTTCTCTTCCCCCTAACTCCATCTTATGCAAAAATTGACTTAGCTAAGGCCTACATACAACTTCCAGTTGATGACATGTCTGCAAACATACAGAGAATCATCACTCATCGAGGAGCCTTCGATGTAAAACGTTTACAGTTGGGAATCTGTCTTGCACCTGGAATGTTTCGATGCATTATAGACAATTTACTTGGAAACATTTCCGGAGTTTTTTTTTCATATTTCGATGACATATTAATTTGTGCTTCTTCAACAATTGATTTATGTTTAAAATTATGTACTGTGTTTAAAAGGTTAGCACACAGCAGATTGCGAGCTAATAAAGAAAAATGCCTATTCAAAGTAGATTCTGTGGAATTTCTGGGATATACAACTGACATTAAAGGTCTGCATCTGTCTCCAAGTAAAGCAACTGCAATTCAAAGTGTTTGCTCTCCAAAGAAGAAAACAGAACTGAAAGCATTTTTAGGTCTTATAAATTTTTATAACAATTTCCTTCTGGATCGTGCAACCATAGCTGAACCTTAACATCGTTTATTACAAACAAATGCCGCATGGACTTAGTCACAACAACAAGAAAGGGCCTTTCTTACACTTGAAGAGGCATTGATGTCCAATAATGTACTGGTTCCATTTGACCCTCACCAAAGCATTCTGCTTACATGTGATGCTTCGCCTTATGGAGTGGTGCAATACTAAGTACACAATATCCTGAAGAATCATCCACTCCAGTTGCTTTTACTTCACATACATTGTCTAAGGCCAAACGAAACTATGCACAAATTGACAAAGAAGCTTTGGCAATAGTATTCGGCATCAAAGGTTTTCACCATTTCCTATTTGGAATAAAATTTAACATTTGTACTGATCATAATCCGCTGCTCAGCATATTTACCTTGGATAAACCAACACCAATAATTTTATCGCCCCGAATGCAAAGATGGATGCACATCCTCAATGCATATTGTTTCAAACTGGAATATAAACCAGGAAAAAAAGTTGCAAATGCAGACGCGTTGAGCAGATTTCCACTCCCATCAACCGAATGCGACAATCCAAACATGAATGGCGTCCTTTTCTTGGAGGAATTGGAAGATCCTCCTGTAACTGCTGAACAAGTTGCACATGCAACATGAAAATGCTATCAAAAGTAAAGAACTATATTTTCACTGCCTGACCAAGCAGATCCACAGACACCAAACTTCAACCTTTTTTTATAAGATGTAATGAGCTATCAACACACAAAAACTATTTGCTTTGGGTGTCACGTGTAATTATTAATTTTTTTCTCTACAGCGAATCATCCTTAATGAACTTCATTTGGTCACTCTGGCATTGTGAGAACCAAAGCATTAGCAAGGTCATACGTATGGTGGCCACCAATGAATAGGGATATTGAGAATCTTGTAGGCAAGTGCAAAAGTTGTCAAGTCATAAGACATGCTTGCCCCTGTGCTCCAATTCACCCTTGGGAACAACCATCACAACCATCCACACCATGGTCACGACTGCACATAGATTTCGCAGGCTCAATCGATGGGCTAATGTGTTTGGTTATTGTAGACGCCTATTCAAAGTGGGTGGAAATATGCAGAATGCCTACAACAACCTCGGTTGCAACAAGTCACAGTACTATGAGAATTATTTTCCATTCATGGAATACCAGAGTGTACAGTTTCGGACAATGGACCACAGTTTGTATCTTCAGAGTTTTCTAATTTTTGCCAATAACAGAACACGGATCACACCCTACCATCTATCAGGTAAGGGTCTTGCGGAGAGGGCTGTCCAGTCTGTGAAGGAGAGCCTAAAGTGTATTACTCGTGGAAAACGGGAGCAACGTATAGCTTGATACCTTTTGGCTCAGCACATTACTCCATCTACAACTACAGGTTTAAGTCCAGCTGAGATGTTCTTTAATCGAAGTCTTCATACATGCCTGGACTTCCTTCATCCGAATACAGCCCAAAGTCAGCACCATCCAAACATCATCGGCTATGTGAATTCCAACTAGATGACACAGTATTTACATGAGCAGCAGGAAAAGGTGTTCTCCATGGATCCCTGCCATGGTAGAACAGCGTACAGACCCTCTGTCACATGGAGTCCGAACTGATCTGGGATTACAACATAAGCACATTGATCAATTGCACTCGAGAACAGGGGACACTTTTCCAATCACCTCATCTCCTGCTGAGGAAACACCACTTGCCCAAAATTCTCCACTCAGCGTGACACTGGAAAACACAAACAACCCAAGCTCAGCACCTTTGTGTCCTACATCTCCAAAGGCTTACAGAGAACCCCCTCGCGTCAACACTGTCCACCAATGCATTTCAAGGATTATGATGTTACTTATTAAGGGGAAAGGAGTGTGATGTTTTACGATCTGCGATGATTTGCTATCATGAAGTCATTCAAGGAATGACTGCAGGACTAGATTATCATTATCTGCGGTATTAATATTTTGACTGTAGTTAGAAAAAACAAATGTTAATAAATAGCGCGCTAAGTCACTTCTTTGGGCTGGTTTTTATTTCTAGACATTGAAACACTACAATATGTTTTATGACAACATTTAATGATAAACGCAGAAGAAGTTAAAGATGAGCTCTTTTTCTACAAAGGGGAACATTCAAGAGTAGAATACACCAGAGCTAAGAAATTGCAACACTAATTAGTACCAGCTAGCTTTTTAAAAAGATTGTTTCTACAAATTATTTATATCTAATATTTGGCAGATGAAGAAGATAAATAAAGCTATGATAAAATCCTGTTCTAGTCTATTGTTACAGAAAATTACATTTAATATACAAGACATTTTCCTGCTTCTTAGAGGGAAAATTGAATATACTGTTGGTCCTTAAAAACATTAACTCGTGAAAATTTTCTACTTCTGGGAAAAATCTGGCAAATCACCAAGACATATATTAAATAAAACAGGTCAGAAAACTGAAACCCATGATAGACTATTATGTACAATCTTCTATTTGCTACGAGGGCCATTTAAAGACATTTAAATTGTTCTATTGGAGAACATTTCGCAAGATAATAATTTCTTATATTTAAAAATGAGGTAAGTTGACTTTAATCAAAAGACATAACACTAGTATTTATTTCAAAAGTTAGTTTTTAATGACATTAGTCAAAGATAAAACATTCATAATAGCTTTGTCTTGACCTAAATTCAGTCTGTTCCAACAGTCAATAATTTTCAACTGCTGGCATAATTCTTATTAAAATCATTCTTTCATACAGTTTGTAAAAAAAAATATATAATAAAGATGTTAGGTAATAATTTTTTGCATTATTGTTAGAATTATTGGCATATGAAAATGCTACAAGTTTACATTTGCACCAAATTTTTGTAATAGTTTTGGCATGATTACGCTGGTAAATAATTTTGTCAACTACGCTTTGGCTTTCAATCCTAAATTTATTAACAATTCTGGAATTACGCTATAACTCTTAGGAGATTTCCCAGTCAATGGCCATTTTCTAATATCTAATGGTTTTATTAGATTTAAATTAGAGCAATGGTCATTGTGCTAATTATGGTTTTTTTAAATAGTTCCGTCAATCTTCAGCTTAGAAGTTTGACAATTAACATTATCAAGAGATTTTACAAAACAAAGAGCATTCCTGGTTTTATTCTAACATGAAAGGAATTGTTTGCAATATCGTTGAGAAAATATGAATTTATTAAATCCACCATGGAAATTTATTAATATTTCTTTCAAGGTACCCAATATATTGAATCCAATCAGCTTTATTAAAAATTCCATCTTTGGACTGAGTAATTTTCAAATATTCAATATGTAAATTCCAAGAGTGTCAAACTTGGTGGTATGGGCCAAGATCAACAAGCAATGCTAAACATTTTTTGTTGAAATAAGACATATCAGAAGTTGTCTCCTAAATGAAAAGTTCTTCCTTGCTAGGCATTATAAATTTATACATGTTCGTTAAAGCCATCCATTCTAAAAGTTGAGACATTTTATTAATAGTTACATATCAATCGAAGGCTACTATTAGAAATGTGATGAATATAGAATTTGTAGACAGATCTGAAAGAAACTAATTTATATTGGAGATTTGTAAATATTGAATAGATAGATTATCAATATGAATGATGGTGATTATATCGTGAGTTATCTTCAATGCTTCGATAGTTTACTTAAAACAAAAGTAATTATATATGTTTGATATGCATTCAGTCAAAAACAAATGTAAAGCCAAGGATTTAAAAAGATGAACATTATTATTTTATAGAGAATCTCCATTTTTGATTTAGATATATCATTAATGTTTAGTTATGTTTTACTGTGAGTTGTTCTACAGAGGGTATATCTGACACTTGATTCAATATACTGAATAATTTGAATATTAAGAGACTCTATCTTATGATAGATTTAACAAAAAGGATTCACCACTAGAGAAAACTAATTCATTTCCTGTTAGTACAATAACAGCAATGTTCTTTATATCCAATATTTGTCTACAAAAAATACTACAGAAATCGCTGACAAACTTCTAAAATTGAAAGGTAGTGTCTATAATATTGAATTTGATGTTGATTATATAAATATTTCAAAAATATGTTAATATGGATAGAACAAAAAAAAAAAAAATTGGTATAAGAAAAAAAACAAATATGGTCACGCCTTGTGTTGTTTTTAATTATAAAAGTTTACAAATTGTATTTTTTTTTTTAAAAAAAAAAAAAAGATATATAGAAAGAATCATATTTTACATATATTTACAGATGAATGGGAGAAAAATATGCAAGAAATGTTTTACATGAATAATGCCTTTTATCTAATTCTCTATTCTTATACATTAAAAAACCATACCCATCAGATCTTGGCTTGGTCTGGTGATTATTGCATTTCTCCTCTTGTTTTTTCAGAAGGTCTCTAAAATTTAATACAATTTTTTCACCCAATTTCCTAAAAAAAAAAAAAAAAAATTCTATAATATAGTATAACAGAAAAACAAGCTATGGGTTAAAAAAAAGACAGAAAAAAGTACTGAAAAACTAATTTCTACTATAATATCACTTATAATTTTACACAGAGTAAAACATCAAAAAAAAAAAGATAAAAATATAAAATATTGTGTTGGTCTCTATGATGATAATAACCCAACATATTATCACACCTAAAATATCATCATCACAAACCTTAGACAAAGATTAATTATTATTATTGAGTTTTGTTATTAAGTTATGTTCTACAATATTTCATTACATATAAATTATTTTATACGTAAACATGCAAATCAATGCTACATTTTGATATCTTTCTATATATATGGTACCGGCCCATTACTTCACCGGCCCATTACTTCCCTGCAGAATTCTGCTCCTAATATTGCACTGAGCAAGAAATAGTCAAGATTTAACAGGGAAAGAAACGGATACCAATTTAGCAGATTGTCTGTACTCATAACATATTGGTACATCCCGCTAAACTGACTGATAGAGAGAGGGACAGGACTCTGCCGATTAACAAAAAAAACCTTTTAGTTAGTAATTTTCTCGAATGCCCGAATGTTTAGGACCTACGGTAAGTACACATCTTTGAAAAGTCTATTTACTAATAGCTTTTGCGCGCCACTCCTAGAAAAGAATAAAAATGAATTTCCCCCCCTCCTAGAAGGATATGCAATACCATATGTTCAGCGGAGCATGAGAATAAGATTTAACACCCCGGTAGAGCGATATCCCGTGTGGCTAACTCAGTATACTCTATATCTAGGGTCTTCAGTGGGTAGGTTAAATGGTGATTATTATAGGTACGTGATTGATAAGGAAAGAATGCATTTTATCAAATAAAATAATACAAAAACAAACAAATTTATATCATGATTAAATATTTATTGAAATCCCGATATCCACCACCGATGTATACTTATAATGATGTAATAAATAAAAATTATTGTCATAAACCCATATATATTTGATGCGTGAAAATAAATGAAAATATATGCAAATTTACATGAATAAGAATAATAAACCTTTACAGCTATCTTCAATGGTTACTAATGAAGGGAAGTGGTCTGAGCTTTTACCCATATAAATAAGTTGTACTTTATGTGGTTTGAAGCATGTTTCTCAAAAGATTTTCGGTTATACAGGCATATACTACTACTCCGGACTTTAAAACCCGTTTTAAAAACTATGCATAAATATACTTGCAATATAAAATATTTCATTACATAACTAATAGTAGCTTCCGTATTTTATAACATGTCAATAAGGTTGCGTTGATGCAGGGCACTCAACACGAGGTGCGGTATCTACTTGCATTTCATGGCAGATAAGTTCTTATACATGTATATACGTGCACACAATTGTACACTCACACCTATTCTAAAATATAATGTTATAAGTTGACTTGCTTACAGGAAATTTACAGTGAATAAACTCGTTGATGTATATACGTGCACACACTTTGTACACTCACAACTATTCTAAAATATAATGTTATAAGTTGACTTGCTTACGGGAAATTTACAGTGAATAAACTCGTTGAAACTCATCACAAGGTGCCGCATTGACAAAAAATAACTTAAAAGATATACGGATAAATACATTTTTAGACACTCAACATAAGGTGTCATTGTATTTACCGAATATTACAAGTGTATGTGCATGTATATACATATGTATATTTGTGTATGAAAATTTTCAGGAGTAACAACAAGAAAACGAAAAAAAAAATGATTGCAACCTTTGCTGAAAATACGGGGAATTTGGAATGAAAAAAATGAATCAAAAGATTTTACCTGAAATAACCATAAAATCTAATATATGCTAGAGACATTTTCTCTCTCATTTTTTTTTAATGATTAATAATAAAATAGAAAGAAAAATATATATATATTATAACGATCCGGAAGATGTTACTTAACGTATCTACACTACAGGGCTCCACTAGGCATTTGAACCTAAAAAATTTATATAGTATGCAGATACGTAAGTAAAAAAAAAAAAAAAATTTTTTTTTTTTTGGTTGATTCCGGTCGTTAGCCCATTGTCACTAGCTCAGTGGAACAGCAGAGATTTATATTTTATAATAAATTCTTATCTAAGAATATTTTTTAAAAAAAGAATAAAATAAGCCACTGCCAGTAATTATCACACAAACATTTATTTACGCATATATATATAAAATTTAACATTATTATTTTAGTATGTTTACTTTAGCATTTTAAAATTTAACTTACATTTTTAACTTTTATTTTAGATTTTAATTTACATTTTTATTTTTTATAAGTTCGAACATATGGATTTATAAAAGTTTGTTTTATAATGTTGAGTACAGATCGGTTACACAGATTACGCGGTCAAAAACATTTCAAAATAAACATAAACGATCAAAATATAAAGTCATTGATGGAATTGCAGAGGGAAATTCATAAGAAACCCAATGGCATTCATCATAAGATGCCGCATTGACACCAATAACTTAAAAGACATCCGAATAAATACATTTTAGATACTCACCGTAAAGTATCATTATTTACCGAATGTCTATATATTTTGATCGAATATGAAAACCAAAACATAATTAACCGATAACGAATCCATGCAAGCGTCTATACCCAATTTAAATTTAATGCATTTTTATTTAGAGTGTCGAGTATGAATAGACTACATAGATTGCATTTGAAAAGAAAATATTTTATCCCTTATTTAACCTTAGGCCAAAAGTTCGCAGTTAAACCAACATCAATCCATCTGATATATTGATGTATTCAATGTAATACGAATACGACAGCACAAATGTAGGTTAAGAAAGGAAATTGACCCTCGTCCAGATAGGAATACTACATCTATTTGACGAGAAGAGCAATAAAAAAAAACTCCATAGAAAAGAACTGCATTCTCCGTCTTATAATTCTTTCCGTAGGCAAAACGAGTGTGCGGCGTATAAAGCGATTCTGCCCGTAACGAATCTCGTACTACATCTACTAATTACACCAATATATCCAATCCATTGACTTAATTCAACTACGAAACGAATAACCTAAGATTACCCTCCCCTAATAAAACTTTACAAATCTATATAGCCATTCACGCCCAACTTAAGTTTAACATTTAACAAAAAACAAAAATCACAATAAAAACTTAAAGAACAAAAAATAAATAAATAAATAAATGGAAATGATTTTACAAAAGAAATACATTAAATAAAATTACTTATTAATAAATTAAGTTGGTCAGATAGGATTCTATTGCAATTATTTTAAATACAGAACAAGTTTTAGAATTAAAGTTCTTATTGTTTAGTATGCTGGAGTTTTATAAATATATTTAAAGCTTAGAGTTCAAAAAGTTCTTACGATTTTAAAACGTTCCTTTTTATCCGTTGCTGGCCATTTGAACGTGAATTCCCACGCCGTCCTAAAGAGATTGATATTCTGTTTGCTGTTTTATTTATTCATCCAGAGGTCTTTTACTTTAGCTGGTCCTCAATGTAGAAAAAGATAGGTCATTCTATTTCTTTCTTAGCAGAACTGAAGGGATTGAAGAGTACGTCTTTTCAATCCCTTCTCCTTCAACTCCGCACTAACACATATCACCACCACTATCACACCTCTCTAAATAATAATTATCCTTTTATTTCCAAACCTCTTCTTTTATATGTAACTTTAGGATCCAATGGACATTATGTCATCGATGATGATGATCCTTCCATTGAGGTCCGATTTCCCAATGGATTTCTTTCATTGGCCATTAGTTTCTATTGTTTTCCTATCTGACCGTTGCTTATACATTTAAATGCACAAGGGCTAGTTCACTTGGACTAATTAAATTTATCATTTCCATTTTTTCAATAACATTAATTAATTTGTTTTGTACAAACTTAGATATATTTTTATCTTTAAATCTTTACTGACAATTTAGTTTTAAAATACTTTTTCTTTTTTTTTAATAAAGTTTCTTTTTTTTAATTTTTCATCTGTGTGATTTTAAATATATATGAGTTTGGTATAGAATTTTAATTTTCAATTTTTAATTCTTAAAAAAGAAGTTTTATTTGCGAACTTTTATTTTTTTCATGTTTAATAATAATAAAAAAATAATGTAACGTCGTATGTGCCCGTTACAATATATATTTCTGACTATCGGAAATATCAGTTAATTAATTCACTATTAATAAAATATTTTTAAAATAAACTTATGTAGGAGTCTTCATCTTTTTCTGACTGGGTTTCTGACTGGGTTTCAAGTCAAATGGCTGTGCGGTGAGGATTTCACATCATTCAGGCATAGGCAAGGCGGCTTTTGTCATCATCATGACCAGCTGGAACTGGCGTAGTCACATCTTGGCGATTTGGGCAAAGCAATGGTGGGTGCACCAGCTGGTTGTCTATCCCACGGTCATTTTACTGGAAGTTCTGGTAGATTTCTCCATATTTTCTATCTGGTATAATGCAATAATTATTATTAAATTTCTATCCACTATCTTGAATGGTTAATTAAATCCAGAAGAAAACAAGAGTTCTTAAAAGAACTGTGTAATGGATTTCTTCTTAGGGAATATCAGCAATAGTCTAGTACGTAAATGAATCTCTAAGTGGCTGGATGACTGGAGAATTCCAGAGCCAAAGTAGTGAACGACTTAGACAGAACGAATGCCAAAGAATGAAAAGAAACCCACAGCACTGGCTAAAACCTATCAACTCCACTCATGCAGAACCAATTCACGTTCCCCCCTGAGAAGTAGGAATCAGTCAAACCTTTTATTTTAGCTTATCATTTAGATTATAAACATTCTTTTGTATTTTTACGATTAAATTCTACATATTATGGTTTGATATAATGTTTAGTTTCCATTTTGAATACTCAGACCACTTGATTAACAAATATTACTTCAAAAGAATTTTTATTTTATCTAAAAAAAAAAAAAAATTTTAATTATAACATTTGTTATCAAACATTTTGCTTTTTGATTAGATTTTTACCAAAGCAATTAACATTTTTTTTGATTACCGAATAAAATTACAGTTTTTAAAAAAGTAATTAAAAAATAAAAAATGTACAAGTATGTTAGAACAATTACTTTAATTATTTATTTTACGAATATGTTCCAACACGTGATCCATTTGATCAATAAAGTTTGCTTTTCTCCATTTAAGTTTTTCAGAGAAAAGCAAAATACATAAACATAAAATGACATATAATAAAAATATACAAAAAAAAAAATACGAGTTTATTATAGGTGTATTTGTTTATGTACAATATTTCTGTGTCAGTTGAATGTTTACTTTAAATTGGTGTGTGTGGGTATTCTATGCTCAGACCCAACTTCCATTATTAATGTAGCATATTTATATATTCGTTGTGCTTAATATATACAAATTTACATGTGTACCTGCTGTAATGTTCTTTACAGCAGACTTTGTGCATGGACATTTGATAATGCCTGGCACAATATATTTTATTACACATTGGTCAGTTTATTGTGCTCAGTTCTTATATATTTACTTCAGACAGTCTAAATTAAAGGATAGATATCTTACATAGTTTCAGTAAAGATGACAATTCTATTGTGAACTAGTACTAGTTTTCAATTTTGCTTCTAATAAATATTAACGTAACCGAATGGATTTATATCTAATAAAATACATTGGGATTGTTTCGGCAATTTTCAATACAGAAATAAATACAAAAATAGCTTTACCTTGCTTAAAGAATGACTGCAATCACTAATAACAGTTACTGTAATGCTAGTGGAGATAGCTTTTATGTCATAAGCTCTGACTATATATGTAATAATTAATAATATAGCAATTTATACATAAACATTTATATTGAGGATGGAAACAACTCTTAATACATGTGTGCTTTAAAATTAATATGCACTCTCCTATCAATAAATGTTTTAAAAGACTGGGTCGTCCACCTATGCTTACAGCTTATTCTTAAAATAAACCAACATTTATTGATCATGCCTAAATTAGGACTTAAACATATGAGCCTAATTTTTAAATTGGCATATTATTTGCACAAGTTCAGATTATCACAGGGAAGAAAACGTTTCTCATTTTTAACTACCTGCAACAATGAATCTTATTGGTTTGTATAAATCATTATATTATTATATATGTAAAGATCCAATGCTGTTTGTAGTTAAAAGTGAGAAATTTTCTCTTCCCTAAGATATATAAACTAAACTTGTGCAAGTAATACACCAATTTAAAAATTAGGTTCATAAGTTCAAACCCTAATTTATGCATAGTGAATAAATGTTGGTTTATTTTAAGAATAAGCTCTAAACACAGAGACTAAACTCTCCATACAGTTGTGCCACTCAGTGTAAGCCAGAGTAATCAATGGATACAAAAAGGTTTGTGCATAAAATCCCCATCTAGAGCCTACTCATCCAATATCCCCAGACTAGTTTCTAGCTTGTGGCTTTCATCAGTGAGGAGCCTTGGATCTGAGAGCACTGCACCTAGATCTTAGAATCTAATGCAACCCTCCAGCAGCCACCTTTTACCTTATTAGCTAACTAATAAAGCTTTGATTCCAAAATGAAAACACAGAAATGTTTTTAATTCAAACTCATTAGTTTGTATAGTTGTATAAATCTGAACTCAGTTCGGTATCCATACTTTTTGGTGTCTTTGGTTCTTTAATAACCAGAGTCATCGTAATCCTATGGATGCTGAACTGAGTTCAGATCTATACAACTATACAAACTAATGAGCTTGAATTGAAAATATTTCTGTTTTCATTTGGCTGCTAGAGGGTTGCATTAAATCCTAAGATCTCGGTGCAGTGCCCTCACTGATGAAAGCCACAAGCTAGAAACTAGTCTGAAAAATTACGTTATTAAATTTTTAAAATACCTCTTGATCATCTTATCTTTATGTTTACACAAACTGATAAAAGAGTAGCTAATTGTTTTCACATAATAGTGTTATCTAATGTAAGCTGTAGTAATCAAGAGATGCTAGAAGATTGTGCACTGAATAGGGATTATGATACACAGCCTTGCACTAGATGGCGCTATTGTGAGGAAAATTTTGCTATTGAAGATTAGATTAGTTACATAAACATATACAGTCGTAAATAGTATGATTTTTTTTAACCACACAACTTAGTTAAAATAATAAAAAATGAAAATCAAGAAGCATAATTATAAGTTGCAACATATGTAATTAATATATTAAAATTAAGAATGCTACTAAATAAATCGATAAAAGAAATGTTCAAATTAAATGAAGTTTAAAAATAACTAGAGACGTACATATTAATTAATTGTATAGATCTTAAAATGCACCTTATATGGAAATAAATTCCTAAGAGAAATTTATTTATACAATAACAAACACTAAACCTAATTACTCCAGAAAAGATAAGTTAAAACAAAAGAAGGGGGATATAAAAACCTAAAGAAAAAAGACTGGGTGCTTTTTCTGGAATGGCTTATATGGGCATTGTGTCCACGAGTTGAAGAGCAATGAAGATCATCATCGGAGGACTTTATTCCCAGAATTTTGGCTCCTGTAGGTCAACAAGCCGATTAAGACTCTTAGCAGACCATCTTGGTCATTATTATTTTAAGTGCCTCAAGAGTCTCTTTCGAAGGTGGTGTTATAAAAACTATAGATGTTAGTGAAGGTAGAGCAAATAATAGTTTACCTAAACTGTATAAACATTATTTGTTATTCGGTAGTTAAATTGTCAAATTAGGTTCGCTCAAGTGCAGATTATATATTTATGTTGAAGATCCATCTAATAACTTTTTTCTAATTGTTAGTAAATTGTTATTGCTAAATATATATATATGTGTTGCTGTCTGTTGAGTTAACGGTATATTTTTTTTGCTGGTCACCCAGTCATAGTTAGGGACATAGCATAAGGCAAAATGATTTATATGTCTTTTTAATCTTCAAACTACTGATATTTCAAAAATTCAGAAAAAAACTTAGCTTACATTAGCACTTTATTTGTAACAGGAATTAAAAAAAAGAAAAAAGGAAACTGCAACGTTAAGAGAAAAAATAATAGATATTTCAATAAGAAAATAATTCATGGATAGACCAGAAATGTAATGACATGCTATAATAAAAATTACAATTGCTGATGAATGTTATAAAAAGATTAAAAAAAGAAGTATAGAGAAATAGAAAAAGTAAATTAGAAAAGATTTAATACAGTAATGTCTTAAAAAAAGTTAACAAGTAAAAATAGTTTGCCATTTCTTTCCATCTTCTTAACATAATTTATTCTTAATGTCAACTTTAGAACTACATTACAAACTTTGACTATTAAGATGCAAAGATTATTTAAAAATTAATTACTTCTAAATATTCTTAACTCATTTTGGTTAAAAAAAAAAATTACAACATTCATGTACACACACACACACACACACAACAAAGATAATGATGATAGAATCATCTCCTATTAAGTAAGTTGATGACTATATGCCTACATCAAGTTTTATATAAATGTAGAAATATTTCATAATAATGAATAACAATTTCGTTAATGAGAACCAAAGATTTTATATAGGTGGCAGCACTATATGAAATGTAGATGTTAGAATTGTATACAGCGTATTACTATTGTAATCAATAATACTATGTAATTTTTATATTGGTGCAAGTAACTAAAAAAACTAAAAGTTATCAAAATATTTATTTAAGATTTAATACGCTTGATGTATATAGTGAAATTAAATTCTTAAAAAAAAAAAAAAATTGCAATAATATTTCTTAAGGCTCTGAAAGCGCTTAGCATTAAGAAATATAATTGCAATTTTTTTTTTAAGAATTTAATTTCACTATATACGTCAAGCATATTAAATCTTACATAGTTGTTAATGGTGAAGAAAAAATCTGAAATTACAAAATATTTATCATAAAAATGATACAAATTTATTATTATTAAAGGAAAATAAATAAACGATAAATAGCCCACTACAAAGCAGAACTTTCTGAAGCAGTTGGTGAATGATTTTTCCATCACTATTTTATCCCCTAGCAAAGAATCTATGGGTCAGCTATCTAAAACAAAAATCGTTAGCAAGTTGGAAAAATTTTCAAGTTTACTGAACTGTATTCAAACCCAGACTGCAAGTATGGTAGGAAAGCATGCTATTATTGCACAATGAGGCCTTTCCAATATTTTTTTATAGAATGTATATGGAGATCAAAATAAAAACATTTTATATTCAAGTTCTATTAGACTTACCACGGTGGCGATTTCTTGCTTTCTTTGATGATCTCTTTTCCTGGAAATTCAAAAACTGGTGTCTTCACAAATTTATTGGCTTGCCTATGCACAACAAATGTAAATAATTTTTTTTATTATATGTAACATTATAAATCATTTTTAAAAAAATGATTACTTCAAAATTAATAATATGCAAATTCTTTAACTATAATTACCTCATATAACAAAACACATTTTTTCCTTTAATACGTAATTAATTAAAAAAAAAAAAAGGAAGTCTATTCAAATAGAGCTAATCTTAAAAACAAATAAAAGATTTGATTCTGATTACATCTTTGAGTAAAATGACAAGGATAGATAAATTTTGAGTCCATTACTTGGATATTATTAAGAAAATATTTGTAAAATGTGAATTAACTATCATTAAAAAAAGAATAATAATTATATTTTAGCAAATCGATTAACGGAACTATCCCAAAAAGATTTACAGAAAAATATGTAATTCAAAAGTACACTATTTTGCAATAAGGGAAAGAAAGAAAAAAAAAGGATTTCAAAGGTCATGATCTCTTGATTCCTATTTTTGACTTAATCTGTACAATGATTAAAAATATGATTATAACTAAAAATCAATTCATCTATCAATAATGGTCATATTACAATTGTATATATATATTAGTCCAAATTAACATGAGGCCTTTTTTTTCTATCTGATAATGGATGATTACCCATTTGGATCCAGAATTTCTAAAAGAATTATCAGCAACCTCAGACCTGCTGACGTCATTTAGGACTAAAAATATAAATAATTTCAAGTCTCTTACTAGGAAAGTTAAAGTAAAAAAAATGGAATTATAGATAAATATAAAGAGGATGATGAAGATTGTATGCTTAGGCAGTCTGCTTATGAATTCCTTGCCCACGATTTAAATAAGATCTAGAAATGAAATTCTGAAAGTAGGCTGCCTTGCAAAATCTTTTAAATTTACCACAAATTGTAGATTATTCCATTAATGATAAAAATGATTATATCAGTAATGGTAATAGTTTCAAAATGGGATATAAGTGCCGATAAGACTTCCATTTTTCCTATACATAAAGTATGCAAAAAATGTGTTTCATGAGAACTCTGCAAGGCCTGAACGTAGGACCGTAAGTGTAGTTAAAAAGCTATCGACATTTACGACTGCTCTTAGTGAAACTCATCTTCCTTTTCTCGGCCTTTATGGCTACAAAGTTAACTGATAAAAGCAAGAATTGTAAGACGTTGATTCACTGTGCAATTCAACTCTGTATTTTCATTCGTGAATTCCTTCGTACATCATTTCCTTAAAAATGAGTTTATACAATGCTTAAGATGCAACTTCAACTCAGAGAAAATTCGTTGGATAGTATTATTGCATCAATAGCAATAATAGAAAACCAAACTTTTATTTTTTGAAATGTTAATGTATGATGGTACAAACAGTCTGAACTAAAATTATCGTTAATAATGCCCCTGACACAGTGAATTGAAATGATCTTCTGTCATTGAATTTTTTGTACACTGCATAATTTTATCACAAATATTTTGTTTAGACAAAAAAAAAAATCATTACAATACAACTTGGAGGTATTTACATTTAAATAAAGACATAAGATGCATTATACTATTGTTAAGGGCAAGAATGTAATGCAAATATTATACAAGCATTTTGAAGCACCTTTAAAATTATGGATGCACTAACAAAAATATTCTATTACAAGCATATTGTTACCAAATTTGATGTTCTCTCTATAAAAGGGACTGTTATTCCATCAGATATTAAAAACGCTAATCAGGATTTTCAAAACAGATCATGCTACTAATTAATGCATAGGACTTTTTAAAAGCATGTGTTGTGAATATAAATCAGTCAGCGCTTAATTTCACTAAAAAGAAAAATCCTGACCAAATCTTTGTAAATGATTGCATTAATAATGAACTGATTAAATGATTCTGGTATTCTCTGCTTACTTGAACAATAAAATGAGTAAAGAATTTCAGAAGCAATATAGGAATTAAAAGATAAAAGTTCAACAACTGATATAAAGGCTTAAGAATGATTGCTGGATGAAAATTGTAAAGGGGATAAAGGCAGTTGTCCACTAAGATCAGTTGAGACCTTGTGAGTTGACAGTAGCTGATGGACTTGTATAATCACTTCATATTCAATTTGATGAAGTTAAATAGTTCTCCATATTGTTAAAAGCAAAAATGCTGCAAAAGTTAAAGAAATCCCTGGAGAACTTTTTTAAAATATGGTAATTTCAAAACTAATGGAATTTTTTAAAAATTATATGGATCTATATAGCTAAGGATGCTTAGATTGTTTCAAATAATAAAGGGTTAAAAAAAGAGGGCAGTAGCTCTTGTGGATTATCAATTGGGTTATGAGTAAAGGGCTGGCAACAAAATGGGTGAGAAAGGTAATGTGGTATGCAAAAGATTTGGATAAAGAATTTATATCAGTATATTTGTACAAAAGATGGGATGATTGTGGTAGGAGGATTGTTAGTGCTATAGTGGTAAGGAATGGGATAAAAGAATAGATTTATTAATAAAGAATAGGGAGTTAAAGAGATGGAGAATTAGTATGGAGAGTAAAAAGAGTTTAAATATATACAGAAGTAAACAGAATATTAGGTGCAAGTTAATATATGATAATAGTAAGAAATGAAGTTTATTGTTTAAGGCTCGAACGGGATCTTTAGCAACAAGAGAATATACATGTAAATAGAAAAATATGGGTGATTTAGTCTGTAAATTGTGTGAGGAAGGAATAGAAAATATTAGACATCTGTCAATTGAATGTAGATGCTTGAAAACAGAAAGGGTACATATAATGAAGTTATGGAAGAATAAATATGAAAAAAGTGATTATACAGAAAGTGGATTATTGATTTTTATGCAGGGTTTGGGAAAAGATAAGGGGGATTTAGATATAAAGGCCATAGAGTTGACAAATATTATGTTGTGGAAATGGGATGGAGCAGAATATGGGAAGACTTAGAGTGGGGAATGGAAAATAAAGTGGCTAACAGGTTTCTCTGGGCATAATTGCTGAGAGATTCTTGACTTCGTTTAAGGAGAAGCCACAGTACATCACATCACATCATCATGGCCAAATTTCCTTCAAAGATTTACTGAATAAACTGTTAAATCATAAATGAGATGTTATCAAAAACTTGGTGTGATTTTAGAGAATCACAAAACATTATAAATTTTATTGTTAAACAAACACAGACAAAATGCCATCTGCAAAAATGTGATTTTTATATTGCTTTCATGAAACCATTTGACTCAAAAAAGATTCGAGGCAAAGTTTGAAAATAGCTGATTATCATCAGAAGTTTATTCATTATACAATTGTGACACAGCAGTATAAAAGCAAGTACTGTCATGAATGTGGAAAATTTTAGCACTTGAAATTATTAAACAGTATATTAAAGAGAAATGTTTGCTAGCTTACATTTTTGACAATGATCTTAAGCAAAGTTTACAGGTAAATTCTCATAAATCAGGCATCAAGACACTATATAGATATGATAGCAGAATTGTAAACATGACCTGGCTAAAAGCAAAACAGGAACTTCACCTTGTTGTCAATGACTGTGTCATTCTTGTCAATTCAATACATGACCTACAGATGGTTACTTAATGGTTTAGATGTAATATATAATGAAATTTATTTAGTAATCAATATTCAAAACAAATTCAGGTGCTACTTTTGGTGTGGATAATTATCAGCCTTAAAATATGGCCCAACTGAAATAACTTAGTAGCTTTTTAATAATTTTATTATGCAATAATTTTATAAGAAATAAATAATAAGATTTCAAACCAGCAAGCTAAACTAATATTTTAGGAATGTTCATGTAATATAAAACAGCTCTACTCAGAAAAAAAGCCAGACGTTAGATTAGCAAAATTAAACATTCTCTTCCTGCAAAACGTTTTATCTAATATGATGTAAAACAATTTCTCCTTATGGAAAGTCAGAAGTTTCTATACAAAGGCAAAACTCCCCATACAGTAGTGCCACCCTGTGCCAAACAGAGTAATCAATGGATGCCAGAAGGCTTGTGCATAAAATCCCTATCTAGTGCCTATTCATCCAATATCCCCAGACTAGTTTCTGGCTTGTGGCCATCATCAGCGAGGAGCCTTGGATCTGAGAGCACTGCACCTAGATCTTATGATCTAATGCAACCCTCCAGCAGCCACCTTTTAACTCTACTTTACTACAAAACTACTGTATGGGGAGTTTTGCCTTTGTTTACAACAAATTATGTGCTAGTATAGAGATGGTGATCATGTGATATTTGATGGTTTAACACCAATCCTGCCTAATAGGATAGTGGTGGCTATGGTTGTTTAAGAGCCAAAGACACCAAAATGTATGGGTGCTGAATTGAATTCAGACCCATATGACTATATAAGCTATTGAGCTTAGATTGAAGATATTAACAATGTTTTCCAATTTCATTCTCATAGTTTTGTAGTAAAGTAGAGTTAAAAGGTGCTGGAGGGTTGCATTAGATCCTAAGATCTAGGTGCAGTGCTCTCAGATCCAAGGCTCCTCACTGATGATGGCCACAAGCCAGAAACTAGTCTGGGGATATTGGATGAGTAGGCACTAGATAGGGATTTTATGCACAAGCCTTCTGGCATCCATTGATTACTCTGTTTGGCACAGGGTGGCACTACTGTATGGGGAGTTTTGCCTTTGTTTACAACAAATTATGTGCTAGTATAGAGATGGTGATCATGTGATGTTTGATGGTTTAAGTTTCTATACATTGACCATATATAGATCAGTAGTTAGAAGACAGCACTGCCATCTTCAGAATGGTAGATGAATTAAACAGAGATGATCACTTAATAAAATCGAGAATAGGATTGATGAAATATGACATTAAATAAGCATTAATAAAACTAAAAGTTCAAAGGGTAAAAATAAAAACCAAATGGGATAATTGAAGACAGAACTATAATTAACATAAGACTCGGATATATGGCAAAGAATTAATGACAAAAAAAATAAAAATAAATGGAATGAATAACAGGAATTAAGAAATATGATATTAATTGAACTAAGATAGTAATGAGATACAATAATGCAAACTATAAAGAGAAGGGTGAAAAGAAATGTGTATTAAAAAGCTATTATAAAATATACTCTTAAAAAATTCAGTTGCAACAATATATATAGAATTGAATTTTCTTTTTATATCACTGATTTAAATACTGTATTCTTGGAGTTCTCTAAATTCTAGTATTCATCAGTATAGTTTTAAATTAAACATACTGAAGCACAGTTCCTAAAGATTTTATTTATATTTTGGAGCATTGTTAAATAGGTGAAAATTTTATTTTAATAATGAGTAAATTTAATAATTATATAAAAATAGAGAATTATTTTTTTAATACAAATTAACAAAAAAAACCTTATATATCTATTCATTGTTCAGTATTTGTGAAAAAATATAGTATTATAATTATAATAATGATTTTAAAATCTTACTTTAGTTGCTTAGCTTCGATATTTTCAAATTCCATAAGTTTTCTGAAGTCGGTAATAGGAGGTGGACACCTCTCTATTTTTATCTGTTTGCCCCAAGGTAAAGAATCACTTCCTTTGGAAGATCCAGGAGACACCAGTGGTCCGACATTATCAGGAGGAGAAATGGAAACAAAGTGTTGTTTCAACACTCCATCAAAAGATACCTTTACATATAAATAAAGACATTTTATAATTTTAAAAATAGGTAAAAAGTCGCATATTATCTTTCTTTCGCTCTGTCTATATATATTGAAATGGATAATTCATAATGATAGATTGATATTAAAAAATAAATAAAAAAAAATAATCTACAAAAAAAAAAAAAAAGAAATAAGTGATTTATAAAGTAAAAGACTGGATATTTATATAATCAGGTCTAGTTGTATATTTGTAACCAGTTATCAAATTTCAAAATATGAGAAATAATTTTTAATTTGAATTACATGTACAATAGAGATATATGAAAAGATATGAATAAATGAAACGTGTTCAAATATAAGATTAAAATTTCTGATTAACAATATAAATAGGCAGAATAACCTAAATTTAATTAATTAATTAAAATTTATTTAATTTTTTTTTTTCTTATGCATTTATTTTAATTATAAACATATTATATATAGTATAAAGTATTATTCAAAAAGTCTAACAACTTTAAGATATATAGTATTTTTGTTTCTTTTAATCTTTTAAAATGGTACTTGGCTACCCATTGGTGAAACCACTGTCCACATGTCAAAATAGACAAGAAGAAAATAATCGGTATCATTTATTTCCTAAACAAAAATCACAAACATGAAAATAATGTTTGAAAGCTTAAAAATAATATAATTTATTTACTGAAAACAATATCTTTCATGAACAACCTGATTGAAAGGAAATATTTTTAATATGCATAATCAAAGCAAACATTCGGTGATTTTATTAGCAATAATGGCAAATGGCTTAAATTAAGGCAAATCAAAAGAACCTGAAATAAGATGTTTAAAAATATGTAAATAGCAAAATTTATTTAGAAAACAAATCTAAAAATAATGCCTTTAGTGAACAAATAATGAGCGAAAAACAAATATTGACAATAAATGTAATGAGTGAAAACATTATCATCATCAATAGCAATCTGTCCCGTGGACAAGTTCAGAGTAGTCACATTTCCAATTCATCCATTTCTCCCCATTATCCTCTTCATTGCCCAGCTCTTTAATTCCATGTAACTCTTCCTATCTCTTATATCATCCAACAAGGTCAATCTTTTCTATCCTTTCTTCTTGCTTCCACTTACTATTCCCTCCAAAACATCTTTCATTAAACCATACTTTCTTCTTAATATACATCCAATCCACACAATAGTACCCTCCACACATAGCATTTAATTAATATTTTCCTTAATTCTCTTGTCAAAGGTCCACAAATTTTTTTTTTTTCTCTTAATAAAAATTAAATTAACAATGACGGCAAAATAACTAATTAAAGTTGTTGCAGAATGTTTTTCAATCGATGAATAGATTCCGGATTTCAATTATACATTATTTTCATGTTATTTTGCTTTGCCTTCACAAAAACTGTTTATCACTAATAATACTGAATAAGCGCTTTGATACCATTTATTGAAAATATTTATTTTTCGATTATTATTTGTTAGACCACTAAACATCACATGATCACCATTTTTTATGCTTACACAAACTGTTTACACAGAGGCTAAACTTTCCATACAGTAGCGCCCCTCAGTGCAAGCCAGAGTAATCAATGGATGCAAAAAGATTTTTGTATAAAATCCCTATCTAGTATCTACTCATCCAATATCCCCAGACTAGTTTTTAGGTTGTGGCTTTCATCAGAGAGGAGCTTTGGGTCTGAGACACTTCACTTAGATCTTAGGCAACCCTCCAGCAGCCACTTTTTACTTTATTAGCTAGCTATAAAGCTTTGAATCCAAAATGATGCACTGAGTGATACTACTATATGGAGAGTTTAGCCTCTGTGAATTATTTGTTAATAAAAGATATTATTTTCATATTTTCAAATATATTATTATTTTCATGTTTTTTTAAAATAATTTCTTTTTATAAAAAATGAAACTTATCTATTAACTTATATCAATGCAATGCAATAATGCACTGTGACTTCTTTTTCAAAGTCGAGAATCTCTCAGCCACTATGCCCAGAGAAACCTGTTAGCCACTTTACCTTCCCTTTCCATTCCCCACCCTAAGTTTTTTCCATATTTTTCTCTATCCTGCTCTATCCCATTTCCACAACATAATCTTTGTCAATTCCATGGCCTTTATATCTAAATCCCACTTATCTTTTCCCAAACCCAGCTTAAAAACTAAGAACCCACTTTCTATATAATCACTTTGTTTATATTTATTCTTCCATAACTTCATTATTTGTAACCTTTCTGTTTGCAGGCATTTACATTCAATCAACAGATGCCAAATATTTTCTATGCCTTCCTTACACAACTTGCAGACTAAATCACCCATATTTTCCCATTTATTTTCCCTCTATTGTCATTTTCTTTAACTTTTTTCTTTTAACCTTTTTTCAAATTCTAACTATTAAGTAATAATAATTGTTTATAAAATTATTGTTTTTACCCCAAATCCCTATTAAGATTTAGTTTTATATTCTTAATCAAGATTGCCTCTTTAATTTTCCTATCCCTTCTATTATTTGTACAATTAATCATTTTCATACTATCCTTCTCAAACCTATGACCTGTTTCTAATGAATGTAAATAAATAGATGATCTCTTATCATATTTATGTTGAATTAATCTTGTACAATTAATTTGTCAAACTTTACTATTTTTTTTTAAAATTCTTTTCATACATAATCAAAGACTAATCTTAATCACGAGCTAGAAAAACCATGTCAAAAAACTGATCAACATTGAAATGAAAAAAAAAAATTCTAAAAGAAAAATATGTAAAACAATTGACTATTTAAATTCTGAATACAGTATAGTTAAATCAATGATCTATACTATTTTTAAAAAAGGATAAATTAATAAGTGTGTAGATTAAAGAATTTCCAATTTGACCAGTTTGCACTGTAAGATTATTGAATAAATGGAAAATATTTTTCTAATGCTAAATTATCAAAAACAAATATCGAGTGATAGCTCCAATAAAAAAATCAACTAAATGTTTGAAATTTTTTTTGCTAATTCTTCTAATGCAGGTGTTTCTGTAAAAGTTTATAACCAGCAAAATGTAGTTCACCAAATTCAATTTTAAAAAAAAAGTATATTATAAAGTATTATAAGACATGTTAATACTATTAACACATTTGCTGAATATTTTCTTAAAAGAAAGTGGAAATTCTCAAATCAGCAACAAATTTTGATTAGGATACTTAAGTTTATTTGCATTTTAATTTTATACTTTTAAAGAATAAATTTTAGTTTTCATTAATTTTATATGTATTTACATATTTATTTAATGAGTATTATCGGTAGAAACATTGGCCTAAGCCATGGTATGGCTTTGGAATAGATTTCCTCTGTAAACAACAAAATGGATGAAATAATAGCATTCTGAAATCAATAACTTATTTTTTTTCAAAGTTTTTGAAAAAATATATCTCGTCTTACTTTAATGAAGCTTAGTAATTAGAAAAATACATAAAAGGAAGAAAAATAACTTTATTAAGACTTTCATATCAATATAGTCCTCTAATTCATTTAAATTCTAAAAATGTGATATTTACAACTCTTAAATACATTTTATATTCTATAACTAATTAGTAACTATTAAATAATTTAGTTATTCTGCATCTTTATTAAACCTAAATATAAAAGAATTAAAAAAACCACTTTAACATATTTGTATTTGTGTAACGTTCTTGAGCACATATAAAGCAACATTTTAATGTTAATTTCAATATTCCTTGATCTTTAAACTTCCGCCTATAATTAAATAACTTAATTTTAATTACAAAATTTCTAATTTTGCTATTATTATATTACTGCATAAATTGATTTTTTGACAACCCCCCCATTTATGTACTATATGTACACACACATACTAATGTTATGAATTGACCATTTCAGTATATATATATATGTATAAATCATATAGACACACATATAGATAAATAACATACCTCAGATTCTTCTCGGATAAAAGACTGATCAAGAAAGATATCAGAGTCAACATCAGTAATACCTGATCCAACAGAACAAAATGACTCGTGTCTGTGTCTTTCTTCTTGAGAATTTTCATCTTTATTTGAATTTTTATCCTGATCCTCTCCAGAGCTTATTCTACGATTCACAGATTTGCGTTTTGTTTTAGTTTTTTTGCTGACATCTTCAGCAATGTTAGTAAATTGAATTTTTTTTATATCATCAGAATATTTCTCCAATTTGTATTGCAATTCATCTAAACTAGGTCCAGAAGAAAATGGAGTAATAATACGCCAACTCATGGCCGGTATCTTTAAAGAAAAAAAAAACTATATTACATTAATTTACATAAGTAAATTTAATTATTAATGAGTGTAGTTTTTATAAAATAAAATTTCAATTATTTTTTTTTTTTTTTAATTAAGATTTCTCAAAAATTTTCTTTTTGTACTGTATTATAAATGACTATCTCTTATTTAGACCCAGTGAGTTATTTGTGAAGATATTTAAAGCTTCAAGCTTTCAGACCTAAATACTTACAACTGGCTTAGACATATAGAAAGAAAAGTAGAAAAAAAGAGTGGCTGCCCTTTTCTCGTAAAATCTTTGTCATGTGTTTAGGTTTAATTGTAGTTTGGACAGCTATCATGACATCTGATTGGCTGTCGGATAAGTGTTATAACGAGCGCAAAGAGATTTAGCAGTCATCATCATCAACCATTATCAATCCACTGCAGGATGAAGGTCTCTCCAAGTTCAATCCATCTTTTCCTATCTTTAGCTGCAAAAAGGAGTTTGCTATTAACTGAAAGGAGACGCTTTGATTCCTCTTGGAGGCCTTAAAGGAACCGAGCAGGGAAAATTCCTAATGTCCACTCCATACGTTCTTGTCATTGCAGCTGTTATTACTATGTGATTATTCATATAGTATGCGAACATGGATGGGCTGCTCACCAACACGCATTAGCCAGCGTGGTGAGTTTATTGGCTTTTTACCTCCGAGTTTAAGAATATTTTTTCAATATATACAATCATGATTTTAGCAGTATCTCAATGTTTTTCAATATATTTATATTACGACTATTTGTTTCATTTTCTTTTTGTGTTGTATTATAAATGACCTATCTCCTACCCTGGAATTACATATATTTATGTTACAGACACCTGTTTCACTTTTATTATCATTTTTCTGCCCAAATGATATATTTTTATCATTTAGACAACCTTTTTACTTGTTTTTTTTTTTTTAAAAAAAAATATTTAAAAGTTATTCCATCATTTCCTGGAGCTTTTTCATTCTTTATATTGCATGTTTCGTCCCTTTATTTAGAATATATGGCATTTCAATCAGTGTTATTGTTATTATATGAGCTACTTTGCTTTCCCATTTAGTTCTGATTTTAGTAACCACTTCTTATCTTTTTATTAATGAATCATAAATTTTTAGGACCTTTTATTTCTGTTATAGCTTTATTTACCACTTCAGTTATATTTTCTAGCATCGTCAATAACTTTTTAACCAACAATTTTACGGAATTCGATATTTAATTCTTTTAAATAGATATCTTTTAATCATTTTTCTTTATTGCAACACATATATAATCCAAACATTTTCATTCTTCGGCAGAATTAGAATGTTTATTAATACATTAAAAAATCTTTCCTTTAAACTCGATACCAACTTCAAATAAATCTAAATTTTTTTTTTGCGGGAAACTTTCTTAACATGATCCACTAACTGAACCGGTAAATATCACTTTTCTATCAGGTGCGAATAAAGAAAAACGCTTATTCTCAATGGAAACTCTGAACAACATTTTCTATTACTAAAACTGTGTTCAGATCTCAAAATCATTAATGCCACAATCCTTACTAAAGTTCCTATTCAATATTCTAAGATAATGTTTCTATTAAATAAGGTATCATTTCCAGATTTTTTAATTTAATTTTGATTATCTGGTTTTGTTATGAAAGTGTGATAGTCTAAGTTGTATGAAGTAGGTACAGGAATTTAAAAAAAAAAACAGAACATATTGTGTTAAAACTTTTTCATTTCTCTTTCTACTGTCAAAATAATATAACGAATACGATTTTATTTAGTAATAAAAAATATATAATGTATTAATATATATATATTAGAAACCACCAGTTACCACATAAACATTCACAATAAGGATAGTAATCAATATTTCTCACTGCTGTCAAGGCAACCTTGACAGCAGTGAGAAATATTGATTACAATCCTTATTGTGAATGTTTATGTGGTTACTGGTGGTTTCTAATGGTTACTAATTATCCCAATTAGCTTTAAGCATTATTTCACTTAATATATATATGTGTGTCCTTAAAAAGTTCTACCTACAAAAATCAGTTAAAACGTACAATTTAGACATCTTCACTAGTTGAGCAATTTTTAAACTTAAATATATTTCCAATTTCCTCTCTGATTTTTTTTTTTTTTGATTTGTATTTGATATAAATTTGTTACTTATTTAATTTTGTACATTATTATTTATGTCTGTATCATACTTTGGTTAATTATCTTGGGGATTAATTATCGATTATAAATTTTTGTAAATATTTTATAGTATTTTTTAAACAAATAACGAAGACATAAATTTAAATATATATATATGAATTATTATAAAATCGAAGATTCTGAATCCAATATCTATGTAGAAATTTATTGGCCATAATAGATCTAAGATTTCTATCAATTTATTAAAATGAAATCATGGAACTTCTAAAGCATTATATAGGCCAGAATATTTTTTTTAAGTAATAGTGAAGATTATAATGCTTCAGAGATAGTAAAGATTATCACATAAATGTTAAATAAAAAAAATAAAAAAATACTTTGTTATAAATATAATAATTTATCTTTTTAAAGTCTTTTACAATGTTTAAAAATTGTACATCAATTTAACAATTTCTGTTTATATTGTGTCAATAGAAAAAAGCTTTACTAAATTACAATTAATTTAAGATGCTGTAAGAACCATAAAGTTTCAAATTGTTGTCTAATTAACAATATTATTGAATGAGCATAAACTATGTGAAAATTTTTCATAAATAAGGGTAAAGAATATAAATTTTTATATCATCATCATCATCAACCATTATCAATCCACTGCAGGATGAAGGTCTCTCTAAGTTCAATCCATCTCCGATCTCTAGCATCTCTTCTCCACATCACCCCTGCACACTTTCTTATTTCATCCATCCATCTCACATGTGGTCTCTTTCTGGGTTTTTTACAATCTCTTGGAATCCAGTTTAAGATTTCAATTGTCCATCTATTATCATCTCTTCTAGCAATATGTCCAGCCCAACTCCATTTCAATCTTTTAATTTTTTCAATGAGGTCAGTAACACCTGTTTGTTCTCTTACCCATATAATGCATTTTCGATCTCTTCTTGTTACTCCCAACATGCATCTCGCCATACTTCTTTGAATGGTCAGAAGTCTCTATATTGCTCTTCTATTACTTGTCCAAGTCTCAGATCCATAAGTAAGAACTGGTAAAACACATTTATTAAAAACCTTCCTTTTCAAACACATAGGCATATTTCCTTTTAGTATCAAGTTATTTCTACCAAAATATACAATTGATTATATAAAGACAATTTGAGGGCATATAATTAAAATGAAATGAAAGGGAAATAAATATTTTTTTGATATGATGATTCACTTGTGATGATAAATCTAGCTTTCTATATTATTTTAAAATCTGATTTGATGATTAAATGCCTTTAGAGATACTTTAATAATAATAAAAAAGATATTAAATATATATATATTCTATGTTCTGCAGCTTGTTAATATTCCTCTTTTCAAACAAATTTATGTAAAACTTGTCTAAAGAAGAATATCATTATCAAAAGTAATAAAATCACTGGAAAGAGATTTGTGTATGTGTCTTTCTTTTTCTATATATATATATAAGAACATAAACATCATGTATATAAATAAGTCTGCTGAGAGAGCAAATCAGCACGATTGCTGATTGTCACACAAAGAAATTTTCAAAGAATACGTAGGGATCCAAGATCTCTAAGGAACAAATAAACACATTATATATAAATATCCTTAATTTTAAAAGTGTTGATGTAAAAAGATGAACTGTCTTATAAAAGAGTTCTAAAGATGACTGCATTAAAGTTTGTTATGTATACGCATTGCGTTGTAAATAAGGAATTTATAGTACGTTAATAGTATATATATATATCAGCAAAATTATTGGCGCGCTGATATATATATATATTATTAACGTATTATAAATTCCTTATTTACAACGCAATACGTATACATAACAAATCTATAAATAAAACAATAAAATAAATTGTTTTAGAAATATATGAAGCAATGGCAAATTATTACAACCAATAATGATTAAATACTGTAACGATATATAAATATGTCGTTACATTAATTTAAAATAAAAACTTAAAAGTTCGCAAATAAAAGTAAAAAACTAAACGCTAAAATTAAAATATTGTTAAACGTATATACATTCGCACAGATGCCAAACTTTAAAAATATTGTTTTTTTAAAAAACAAATAAATAAGTATTTATTTGAACGTACTTTTTTATAAAAAAAAAGTACAAGATTTAAAAATAAAAACAGGTATTAATTAATTCTTGTAATCTGTAAATGGAAATGATTGTTTATGAATTGTTTGAAAAGCAAGCTAGCCTTGGGCTCTTGTATAATTAAAATGATCTGATGAAAGATAGATAAGAAAATAAAGAGAAATTAGCTTGACCAATGGAAGCACTAAGCCTTGGCTCGGACCCTAACGAAAGTGATGGATTAGTGACGTTTTGTTGATTGAATCCGTGTGGATAATAAAAAAGGGAAATACAGTTTTTTCTGACAGTTCCAGCATTTTGTGTTTGAGAGATGTGGTAGGACGCACATACCACACTCTCTATTTAAAAAAAAAAAAAAAATGAAAAGACTGTGATACCTTGAACCAGCTATTGCCATCTCCAGAACATTATCTTCCAATGGAGGCGTCGCGGGAATTAAAAGCAGAAACCTGGACTCTTCTACCGTGAGCTATGAACTTTACAAATTAACAACAACAACAAAAAAAGTAATTAAGAACTTTCGTCAATTTTTTTTTTTAAAGATTCAGCTAATTTAAATTTTAAAATGAACTCTTATTTGATTTTCAAATTAATAATTGATTGTTTAAATTTATATAGTTAAGTTTTGCTAAAATCATTTCCATTTTATTATTTTTATTTGTAATAATATTTATTGTAGAAATTATTAAATGCATTACATTTAAGTTGGGTATAGACGTTGCATAGATTCGTTAGCGGTTGGTTATGTTGTGGTTTTCACAGTTGATTAGAACATATAAGTCAACAATGTCACTGCGGTGTCTTATGATGAACACCAAAGGGTCTCCTGTATTCCCTCAGCAATTGACGTTATCGATTGACTTTGTATTTTGATCGGTAGTGTTTAATTTGGAATGTTTTTGACCGTGGAATCTGTGCAGCCGATCTATACTCGACATTATAAAACAAATTGTATAAAAATAATCTGTGCGAACGTATTTAAATGTTAAATTTAAGTTGGGCGTAAATGGCTATATAGTTTTGTACGGTTATATTAAGGGAGGGTAATCTTAGGCTATTCATTTCGTAGTTGAATTGGTTCAATGGATTGGATATATTTGTGTAATTGTAGATGTAGTATGAGATCCGCTACGGGCAGGATTATATATATATGCCACACACCTTCTGTTTGCCTATGGATGGGTTTGTAAGACGGCAAAGGACCGCAGTCCATTCCTATGGAGTTTTATGTTTATTGTTCTACTCGCCAACAGATGTCGCATTCCTGGTTGGTAGAGAGACAATTTTTTTCTCTAATTCTACTTGCTGTTCAGATGTACATTCCTGACAGTATAGTATTTTGTGTTGTCGTATTTTCATGCTACATTGAATACATAAATGTATCAGATGGATTGGCGCCGGTTTGATTGCGAAATTTGTTGCCTAAGGTTAAATCTGGGAAGAATATTTTCTTTTCAAATGCAGATCTATGTAGTCTATTCATAATCGACTCACTAAATAAATATTAAACTCATGGTTGTAATTTACTTAAATGTAAAACTAAAGATTAATAGAAAAATCTAAAATGTTGAATTTATTCCTCAAAATTTAAATATTATTTTATATGTGCGTAAATAAATATTTTTATGTGTTAATTTCTGGCAGTGGCTTTTATTTATTTATATTTAAGATATAAAATTTATATTTTATTATCTCTGCGTCTCCACTGAGCTAGTGACTTGGGCTAACTATCTGAATATTTAAATAAAGTGGAATCTTAACAGCGCGTATCTGCCTAATCTATAAATTTTTCTAGGTTTAAATGCCTAGATGGCGCCCGTGTAGTGTGGATACGTTTAAGGCTTTTTCATCAATCGTTATAATACATTATTATTATTACTGGACTAAACACTTGAATCCGTTTTTGAAGGGAGAGATTATGCCTATATGATAAATAAAAGTTTTACAGTTTATAGTATTATTTAGAATTTTTATATGGCATCCCATACAAAAGTGGGATTCGACCATCTAACGAATAGAATAATGGGTATAGATTTAAAAACGATAAAATTACTCAAGCAAACTACACACACACAATTTCAATAAAATCTAGCATTCACTTGAATAAAAATAATTATACCATTTTTTGATATATAGTAGTCAATTCTTCCAGTACTCCATCACTAACGTTGTCAAGTACTCTAAAAACACGATAAATATATATGCATTAACAAGTTGATTAAATAAAACGTTAAAAAGTAAAACGCTAACAGATTGTATCTAACCTCATTTCCAATAAGTTTGCTAAGTTAAGACATATAAACTGAATACAAGTAGATTTCAGTTGAGCGGCATTGTAAGTGACAGAAAGTTCCGTCAATGTGACTACATTCTTCAAAGTGACTGAAATAAATGAGAAACATATATATATAAATGACAATTAAAAATGAATTATACAAAAAGTAAATAAGTTATGTTAATTAATTTTTCGTCATATTTTAAACATAATCCTCCACAAAAGCTTTATGAAAGACTGCCGAATACTCTTGGATTATAGAGATGTTTTGACATGACTATTACATTTTATCCAGATATAATGATATGATAGTCCAATTCTTTTCGCAAACTAGCAATATTCCATGCCTTAAATCACTAAAATAAGAATTAGGGGACACACAAAAGTAATCTTGACACAGCTGCACAAAAAGCTGCTTGATATTAGATCTGCTAAATAAAAGGATTACTGTAAAAGAATTTGAATTGATATACGTCACACTAGCCAATCTGAAATTAAGTCATCAAATATATATATATCGTAATGGTCTGGGAACCAAACTAAGGGACACGTAATGACGAGTAAATTGAAGCCTCAATAATATCTACATTTGTTTAAACTTCCGTTGCATAAAGATATTAAAAATATTAATCTTTTATAGAAGTATGCAGCACCAAGCCACAACAGTTTGAAATATTGTTTTAGCATTGATGTGATGCGATGGACTGTGACTTCTCATTATATGGAGTCAGGATTTTCTCAGCCACTATATCCAAAGAAACCTGTTAGCCACTTTACCTTCCCTTTCCATTCCCCACACTGTTTTCCCATAATCTGCTCCATCCCACTTCCACAACATAATCTGTGTCAACTCCATGGCCTTCAAATCTAAATCCTCCTTATCTTTTCCCAAACCCAGCATAAAAATCAATAACCCACTTCCTGTATAATCACTTTGTTCGTATTTATTCTTCCATAACTTCATTACTTGTACCCTTTCTGCTTTCAAACACTTGCATTGAATTAACAAATGCCTAATATTTTCTATGCCTTCCTTACACAACTTGCAGACTAAATCACCCATATTTTTCCATTTACGTGTATATTCCCTTGTTGCTAAAGATCACGTTCGAACCTTAAACAATAAACTACTTTCCTTGCTATTATCATAAATTAACTCACACCCAATGTTCCGTTTACTTCTATATATACTTAAACTCTTTGTATTCTCCATACTAGTTCTCCATCTCTCCAACTCCCTATTCTTTATTAATGCATCTATTCTTTTATGCCATTCCTTACCAATATAACACTCAACAATCCTTCTAACACAATCATTCCACCTTTTGTACAAATATACTGATATAAATTCTTTATCCAAATCTTCTGCATACTGTATTATCTTTCTCACCCATCTTGTTGCCTGCACTTTACTCATAACCCAATTAAATACTATTTTGGCTATTCTTTTATTATCCATAAACTGCAATCTAGTGAACATTTTCATTTTGCTTCTCTCACATAAAAACTTGACTATCCCATTTTCCCTTGAATTGCTTCCTTTGCTGTCCACACATCTGCATCTAATGCATATCTTCCTACTTCCCTTTTTACATTTTCTAAGTAATTTAATACCCCTTTACTAACACATAACGCATCATTGCCATATGCTAACTCTGCTACTGCAACCCCCCCCCCATACAATTCCACCTACATTTTATTTATTGTATGAAAACACTGTTAATTTCTTTATCAATCCCTTTTTTTTCTTTGATTCATTTATCAATTTTTTCTCCCATTCAACCAAGCAATTTTTCTGATTACTTAAGATGATTCCCAAGTAACTATATCCCCCAATAAAAATTCTATGTCTTCTCTTTCCCCAGTATTAACCAACAATATATTTGATTTTTCTTCACTAAATTTAATCCCCATCTCTTTACCCACCCTTGCACATGTACTCAGCATAACTTCCATATCTTCTCTTCTTTCTGTACACAAAATGACATCATCCGCAAAAAAAAAAAAGACCCGACAAAGTATATACTCCCTTGCCACCTATTAATGGTATCTCTATCCTTCTTCCTAGTCTTTCTATTGCTCTCTCCATTTCACTCAAATACAACAAAAACAAAATAGATGACATAGGGCATCCTTGCCTTAGACCCACCCCATTTTTAACTTTAACTGATTCTATATCCCCTAATGGTTATGTATAGTAATTATTTTCATATAATTTCTTAATAATATCCACTAAAGCTTCATCCATTCCCAAATTTGCTAAACTTACCCATAATCTATTTCTATTTACTCTATCATATGTCTTCTCTATATCTATAAAACTCATATGTAACTGTCTACCTGAATTCCTACTCATATCCATAAGTTGTGTAACTACAAATAAACTATCTCCTATATGCCTATCTGATCTAAAACCTCCTCGCATTTCCCCCCACTACATTATTTTCTTCCATCCATTTTGCAATTATTCCAGCCACCATATATGAGAAAACTTTATATAAAACTGATGTTACCATTATCGGTCTATAATTATTCAACATTCTGTGATCCTTACTCTTTCTTTTAAATAATAATCTTACTCTTGTATTATTCTAACTACCTGGAAAAACTCTCTTCTGTGTCATCTTATTAAAACATAATAATAGCTTTACTTTTACCCTATGCCCTAAATTCATTACAATCTCTGCTGCCCATCTATCTAAACCTCTTGCCTTTCCCCTTTCAATTTCTTCCCTGCCTCATTCAGTTCATGTTCTGTAAACCTAATATTTCCATTACTACATGCTTGCATGTTTTCTATCACTCTCTCTGTCCTTCACATCTAACATTTTTTCTATATCCATCACATATCTATTTAATATTCTCTCTAATTCTTCTCTAGAACTACTCTATTCTCTCAACATCTAGTAATACTATCTCTCTTCCCCCTACATTTCTCCTTTTAATGTAATTCCAAATTTTTTTACTCCCATCTCTTCCACTTTTATTAATAACCTCCAACAATTTACTATTCAATTTCATTCTCTCTCTATAATTATCTATTTTAGCCAACTTCTTCTTTTCTAAGTACTTTTCCCATTTAACATTAATATCTTTTTCACTTTCTTTATTCTTAATAGCACACTTATATTCTCTGCATGCTTTGTGATGTGATGTACTGTGACTTCTCCTTAAACGGAGTCAGGAATCTCTCAGCAGCTATGCCCAGAGAAACCTGTTAGCCACTTTACCTTCCTTTCCATTGTCCACCCTAAGTTTTCCCATAATCTGCTCCATCCCATTTCCACAACATAATCTTTGTCAACTCCATGACCTTCATATCTAAATCCCCCTTATTTTTTCCCAAACCTAGCATAAAAACCAATAACTCACTTTCTATATAATCACTTTGTTCATATTTAACCTTCCATAACTTCATTATTTGTACCCTTTCTGCTTTCAAACATTTACATTGAAGTAACAGATGCCTAATATTTTCTATGCCTTCTTTACACAACTTACAGACTAAATCACCCATATTTTTCCATTTACGTATATATTCCCTTGTTGCTAAAGATCCCGTTCGACCCTTAAACAATAAACTACTTTCCTTACTATTATCATAAATTAACTCACACCCAATGTTCCGTTTACTTTTATATATATTTAAACTCGTTTTATTCTCCATACTAGTTCTCCATCTCTCCAACTCCCTATTCTTTATTAATGCATCTATTCTTCTATCCCATTCCTTCCCACTATAACACTCAACAATCCTCCTAACACAATCATCCCATCTTTTGTACAAGTATACTGATATAACTTCTTTATCCAAATCTTTTGCATACCGCATTACCTTTCTTACCCATCTTGTTGGCTGCCCTTTACTTGGAACCCAATTAAATACTATTTTGGCTATTCTTTTATTATCCATGAACTGCAATCTACCGAACATTTTCAATTTGCTTTTTGCATCCCTCATATAAAAACTTGACCATCCTATTTCTCCTTGAATTGCCTCTTTTGCTGTCCACACCTCAGCATCTAATGCATGTCTTCCTACTTCCCTTTGTACTTTTTCTAAGCAATCTAATACCCCTTTACTAACATAATTTAGCAAACTCCATACAGTATCGCCACCCAGCGCAAGTCTTAGTAATCAATGAATGCAGTAAGGTTTGTACACAAAATCCCCACCTAGTACCTACTCATTCAATATCCCCAGACTAGTTTGTAGCTTGTGGCCTTCATGAATGAGCTTGGGATCTGAGAGCCCTCAGCCAAGAGTTTTAGTCCCAGCTATACTTTGAAAATGTAATATTCAAATATGCAAATAAAACTTAAATATTAATACTAATTAATATATAACTATAATGTCTTCTTTCTTTCAATTAACTTGTTCTACCATCATATCCTTGTCTAATACTTTCTGCAACTTCTAGTCACCTCCAAAACTATATAAAATGTCTCCGATCAACATTACAACAGAATGAAAACAAAACTTACTAATAACAAATAAATCAGATAGCTATTACCAACAAATATATATGAAGGAAAGTAACGGATAGCAATTTCTTCTGCTCTGTCATTGAAATCATATAAATAAGTACTAAAATCCAGTCATTACATTTACATTGCAATAGACATCTTTATAGAGCATGCTACTCTTTCCATAAATTGCCCTGAATTCAAATCATGTCATACATTTATAATTGTGGAATATTCTCTTGAAAAAATTGCATACTAGAAGGAATTATAAGAGATTAACAATAGTTTTAGGTATATGTAATCCCTCATTATTTTTAATAACTGAAAATGTCGTAATTAGTATTATGAAAAAAAAAAACATTTAAAAGTTATCATTCTTTCACCCCCCCCCCCCAATGACTTTGAAGCGATTTGGATAAATTGTATTTATGTTTAAGATTTTAAAGGTTATAAAAGAATTTATGTATATTCACGACGCTAAACATAATATTTGTTAAAGAAACATTTCTTTGTTTAAATACTTTTTCTTTAAAATATTGTATACACTAGAATCTGAAATATGTCTTACATAATATCATGCATGTATATTTCTCTTTGCTTATGCGTGATTATTTTGAATTATGGGTAATTTTTCTAAGAATTATAGTTTAACTCAGTAAGCAACTTTCTTCATATAACATTGCCATTGATTATGCATGGCTTGCATTAGGTGACGATATTATATGGAGAAACTTGACACTGTGTTAACTGATTGTGTAAGCATAAGAAATAGTGACCATGTGATGTTGTAGTGGTTTAATGCCAATCCTAGCCAAAGGATGTTAGTGATTATGGTTATTAAAAACCTCAAAAAACCAAAATATATATAGAGAACTCAGTTCAGACTTGTACAACTGTGCAAGCAGATTAACTTGAAATGAAAACATTATTACGTTTTCGGCTTGGGCTCATAGTTTTATAGTTAACTGAAAAAAATAAAAAGTGGCTACTGGAGGGTTGCATTAGATACAAAGATCTAAGCACAGTGCTGTCAGATTCACAGCTCTTCTTTGAAGAAAACCACATGTTAAAAACTAATCTGGATCCATTGATTATTATGGCTTGCACTAGATGACAATATTGTACAGAGAAAGTTGCTACTGTGATAACAGATTGTGTAAGTATAAGAAATGGTGATCATGTGATTTCACATTATAGTTTAAAATCTGAATACATATATATATTCGAATACCTCAATAGAGCATGAGATTGAATATTAATTCTGGTTTTAATGATTTAATTAAGGACGTAACTTAATGAAGCAGTGTATATATTTATATAGCTGCTAAATGGTTTACTTTTGAAGATGAAAATTTCTTTAATGATTATTGAGTTAAATATTCTATTGAAATTTAGATGTTATTTTTATATAATGGAGATGAAATTGCTCTTTTTAGCAACAAGTAGAGAGGCATTCACAGATTTGACGTATAACAGAGTTAATTATTTCTTCAGCTGTAATCATACAACGATATATAGTGATATTCTTAGATGAGATTTTTATAATATCTTGTTGTTTTAAATACATTTATTTCAATAGAGATACATTTTGTTCATAGATAAATAAAACACAACCGATAACAAGATTAAAATATTAATGATTAGACTAATATAACATCTGTTCTGTCAGATGTAAACAATTGTGAAGGATCCTTGCATGTGTATGTTGATCCTGAGAAATAAGAACTGCACTTCAGCTCCAGAGGTATTACTTATTGCGAAAGTATTTTAGAGATTAAATTTTAAAAATGACTGATACTGTTTAAATTGTTTTTTTTTTTGTTAAATTTAACGAATATATTCGTTAATTAAAATTTAAAAAAATGATTGTCTTTTGTAATTTTAGCAATCATTAATTTAAGTCATAGTTATTTAATAAAAAAATAAATAGGGGAGACATCACATAATCACCATCTCTTATGCTAGCACCTATTCTCAGATCCAAGGCTCCTCACTGACGAAGGCCACAAGTCAGAAACTAGTCTGGGGATATTGAATGAGTAGGCATTAGATGGGAATTTTATGCACAAGCCTTCTGGCATCCATTGATTACTCTGATTGGCACAGGATGGCACTACTGTATGGAGAGTTTTGCCTGTTTAAGAATAGGGAAGAATCAATTATTAGTCTGGATTTAAGAGATAAACAGGTTGATCAAAATCGTTATGGAATATTTCCATGCTCTGATTAAAATGTACACTTAATTAATTTCCCTTGATGTGTTGTTAAACAAAAATTATAATAACAGAAATTTGCGAAGGATCTGAAAATCATTTTTTGGGGTTTCTGAAGATGGCGCTTCAACATATACTTTAATATGTATCTTATGAGTAAGAGTTTTATATTTACTAGATATATTTATTAAATTTTTTGGGTAATTATTAAAATGTAGATCCAGCTGATGAAAACCGCTATCCATATTCATATTAATATATTAGTTATATTTATTCTGAGAAAATCATCTCAGAGGCACAGATCATCTCGCACGAAATCACCAAAAATCCTGCTAGAGAATAATAAATCCTAACGTAGGATACAGGAGACCATCAATCTCATTTCCCATAAACTCGATTTGCACATGAATTTGATCATCCATACCCATTCTCTTCCTCATCTAACATTCTAGGAGTACACACTTGTATTCAGTTATACAAATTGACATACTGGAGCATGGCTTTATATAGAACAAATATAGTTTCTACTTTCCACTAAACAAAAATGACACAATACAAAACTTTGATACATTAAACACAAAATAGCTTTAATCTATCAAAAACAATAAGAATTACAAAATCTATTCAGTGAAAATATAATTGTTTTCAGAAATGTACTTTGAAAAACTCAAGAGTAATTATTTACTCCTGAATTTAATATCAATAAAAATTGATACATAACATTTAAACTGAAGATACCAATTTGATGGTATCAATTTTAAAATGCAATACCTACACTTTAAAATATAATATATATAAAAGGGTGCTTGTCTTATAGATATAAAGATGCCGTTGGATGGCGCCGTTTTCACGCTAAAACTATAAAATATGACCATTCCCGGGTCGTTGATTATAATAATTTTGCTGTGCTTTTTTGTAATGCGGAAATAAAAACAAAACAAAATCGTCTTTTATAAATATTATTTTTTATTAACATATACAATTTAAATGATAATAAGCAAATATTTTATCTAGCGCCGTGCTTACAATTATATTTCATTCCAATATCAGCCTTTCAAGCTAATTGAGCACGCGCCTTTTTTTGAGAGTGTTAAGTAAATGAATACTCTCCTCTTTAATCCAAGATATAGTATTTATACAGGAATAATAAATACTATATCTTGGATTGAAGAGGAGAGTATTCATTTATTTAACACTCTCAAAAAAAGGCGCGTGCTCAATTACCTTGAAAGGCTGATATTGGAATGAAATATAACTGCAAGCACGGCGCTAGATAAAATATTTGCTTATTTACTTATAATTAAGTTTTAGTAAGAATGACATTTAGTAAATTCTAAGTAATTACACCGACGTCATTCAGTCAAAAAACATCGTAAATAGTAATTTAAAGTGAGAATCTACTCACGCTCTCTTCAACAGTTCTTCAGATTTGCTCATATAAAAGAATTCGAGTCGTAGAAATAAGAGGGATTCTTTTTATTCCTGCATAAATACTATATCTTGGATTGAAGAGGAGAGTATTCATTTATTTAACACTCTCAAAAAAAGGCGCGTGCTCAATTAGCTTGAAAGGCTGATATTGGAAAGGAAATTAAATGATAATAATAAATGTAAAATAAAATCAACAAATTACAATTTGATTCGTGTTTTTTCTATCGTACATTTTTTTAATTGTGTTACGGCTTTTTTTTATATCAATTTTCTATCTGATATTTTTTTACTTGTGTTACGACTTTTTTTTTTGTTGTTGTTTAGCTAAAAAATAATAATCGTAATAAAAAGTAAAATTTTCGTAGTCTATTTTTTACTTTTTTAGTCTTCGTTTTACTTTTTTTTTTTTTTTACAGACAAAGAGATATTACAGCTATTTTTTACTTCAAATAGAATGACAATAAAAAGTAAAAGTTGTTACGGTTAGGTTTAGGGTTAGGGTTAGTGTTCTGTTGTTTGTAATGCTAAAATAAAATAATTCAAAATCGTAACCGTACTCGGACAAAAGAAAGAAACTCAAACTTTTTTAAACAACAACAATCTTCTTTGTCTCGTGGAATGTTACGAACAGTACGTTACTTGACGCGTTACCTAATTGCAACTCACTAAAAACATAGATATTTAACATTTTCCCAATTAAAAATTCAACAGAGTACGTTGTAAAAAGTCTTAGAATTATTACTTTAAAAATTCTGAACATTTCAATACTTTAAAATAAAAAAAAATCCAATGAAAACAACATTTTCATCCAATTCAAATACAAACTCTCTCATCAAGCTGTAACTATTTTATAAACTGTGCGAATTCGGAAAATGTATTTGCTGCAATGTGACATACATGCTGTACTGTGACGCGACATAGCGGCCTGCATTCTGTAGTACAACAAAAAAGTTGTATTATAGAAAACGCGGATTCGAACATGTCGGCCGCGGAAACAGCATTTTTATGTGTTTTAGTGCGAAAACCGCGCCATAGAGCGGCGTCTTTAGCTATAAGATGAGTACCTATAAAAGAAATAATTAACGTCACAGAAATAAGTCCTAAAGTATATAAATTGTGATCAACAGCAATAAACAAATATTACATAGTGCCCTCTATTTATTTATAACAGCCAATTTATAAAAAAAATCAACAATAAACCATAAGGACGTAGTATGTAAGACAATAGTTTTGGAAAATCACTTCTGAGGCAATAGTCCCCAACATCATCATCTACAATTCAGAAATTAGCAGAATTTTATTTATACAAGACAAATATTAATTTTCATCTCTTGAACATATGAAAGTTATTATATATATATATATTTATTAAAAGCTCAGTCACTTTTTAAATAAATATGCCTCAATAATTAAAATTCTGTTAGTTTAAACTGAAGAACAGTTACATCAAGAAGACAGGATAGCAGAAGAAACTTTTGGAAACTAAGGACTTTCATTAGACTATGCTCATATCGTTCTTTAATTATTTTTTTCAAAATTAGCAATTATATAATACTTAGCAAATTTTACTTTATTTAATTAAACAGAAAGCAATTTAACAACCTATATTGTAATGGCTACACTTTATATAAATAAATGTTAATTAAAATTAATGTTTATGAATTTTAATATTAAAAATATAGATATATTATTTGATAAAAAAAATATACATTTTAAAATTTATTTAATCTTCCAAGTCTAAATTAAATTGTTCATAATATATTCCTATAATGAATACAAATTTATTTAATTATTTAATTTAATTTACAAATTTATTATTATTTTTTATTTTAGACAACTTAACTATTAATAAAACATTATAAAGGAACTTTTAAAGATACCAGCCAAGAGATAGATTCACTAAAGCTTTATTAAACCCTTCAATTCAGTCACTGTAATCATAGATTTGTTAATCATTAGCTATGTACGGAATTTATGGTTTGTGTTTGACAATGTTTATATAGATAATGATTGTTAAATTTTATTTATGAAGTGAATGGGCACAATGACCATGGATTAGACAATCTGTTGATGAGACTCCAATAACACTTAGGAAGATTAAATTCAATTGGCTTTAAATTTAAATTTGGGGGAAAAATTCTTTAGAACCTCATAAGAAATTTGTTTTTTATGCCATAACTCTGCCAGTTGTGAATTTTTGATTGAATATCCAGAAAGTGGATCCTCATTTGATACAAGTCTTAGGTGGTAAAACTATATCTTAATTTTTATGCAATTCAGATCTATTCAATAGCTTTTTACACCTTTTCCGTTAGGCAACCTTTCTTCCAATATCTAATGATGGAACATGAAAAAACTGAAAACCACTGCGTAGAAATATATTTGAATAGGTCAGAAATATTTCTCATGGTAATATTTAATTGAATATCCAGTTTAATGTGAGCACTTTCCAACATGATAATGAAGCTGTCCATAAAATACTTTTGTCACCCCCAAATTATGCCACTCAGTTTTCCAAAACAGCTACTCCTAGAAATTATTTAAGACCTAATCTTAGATAAATAAAAAAAATAAGCTAGACGATAGTCCAAGATCGAAGTAGAATTGTGTTTTAAGTCTATTGTTGCAAAAAGTTATATTCAGATTGTTTCCTCGTTCCAAACTTTTCAAATTCTTATTAAGATATTTTTTTATTTCAGGAAAGGATCTCTTTTGTGAGGTCAAATCGATATCATCAATGTACATGACTTTCCTGAATTCATTTCTGGAAAATTACTGACGAATATATTAAATAAATCAGGTGAGATGTGAACACTATAATAGATCATTTAGTGTGCCTTAATTTTTTTCTACTGGAGATCTTTTTTTTTTTTCAAGTATATTAATGGTTTCCTGTATTGAAGGATTTCAGAGATCATTTTTCTAAAAGAATTATAAACTGAGATTAGATCAATAAAGGTAACAACTTTTAATTTATTTTAAAAACTCATTTCAATATGAATTGTCAAAAATAAAATAAAAAATTATTTACAGCAGTTTCTTCTTGGTTTAAATCCAGCTAGTTCTATAAGTAAATGGGCCTCAAATGAAAAATTCTTAGTTAATATGATTCTTTCAAACAGATTGTAGGAACACACAATAATCATATTAGTCATAACTTTTTGGATCATTGTTAGATTTATTTATTATTAATACTGTTATAATTTTGCCTTTATATCAAATTTTTGAAATAGTTTCTTCTGCATTATTAATGTTATTGAATAATTTTGTCAACTATGCATTGGCTTTAAATGCTAATTTTTTTTTAGAAACTCTGAAAGTATGCTGTCTGTTCCTGCGATCTTGCCGGCTTTAAAATAATCAAGGATAAGTTCAAATTCAGCAATATTTAATGATTTTGTTAGATATTAAAAGAAGATTGCGGAGAAGTTTGTCATTATGTTCTAATAATGCGTTTTCTCTTTCGAACAATCTTTGATTTAGAAGTCTAATATATAAAATTGGAAATCTCATTAGCATTGCTAGTAATAGTTCTTTTAGATGCCTTTATAATTAAGCTTGCATAACAGTGACCAGGTTCTTCAACCAGATGTTGACATTTTGTTTTTTCATGATTACTTTCCACTTTTCTAGGATTATCCAGTACAATTATAAATTTATCAGCAATTTCAGAATCTTTAATTGTCAAATATTGAACATAAAGATCACTGCTAAAGTTTAGTTCCAACCAAGAATGAATTTCTTTCAATATACTCAAGCATGGATCCTTTGGTAACTATTGTTTGAGTTCATTAAATCTATCATAATAAATATATGGTGGGATTCTATTAATATTCTGTTTCACAATATCCAGTATTTTGATTGAAGTTAATTTTCCTTAAATTATATTGCAGAAGAGGATAACTTTAACTATAGGAATGTGAATTCCAAGGATGATTAAATTTATGTTGGCAATGAGGAAAAATAATCCAATATTAGTAGATTAGAAAATAATGGTGAATCATTTTAATTAAAACAGAACATAAATCATAAGTTGTTTCCACTCAGCCTGAGTATTATGTTTTTTCTTGCTTAGTATTGTAAATATATATTGTTTAAATTATCCATTCTAAAAGTTGACAATTTGCAATTATCCTCATTTGCATATCCCAAAATCTGTAGTGAAAATTGAAAGATAGAACAATTGGAGAAAGTAGAACAAATTTGTATTAAGTTTGCAAATACGGCATACATAAAAAATAATTAATCCAAATGGTAATTATAATATTGTTTAACTATTATCAATGTAAGTAGTTTGCTTAACAAGATGATTTAAATCAAAGATAATCATCATCATCAACCATTATCAATCCACTGCAGGATGAAGGTCTCTCCAAGTTTAATCCATCTTCTCTGATCTTTAGCTTCTCTTTTCCACAACACCCCTGCACATTTTCTTATTTCATCCATCCATCTCACATGTGGTCTCTTTCTGGGTCTTTTACAATCTCTTGGAATCCAGTTTAAAATTTCAATTGTCCATCTATTATCATTTCTTCTAGCAATATGTCCAGCCCAACTCCATTTCAATCTTTTAATTTTTTCAATAAGGTCAGTAACACCTGTTTGTTGTCTTACCCATATATTGCGTTTTTGATCTCTTCTTGTTACTCCCAACATACATCTCTCCATACTCCTTTGAATGGTCTGAAGTCTCTGTATTGCTCTTCTATTAAGTGTCCAAGTCTCAGATCCATAAGTCAGAACTGGTAAAACACATTTGTTAAAACCCATTCTTTTCAAACACATAGGCATATTTCCTTTTAGTATCAAGTTATTTCTACCAAAAGCACTCCAACCAAGTTTAATTCTATGATTAATTTCCTCCATTATGTTTCCATCTGTATTAATAATCTGACCTAGGTATTTGTAACTGTTAACTTCCTCTAATTCTTTATAATCAATCTTTATTTTCATATTTTGAGCAAATCGATTAAACATTACTTTCGTCTTTTTAACATTTATCTTTAGTCCTACTTTTCTACTTTCATCTGCTAACTCCTGCAACATTTCCTGCAGCTCTGAAGCATTATTTGCAAAAACAACTACATCATCTGCAAAATCTAAATGACTTAAATACTCTCCATTTACTTTCATTCCTTTAGTTTCCCATTTTAATCCACAAAATACTTATTGCAGCACTGCTGTAAAAAGTTTTGGAGATATGGAGTCACCTTGCCTTACACCTTTCTCAATGTTGATTTTTCCAGTATCAATATGTAATCTAATTGTTGCTGTTGCATTTTTATAAATATTCTTTAAAATATGACAATATCCTGGATCTATACCTTGATGATCCAATGCTTTAATCACTGAAGAAATGTGTATAGAATCAAATGCCTTTTCATAATCTACAAATCCAAAACATAATGACAACTCATATTCATTTGTCCTTTCTATGACTTCTCTCAATACCTGGATATGATCTATTGTACTAAAACCACTTTTAAATCCAGCTTGTTCTCTTGGTTGGTGGAAATCCAAAGTTCTCTGTAGACGAGTTGTAATTATCTTGGTAAAAATTTTATATAAAACTGATAAAAGGCTGATAGGTCTGTAATTTCTAATATCTTCTTTATCACCTTTTTTAAATATTAATATTATTACTGCTTTCTTCCAATCTTCCGGTACATCTTTATCATTTAGACATTTGGTATATAACTTTGCTAAAATTGTTTCCATTTCTTCACCTCCTTCTTTAAATATATCAATTATAATTCCATCATTTCCTGGAGCCTTTCCTTTCTTCATACATTTAATTGCATGACTCACTTCTTCATTTAAAATTCTGGGCAATTCGGAAGATATAATAGATAGGAGGTACTTGTTCTTTATTACTATATAATTCTTGATAAAAATCTTCTACAAATTTCATGATGTCATCTCTCTTTTTAGTAATAATTCCATCTTTTTTTTCTTATTGCAGATATAAATTTCCTACCAATACCAAAATGTTGTTTAACATTCTTGAGACTTTTATTTTCTTCTACAGCTTTCCTTGCTATTTCACAGTTATACTTTCTTATATTATTTTCAACTCTTTTCCGTACCATTTTACAAAATTCGAGATATTCAATTCTTTTTAATACATCATTTTTGTATATCTTCATATTCCTTCTTTTCTTCATAAATTCTCTAGTCTCAGTAGAAATTTTATTAGTCAATTGCTGCTTTTTTCTACCAGCTATCTTTGTTGCAGTTTTTAAAAGTGTATCAGTTATTTTCATATTAATTTCATTCAAATCTGAATCCTGTTCAAAATCTCCTAACACTTGAAACCTATTTGTAAGTTCTAATTTAAATTCATTAGAATGTTTCTGAAGATTAGGAATATCAACTGTAAATATTGTTTTTCTCAATAATTTTTGTCTTTCTAGTTTTGCATTAACACGTATCTTACACCTTACTAATCGATGATCACTTCCTGTGTTAAATTTATTAAGAATATTACAATCTTGAAATATGTATTTCCTGTTAGTCAAAATATAATCCAATTCTGCTGTACCTTCATTTGGATGCTTCCATGTCCATTTCCTTTTAACATTTTTCTCAAATAATGAATTCATAATATAAAGTTTTTCTTTTTCTGCAAACTCCACAAGTCTATGTCCTCTCTCATTTCTATTACCATAACCAAAATTACCTACAGCAATTTCATCTTTCATTTGTCTACCAATTCTAGCATTAAACATAACAATTTTAAAATGTTGTTTACTCTGATCAAAAGCCTTTTGTACATCCATATAAAAATCTTCTACTACTTCATCACTATGAGAACTTGTTGGGGCATAAACCTGAATTATCTGCATTTGGTATCTGCTATTAAGTTGTATAACTAATCTTGCAACTCTGTCCGATACACCATCAATCTCCACAATATTGTTCTTCCACTTTTTATTTATAATGAATCCTACTCCACTTGTATTTCCAATATGTGTGCCTTTATAATAGAGTATATGTCCACTTTTTAAATCAATTGTTTCTTCACCTTTTCTTCTAACTTCACAAAGTCCAATAATGTCCCATTTAATATAAGACAATTCTTCTTCTAATTCTTGCAATCTTCCTTCACTTGAAAGTGATCTGCAGTTGTAAGTACCTAAATAAAAAGTCGTCATCAAATGGCAGCCTGGGTCCACAATCAGGGGATTCTTAGCACCCTCTGCCTTCGGCCACCAACCGCTGCCTTGGTTGGTGACTTTACAGCCTCCTGGGAATAAGGGCCATGCTTTATTTTTGTCTGTCATAATTGTATATATGTATTGGAAAAATATTTATCATTTACACAAACATTCATTCTGCCTTATCAGGCACTGAGAAGAAAGACCATGGTGTTTCTTGATCTTAAACTCAGAGGTAAAAAGCCAATAAACTCACCACACTGGCTAATGCGTGTTGGTGAGCAGCCCATCCATGTTCGTATACTATATGAATAATCACATAGTAATAACAGCTGCAACGACAAGAACGTATGGAGTGGACATTAGGAATTTGCCCTGCTCGGTTCCTTTAAGGCCTCCAAGAGGAATCAAAGGGTCTCCTTTCAGTTAATAGCAAACTCCTTTCTGCAGCCAGAGATAACCATAACCACATTTAAAATGCATTCTATCAAGAATATAAATCTAGGAATTTTAAAACGATGTGAATTACTAAAAGTATGATGAGTCTTCTAGAGCAGTGTTTATCAATGGAGAGGGGTATATTCTTTTTCAAAGAGAGCATAGAAAATAACAAATCAAAATGGGAATCAGACAGTTTTCAAGGGGGCCAAGAAAAAGATACCAATATATATATATCTTCATATACCATACACAAAATGAGCGATTACTGATCAATTCTGTGCTGATAGAAGCATGAATTTTATGATTTCAACATGTACAGCACTTGGTATCATCGTTACACATGTTTAAAATTGTGCATTGCTGCTGTTAGTACAATAATAAAAATACTACATTATCATGTTTATAATACTAAACAGTCTGCAATCGATGACTTAACAAGGACACTACAGGAGAATCTATTTTTCAAGAAGTAAATAATTACTTCAAGGAGAAAAATATTCCATGAGAAAATATAACTCCTATGCTACAGATGGTGCTGATGCCATAATAGGCAAACATAAAGAATTCATTCCATATTTTAAAAAAGCTTTAGCTACAGTTTTCTGCATTCATCTTGTAATTCATTGAGAGCATTCCAATACAACAAATTTGAGAGGCAGATTGCACGATGCATTCACTCGCCATTGTCATAAAAACTGTTAATAAAATTAAATCAAATGCTCTTCAAGACTTCGTTTCAAAAATTTTGTCAAGAGACGAAAGAGGATTTTAAACATTTACTTCTACATACAGAAATGAGATGAATTACCAAGACATTTTATTATCTTTTGGAACAGTATAACTTCATTTATTAAAGAGGAGAATTTTTGAAATGAAATTATTAACTTCAAAAATAATATATTGTCCTTACTGGATTTTCAAGAAATTAGTTTTCAATAAGCAGCTACAGGGAATAAACAATAACCTCATATCGGCAAAAAGAAATATTCAATTTTTTTCCGGATAAACTCAAGATTTTTGGAAAAACATGGTATGTTGCGAATTTTTTCAATTTCCATCACTTGAATTTGAAAAGGCAAAAATAACAGATGATAACTTAATTATATATGGAGAAAATCTTTAAAAAAAAGTTGGCAATGACTCAATTTTGCAACATTTTGGAAATGGATATTCCAGATTGGATAATAGATCCATTTGGAGTAGATATAGCTAATGTGGATATAGATATTACATTCCAAGAGGATGTCACTGAGTTATAAAAATGACAGACCAGCTCAGAACATGGTTAAAAATAACGTTTGTAGTTTTATGATCAATTATAAAATTGCAACCCAATATCCAAAACTTTAATGAACAAGCTTAATTATTTGTTATATCATTTCCAGTATTGTATTTGGATGAATGTGGTTTTAGTCGAATTCTATTTTTAATCAAATAGAGAAATTGTTTGGATATTGTGAACATAGGCGACTTCATATTAATACTAATATCACTTAAGTCTAAGATTGAAGATCTTTCTAAATCTCACCAATTGCAAGATTCTCATTAAAATTCATATTACGTTTATTTTTGTTCTTACTTATTCTCATGAAAATATTTGTTTTTTCAACTCTAAAATTACATTTGATTTTAAACTGTATTTGCATAAAATGGTTTTGTAACATATTGTGAATAAAAATCACTTCCTTCAGCCCTTTTGAATATTGTATACTATGTATATTTGTTTACAAAATATAATAAAATAATCTTTTCAAAGTTGATAACAATAAAAATGATTATAAAATTATAATCTACCTTTGTCATAAGGGCCTCACAGAAATCTGGAGTAAGAAAGGATGCCATGAACAACAACAAAAAGAAAAGGTTGAGAACAACTATCCTAGAATGCATTTTTGCGAATGTTGAGTTGAATAATTAATTTATAGAGAATTTCCATTCATATTTTCAATATCAAGGTGAAGAAATACCATTGTTTCTAAGTAGTGAAAAGATTGCTCTTAGAGGGTATACCTAACATTTGAGGTATTCCATGGTTGCCAACTACCATGTAATTAGTTTTTCTTTAGACAAATTAGGGCCCTCACCTCCTTAGTTCACCAGAATTCATATTAATAACTTTATCACACATTTTCATAATCTGCTATTTTAAAATTAGGGGTTCCTCAAATATTAAGATAATCGTATATTGATCCCATAAAAAAAACTGATAAATATCAATGCACATTAAAACTTATCAATTTGAATAGTTAGAAGGAATGAATACATAAAACGTTTTCGGAATTTATTCATTACAAAGACCGTAATCAATAAAATAGAATTGAAATATATAAATATCAATTTAAATTAATCATCAGACTTGAATATTAAAAAAGTGAACTCAATGTTAATATATTTTTTAAAATCCGTTAGCCCAATAATAAATAGAAATAAACTATAAAAACTCACAGGTATGGTGAATAGTTAAAATATTTGAGTTGAAATCAGACTGGTTGGTTATTCTACTGCACATTTGAACAATAAGGTAGTTTATTTAAGCACATTTTTTATTAGTTGTTTTTAATAAAAATAATAAAAATTAAACAATTCTCTAAAAAATAACCATTTAAAAAAAAAAAAAATGATTATAATGATATTTACAGTAATCTAATGGATAAGTATACATCATTTTTTGATACCCATTGAATTCTTTCTCTGAATTCAGAATCATAGAAATACATGTTATAGAAACACATATCCAACATTTTTTGAACAGTCATTTTTTTCGCATCTATTGTTGACAAATCATGGCCCTAATGCAATATTTATTGGAATGAATAGTTATTTTTTTAATTTGAATGTCTCTCTTTCTTTCAGTTAAAAAAAATAGTTTTCAAACTAAAAAATTTAACAGTTTAAAAAGAAAGACTTTCATTCTGTTTGCCACAGTCTACTAAATTCTTGAGATTTTCAGATATAATAAGCATTAAAATTTGTCAGGGGCAAATAAATGTCAATTTAATTTTTCTTTTTTTACTTTTTATACTAAATTAATGATTAGATAAGATTATTTATTTAAAAAAAAAAAAAAAAATTTAAGGACTATATGTAATTAATATTGAATACAATTTTTTTTTTAAACATATGTATTTATTATAATGTTATAGGTAGACATTTAATGTATTTTATTTTTCCCGAATGAGCGCAAAGTTACCTTGTCGAAACGTTGGAATATTTACTTTAAATATTTTTTCATTAAACGCAGTTGCTCCCGAAATCATCTTTTGTCCATGAGAATATTCATTCCAAAACAATGTACTTTCTATATTTTGCATAGAGTAAGTATAGGATGTTTTTAAATTATAATATATTAATTGTACTCAAAGCTGACAATTAACTCATACTTCAATGTGTGTTCTCTTTCAGTGAATTATTAAATTACTTAACAATTAATTTTAATAGATTTATATTCTATCATTTTTATACATCTATCATTTATTTTCCTTTATTTTTAATACATTTACATTCTATTATTTTTACACATCTGTCATTTATTTTCTCTGGTCCCTTAAAAAAAATAATAAATCGTTAATTTCAATGTATTATGCATTATTTCGAGTCAGTGTCATAATTTTGATGATTATAATAAGACTCATATATACATGAATAACCGTGCAATTTGATACTTACTCAAACTTGCCAGTGTTGTTTCACATACGCTGTGAAGATGAGAAATAAGCAATTGATCACTAACAATCAAAGCAGAGCATAGGAATTCCACATCCAAGCTATCTAAATAAATATACAATAATTTAATAATAGCACTTATATTAAACACAAAACAACAACACCCAAAAAATAAAGAATATCGTTAACTTACTGGCAAACAAATCAATATTGTCCGAATACAAATATTCTAGTATGCAGCTCAAAACAGTGGACGAAGCTGGGACTGATAATGCATTACATGCTGAAGTCTAGAGAATGGAAAAAAAAGTTTCAGTATTCAATACTCTGTAATTAACGTTAAAATTTTTAAGTATTTTATAGGTCCAAATGATGAGTAGAAATCATTAAAGCAGAATGAAATGATTAAGAGTTTTCATTTGGTTGCTATATTCTGCTACCTAGTTTACAGGCAATATATAATTATAGAAAGTAGAAAAGACGTAACGAATTATATAAATAGAAAGATATATAAAATCAGATATAAGTGAACGAGAAAAAGGTGAACTTTCAGGCAAAGAACTTTTCTGTGACTATGAAAACAATAAAGATAAGTTTATCGAGTCACAATGTCTTGTAATAAATTAAGCACTCAAGGCGCATGTACTAAGGTTATAGCCTTATTTAAATATTACGTGCTAACATTGCGCTTAATAAGAATTAATATTTACAATTTTAAATTGATTCAAAATATTTCTAAATTTAAGATCTGACTATTGACTCGTTGTAAATCGAAAGATTTCGCGATTGTTAATGTTTAACAGAAATAGTGGATTTAAACAGTGAAGAATTTATTAGCTTCACCCTCCCAAATCAAAATGCTTTAGATTTGCCTATATATTTAGAAAAATAGGTTGAAGATAAAAGGCCACGCTTATCTTTATAAAGTCGAATCTTGCGTTTAGATTTGTAGAGGTCTCTCTTGTAATAAATTAAGCACTCAAGGCACATGTACTAGCCTTATTTAAGTAGTAATGTCTTTTATATTAAAATTATATAGTTGTTTAATGCTTATCTTTTCCTAAAACCAAACTAATCCTAAAGTAAATTTTCCCCGATATTTTTATCTATTAGTATAAGATTTTTGACGTGCTTTATGTAGAAAGTTTAATATCCTATGTTACGTGCATTCTTTCATTTCTTTTCTTAAGCATAATTATACTGTTATAGTTCTCTCAAAATTTAACGAAATCATTTGTTATATATACTTGATTAATTATTTTACATTACTTTCATTTTGTTCCCGCATTTAAAATTTCTTCCAGGATTGAGTTAAAATCTAATGCTTTTGTTGATTCGGGTTCAGTAAGGCTTTTTCAAAATGATAATTTAGATCTTTCTTATCCATCCACTCTTCATTTTGTAGGATCAAACTACAAATGTTTATATAACTCCTTCATATATTGTTTTCATTTCTGTGATGTCTCACTACTTCCAAAGTGTCTTTTCTCATTATCTATTAAATACCTTGCATGGTTTAGCACAGTTGGAGCATCCGACTTGGGATCAAGAGATCCCAGGATCGATTTTAACCCTCGCAGGTCTGGCACTCAAAGTTTTTATGAACACCTGAGCAATAAAGCCTTATGCCTTTTTTAAATTTTTCATTCACTTCTGAATTATTTGGGATATATATATTTTCAATTTCCTCTTGCTATATTTTCATTTGTTTAGTTACATCTTTCTTCTACTTAAACCACTAAACATCACATGACCACCATTTCTTATGCTTGCTCATAACTGTTATTAAAACAGACAAAACCCTCTATACAGTAGTGCCACTCAGTGCAAGCCAGAGTAATCAATGGATGTCAGAAGGCTTGTGCATAAAATCCCCATCTAGTGTGTACTCATCCAATATCCCCAGACAAGTTTCTAGCATGTGGCTTTCGCCAGTGAGGAGCCTTGGATCTGAGAGCACAGACCTAGATCTTAGGATCTAATGCCTTCTGGCATCCACTGATTACTCTGGCTTGCACTGAGTGGCACTACTGTTAAGAGCAAGCATAAGAAATGGTAATCATGTGATGTTTAGCGGTTTAATACTAATCCTGCCTAATAGGATAGTGGTGGCTATGGTTATTAAAGAACCAAAGACACCAAAATGTATGGATACCAAACTGAGTCATGACTATATAAGCTACTGAGCTTGGATTGAAAATATTATTGTGTTTTCAATTTTAAACTCATAGTTTTGTAGTTAAGTAGAGATAAAAGGTAGTTGTTAGAGGGTTGCAATAGATCCTAAGATCTAGGTGCAGTGCTCTCAGATCCAAGGCTCCTTATTGACGAAAGTCATAAGCTAGAAACTAGTCTGGGGATATTGGATGAGTAGGCACTAGATGGGGATTTTATGCACAAGCCTTCTGGAATCCATTGATTACTCTGGCTTGCACTGAGTGGCATTACAGAATGGAGAGTTTTGCCTGTTTTTATTAACTTTCTTCTACTTATTTTTTTCTAGATTATTTTGACTTTCAGTTAATTTTATTTCAATAAATTCTATAATCCACTATTTTTCTTTTTCCCTCTCTTCTCCATCATATTCTCTTTGATGAATGTTGTCTTGTATGATATATTTTATTTCTTATCCGAATGTTTTCTATTGAAACTTGCTTTATTTTTTTAATTACTTGCCACCTATTCTCAGTCTCTTTTAATGCCTTATTCTTATTTTGTGATCTGAATGTTTAATAATTAGTTTTTTATTCCATTAAAGGTTTAACAATTCTTTTGACATTATAATCCCAATCTAAATCTATTTCTGAACAGTTTTCACATAAGTAATTTTTATATAGACTTATTCTATATTATCAATGTCGTATTCAAGCATACTCCAGATATATCTTATCTGTGATTGTTGGACACAGAAATATATTTATATAATTTTAATATCTTTTTTCTAATTTTTATATAGATATTATGTATTAGCAATGTCCATTTCAAGCGTAATCCAGATATATTATATTATCTACGATCATTGGTGAGTTGTATATTTATCTATAGCAGAATTTTATTCTTAATTTAGCATCACAAATGAACCATTATTTAGATTCCAAATGACTTAAACTACTCCATTAACATTTCATTTTTTAATGGCATTATTTTTTTCAGTACTTTAGGAATAGTTAAATCTTTTTTGGTAGAATTGTTTTACAATTAGTTTACAAAGAGAAACAAAAAATAACTAGAAACAAGATTGTGTTCATTTATCTTGTAACATTTATAATACTTAGTAGCAGATATCTATATTTCCTATAAGCAACAGTGGTTTAAATGATATAACTCTTTTTCCCCTGAAATATTGTTGCCAAATATTTCCTATTCATTAATGAATTCTTTTAAATCACACAAATTAATTCAGTAGAGAATAATAACTATGTAACTGAAATTCATAATGCAAAGATACAACCGAAACCATCAAATAGTTAATCTATTATTTATCTGTCTATTATATATATAAATTTGAAAATTTGTTTGTTTGCTACTTAATAACTCAACAAATCTTCTTGCATAATCTTCTTTCTTTTTTTTTTTTTGAGGGGGGGGGGAGGGGATTGACTTACCTAGCTATGGATTTTTGCTTTATGGTACTTAGTTGTTTGAAAAATGTAGGAATTTACAACTAACACAAGGAAAGCTATGAATACAAAATTTAAGTTTGTACTACAGTGATTGCTAGGGATTTTTCCACCATTTAAAAATAACATTTTCTAGCAAATTCGAAAATTATCAACATATTATTTTACTGAAAAAAAAAGTGTCTACTAAAAAGACTGGGACAAAATTGATAGAATTATTAAAGAATAAATAAACAAACTTTCAAATTTATGTATATAAGACTAACAAAAAAATAGAAGGATTATTTAAAATAAGAATTTATAAAGCAATTAATAAAAGATTATTAATTTGCTATGCACATTGCTATTATTTTTAAAAATAAGTAAATTAAACTGCATCCAAGGGATTGGTCATCTGCGTGTTCTAAACTTGGCAAATATGTTAAAAGAATTACATACATTATATGCCAGCTATAGATTTTATAGTATATTTCAAATATTTCAATAAGGATTAAAGAATTTGCAGTCAACAGTCAGAATAAATACTGCAGCTCTAAAACAAATAATTCAGAAATATTTAAATTAAAGACAGTTCTATTATGCCTTACCAGTAATCCTTTATATAAAGTTTGTTTATTTGTTACTTAATAACTGAAAAAATATTGCAGCAATTTTAATGAATCTTCCATGATTTTCTTTCTTTTTTTTTGGATTTTTGTTTTATAATACTTGTTGTAAAAAAATTGATAATTTTTTGCTTACAGCTAGCCTTTTAATATTTTATTCAAAATTATTTAGTTACAGATGTAGGTATGTATTTATGTTAAGTCCTCTATCTGAAGGCAAGTTGGGGCAACGATACAAGAAGAAGTTTTGATCAATGGGATCATCATCAATAATAATTTACAACTGCTGGCCCTCCTCTCCCTCCTTCTTAATAAGATTTATTTTGAATATATCATACATATTCATTTAAATTAAATGGATATTTGATGAATAATAATCTTTTGTTATAATGGTAATAAATAGGCTACTTTTGTTATTAATTTCATCAAACACTTCAAATAGCTGCGTAAACAAAACAAAAAAAACACATACCAACTACTTAAAATTTTCTTGATTTTCACATTCTGACTTAAATATAACATAATCTTTTAAAATTTTTATATTATCAAATAAATATTATTTAAAAATATTTATACTAATCTACTCACTTTGCTATTTACAACAACTAGATGCTTTGTTAGTTAGACAGAGAATAAAATTGTTAAAAGCTTTAAACAGTTTACATAAATAGTTTGAATTGTTCAATTTTTAGATGTACATTAATCTCAAAGTTGATAGTAATTTATTTATATCAGTTTAATTTTTTTGCAAGCCATGGTTACATGCAGAATAGTGTTGATAGTTATACATTGCGCTGATCATTTTATCGCACTGAATTATTTTGCAATTTCCCATGGCATTACATTGTTACACTGCATCAAGTCTACAAGTCTGCATACTATTCCAGGCTTCTATTATACAACATTATCTTGATTATTACGGAATCAGATCATCAAAACTTATTAATTTCTTAATTGGATACTCAGTCCCATTTTCTAAAATTCAAGTGGAGATTTCTTTGCGGCAATTATTTTTCACATTACATCGAAAACTCAAATTTTTTTCTATCTCAAGTCCAGAAGTGATGAATAGTATATTATTTAAACTTATTAAATATAAAATAATAAAGAAAAATATTGACTATATTAATAAGTATTTTTGGAAGTTTATATTTTTTATGTTCCATACAATTTTTAATTAGTTTTTTTTTAAAAAAAATATAAATTTTTTACAACAATTATTAAAAAAATAACACACACCGGTTGTGATATTCATATTTTTTTTACATAACTTTAAGATAGTTTAATTACAATCTATATGATAAATATATTAAAGATGTATATCATATAGAAAAACAACAAACTTCAGACGTGCTATTGGTATTAAATTAACTTGCACTCACCCGTCAATAAGCGTTTTAAAAGCAAACCAACAATTACTGATCATGCTTAACTCAGGACTTGATCATATTATGAGCCTGATAATTCAATTGACAAATTATTTGTAAAAATTTAATATATATATCGCAAGGAAAAGACAAATAATTTTATAAAGAAATGGCAAGCAAAATGTCGTAAGTAATGTTAGCATTTTGCCATAATAATTTACTACCTAGATAAGCAAACCCCATTTCAGATGCGAAAGATATAGCTAATTTAAACTTGTTTATTAAGGATTATGTTTTTAATTTCTGTTAAATAAAAAACATACATATAGCTTCATTTAAAATCAATATATACCTCAATCCATCCACTGCTGAACATGCTATAAAAATAATCCATTCTAGCAGCCAATACGCATTTATGGCAATCAAATTCTTTTCCATCAGATGAGAGAATACTTGTATCACAAAGATGGTACCTAAAGTAAAAAAAATTAACATAAATAAATATTTTAGAAATTAATATAACAAATATTAAGAAAATAGATGTAATTTGTTGTAATGTTATTCTGCATTTATATACGTGCATTACATAATTAGGTATATAAATAAAAATTTAAATACATAAAAATGTAGTGCAGAATTAACCATGAATGCACACATACACTCTCGTATACGTAGAAAGCAGAAACATTTGTTTAACATGATTTCAATTAGCTCAATTTGACAATAAGAAAGATTTGTAAATAATGACTACCTTTTCTTTAACATAATCTTTTTCTAGATAATTGCAATTTCCAAAAAAGTGCTACTTTAAATCAATGTATAAATATTTTTTTCTTATATATTTTTATTGAAATTTATTTTCAATTTATTAAATATTAATAATTATGCGCTTACTAATTAACTAGTATTTTTACATATACTGTTAGCTGTTAACTGAAAGGAGATCCTTTGATTCCTCTTGAAGACCTTAAAGAAACCAAGTAGGGCAAATTCCTAATGTCCATTCTATAAATTCTTGTTGCAGCTGTTATTACTATGTGATTATTCATATAGTATACGAACATGGATGGGCTGCTCACCAACATGCATTAGCCAGCATGGTGAGTTTATTGGCTTTTTACCTTTGACTTTAAGATTAAGAAACACCATGGTTTTTCTTCGGATGCCTGATAGTTCTTAACTGAAATCCGTTAAGTTTTTTTGAAGGCAGAATAAATGTGTGTGTGAACAAAATTTTTTTTCCTAGTAAATATTTACAATCATGACAGACAAAAATAAATCATAGGACAGGAGGCTGTAAAGTTGTCAGTCAAGGCAGCGGTTGACAACTGAAGACCGAGAGTGTTAAGAATATCTTGGTTACACACCCAGGCTGCATTTGATGACATTTTATTTAGGTACTTATAACTGCTGATCACTTTCAAGCGAAGGAAGATCAAAATAACGGGAAATAGAAATGTCTCATATTAAATGGGATATTATTGGACTTTGTGAAGTTAGAAGATGAAAAGACAAATGATTTAAAAAATGGACATATATTGAAATACAAAGGCACAAACATTAAAAATACAAGTAGAATAGAATTCATTATAAACAAAAAGTGGAACAACAACACTGAGGAGATTGATAGTGTATCAGACAGAGTGGCAAAATTAATTATTCAACTTAATAGCAGATACCAAATGCAGACAATTCTGGTTTATGCACCAACAAATTCTCATTGTGATGACAAAGTAGAGGATTTTTATATGGATGTACCCTTAGGTTTTTGATCAGATAAAACAACGATTTAAAATTGTCATGGGAGACTTTAATGCTATAATTGGTAAACAATAGCAAGACGAGAGGTGCTGTATGTAAATTTGGTTATGGTTAAAGAAATGAGACAGGTTGTAAACTTGTGGAGTTTGCAGAAAAAGAAAAACTTTTACATTATGAATTCTTTCTTTGAGAAAAATATTAAATGGAAATGGAAGCATCCAAATGAAGGTATAGCAGAATTGGATTGTATTTTACCTAACAGAAAATATGTCTTTCAAGATTGTAATGTTCTTAATAAATTCAACACAGGAAGGGATCATCAATTAGTGAGATGTAAGATGCTTGTTAATGCAAAATTACAGAGACAAAAATTATTAGAAAAAACAATATTCACAATTGATATTCCTAATCTTCAGAAACATTCCAATGAATTTTCATTAGAATTTGCAAATTGTTTTCAAATATTATTTGAACAAAATCAATATGAAGATAACTGATACACTTTTAAAAACTGTAACAAAGATAGCTGATACAAAAAAGCAGCAATTAATCAATAAAATTTCTACTAAGACGACAATTTATGAAGAAAAGAAGGAATGTGAAAATATATAAAAAATGATGCATTAAGAAGGATTGAATATCTCGAATTTTGTAAAATGTTCCAAAAAAAAAAAAAATGATAATGATATAAGAAAGTATAATTGTGAACTAGCAAGGAAAGCTATAGAAGAGAATAAAAGTCTCAAGAGTGTAAAACAACATGTTGGTATTAGTAGGAAACTTATTTCTGCAATAAGAAAAAAAGATGGAACTATTACTAAAAAAAAAGAGATGACATCATGAAATGTGTAGAAGAGTTCTATCAAGAATTATATAGTAATAAAGAACAAGGAAAAGTATCTCCTACAATTACTATATCTGAATCGCACAGGATTTTAAATGTAGAAGTGAGACATGCAATTAAATTTTTAAAGGGAAAAGCTCAAGGTAATGATGGAATTATAATCGATATCTTAAAAGAAGCTGGGGAAGAAATAGGAAAATTTTGGCAAATTTACATACCAAATGTTTAAATGATAAAGAGATACCAGATGTTTGGAAGAATGCACTATTAATATTTAAAAAAGATGATAAAGAAGAAATTAGAAATTATATACTTATCAGTCTTTTATCAGTTCTATATAAAACTTTTATCAAAATAATTACAACTCATCTATAATGAACTTTGGATGTTACCCAACCAAAAAAACCCGCTGTGATTTGAAAATGGTTTTAGTACAGTAGATCATATCCAAGTATTGAGAGAAGTTACAGAAAGAACCAATGAATATGAGTTGCCATTACCCTTTGGATTGTAGATTATGAAAGGGCACTTGATTCTATAAGCATTTTTTCATGATTAAAACATTGGCTAGATATAGAGCCAGAATATTGTCAAATTTTGAAGAATATTTATAAAAATGCAACAGCAACAATTACATTACATACTGATACTAAGAGAAGGTTGTATGACAGCGTGACTCCATATCTCCAAAACTTTTTACGGCAGTTTTGCAAAAAGTATTTTGTGGATTAAAATGGGAAGCTAAGGAAATAAAAGTAAATGGAGATTATTTAAGTTATCTAGATTTCGATCTTTCCACGGCTGATAGTTTGTTTAGAGCATGATAATAGAAAAAGATAAGAGCAGCTTTATTGATAGCCAAGAATATCCATGACATTAGTAAAAAAGATTCCAGCATCCCCCTCTCTAAAAAATGGCATTTATAGTCCCCTCATTTCTCATTAGTATGCTAATTCACCTTTAAACATCCATTCGGATCCAATTTAGTTTTCTAAACTTAACATTATTTATGGATGATGACTCTCTCCCTTTTGAATACGATACTGTATGGTATGGAAAGTATTTAGCTTTAAATATATTCTTTGTATTCAAAACCCAAATCTGTTTGTTTGATATTTTAACATTTGCTTACTCATTACATTATCAAAGTTCTATAGGTTTCGAGAATTACATTTTCTTCTTTCACATTGGTTATGGAACAAGACGGAAGATATCGCGCTATGCTAGACATCTGTACCAACATTATGAAGAAACAAAAACGTCTTAACTTCCTAAGGAATTGCTCCAATTTAATGTCTTATCTAATTGCTGTCATATCAAAATAAATATAATTTTCAGTGAAGGATTACTGTAACACTCATATTTCAACCTTTCCAATGCATACAATGCTGATTAAAGAAGGAAAAACTATATGGTGCATTACTTTTCAGTTCCCGCCTCTAACATCACAAAATGCAAAATATCGCTTCTACATTAAAAAATATTTTTTCTAATTCAATTTTTTAGCCTATAAATAAAAGTGTGCTTGCCTTAATTAATCTCAATACTCCCCAAAACTGGGTCAATCTTTCAAACATTGAACTCCCTGACAATATTGCAAAAACTTTAAACTACGATTCTAGGTTTGTCAGTGGAGACTGGCACTTTCCAAAAATGGAAATTATTGCCAATTTAGAATCCAAATTTGAAGCTGACCCTGAAAAAGAAACGATTATTGAAAAAGTGTCAAACATTCTAAAATATCTCCCTGAGTTACCAATCATCAATGGTCTTGTAACATCAATTTTATTAGAAAGTTTATTACCCAGAAAAACTTAATCTGTCTTAAGGAAGATAAAGGTAATAGACAAGTTCTTTTAAATCATCAAGAGTTTGATTTAAAATCAGCCAACAACTCACCATTTTATGTTTCTCTGAAATACATAATTACAATTTGAAGGCAAGACAGGATCAGTTCATCTCTTCAATTTTGAGAAAACATCATGGCAAATCATTCTCTGGCCACAATTACTTTAAAATATCCCTTTTCGCTGCTATTGTCTCTCGAATTTTTTCAAACATCAAATTACACAAGAATAATCTTCCATTTCATCTTCTCTTCAATTTCAGGGAATCTAACTATTACTATGCTGCTAAACTCATCACCTTATGGGTAACTGAAGACCTCAGCTTCAATGCAAACAGCTTGAAATCCTCATATAACTTCATTGAAAAAATTCAAAACGTATCAATTATTCACAGCTGTAAAACTGCTTCACTCGATATCAAAGAACTATATCATAGATATACTTTTGCAGCAAATCAATTATAATATTCACAAAAGAAAAAAAAACCTTCATCATCGAAACTTTGAATTGGATCAGTAATGTTCATTTCAGTGGGCAAATCATTTATAATATCACACAAAAAAAAATCATCATCATCGAAACATTGAATTGGATCAGTGATGTATGTTACTTTCAATGGAGTCATATATAGCTTCTACCTTTCCAAGTTCGAACGCTTAATTGTCCCCAAATGTGAATGTCATTGTAATATCTGCTTATACTTTAGATACATCGATGACGTTTTCATATGTACTAACGAAGAAAGAATTTGCAAAATACATATAGAGTTGACATCCTCACCTTCTCTTATGTGGACCATCTATTCCAAAAATAACATCCATCACAATTTAAAATTTCTTGACCTGGATATTACAAGACAGCTTAACACCTTGGACTATAGAATGATTTTAAAGCCCTTTAGCATCAGAGATTGTACATACGAACTCCAATATTTTCTGCACTCATAAATATGCAGGCCTAAAAAATTTTCTTCATAAAAACCTTAAGCTCTCTGAGGCTGATCGGAAACAAAACATTGAATTATTTATTAGCTACCTCATCAACATAAGATACAATCATAAAAATATTCATGCAATTGTTACTAACTTTTACAATAAGATCTCTCATTCTACAGTTGCTCTCCCCAATGATAAAAATGTTCTAGTCTCCCCTAAGTCTCGAAAGTCGCAAATCAGCTAAAAAATATTTGTTTCGCTAAATACAACATTATATTTCGTTCACCTCCATCTCTTAACTAACTTTTAAATAACTCAAAGGATAAAATCCCCAAAGAGGCTTCACATCAAATTGTTTATAAGATTAACTGCTCTGACCCTATTTGTTTAAAGGGCATACACTACAGGGAAACCCACGCCAACTAGACTCGCCCAACATAATTACCTGTATAAAAGCATTAGGAAAAGCACTGAATATTCTTCTCTTTTCCTCAATCATGAGTTGCTATCTGGTCATAATCTTGATTTCCCCACACCTGATATTGTTGTTTGTTCAGAGTGTGATGATAGAAAGTGAAAGACAGGGAAGGCTTTGTCAATCGCCAAGGATATCCATGCCATTAGTGAAAGAGACTCCAACACTTCTCTCTTTAACAAATGGCATTTATAGTCTCACTTCTCATTAGCATGCAAATTTACCTTTAAATATGCATTTGAATCCAATTTAGTATTCAAAACTTACATTATTTACGGATGACAACCCCCTCCCTTTTTATTATGCGATGATTGTGATACTATATGGTATCGAAAGTACTTAGCTTTAAATAAATTCTTTCATATTCAAAACCCAAACCTGTTTAATCATTAAATATTTTCACGTTTGCTTATTCATTAATGTAGTTGTTTTTGCAAATAATCTCTAAAGATTCAGGGAATGTTGCAAGAGTTATCAGATGAAAGTACGATTAAATGTAAATGCTAAAAAGACGAAAGTAATGTTCAATGGATTTTCTCAAAATAAGAAAATAAAGATTGATAATAATGAGTTGGAAAAAGTTAACAACTACAAATATTTTGGTTAGATTATTACTACAGATGGAAACATAATGGATGAAATTAATCATAGAATTAAACTTGACTGGAATGCTTTTGATAGAAATAATATTAAAAGGAATTACACCTATGTATTTGAAAAGATTTTTAATAAATGAGTGTTACCAGTTCTTACTCACAGAGCTGAGATTTGGACGTTTAATAGATACAGAAACTCTCACAGATTTGAGGTTCGGACATTTAACAGAACACAATACAGAGAATTCAGATCATTCAACGAAGTATGGAAAGATATATATATATATATGTGATAGGAGTAACAAGAAGAGATCGAAAACAAAATACATGGGTGAGAGAACAAACAGGTGTTACTGATATCATTGAAAGAATTAAAGGACTGAAGTGGAGTTGAGCTGGACATATTGCTAGAAGAGATGATAAAAGATGGACAGTTAAAATCTTAAACTGGATTCCAAGAGATTGTTTTAAAAGATCTAGAAACAGACCATGTGAGAAGGACGGATGAAAGAAGAAGTGTGCTGGGGTGATGTGCAGCAGAAAAACTAGAGATTAGAGAAGGATTGAACTTAGAAAAACCATCCTGCAATGGATTAATAATGATTGAAAATGATGATCCATAAGTCATAGAAGGATTGAACTTAGAAAAACCATCCTGCAATGGATTAATAATGATTGAAAATGATGATCCATAAGTCATTAATTATCAATTCATTTTTCTTTTTATATTATGGAATTACATAATTTATTAGTACTCTAACCCGACCTGCTATGTGGCCGCTCGAGGCGCTGTTTCTGTGTTTCCACACAGAACATACAGGGTAGGGGCCTCGAAAGCAGACAACACTTTTCCTGCCGCTAGGTGGCGCTGTATGTTCCGTATGGAAACACAGAAACAGCGCCTCTAGCGGCCACATAGCAGGTCGGGTTAGAGTACCTTTTTATTTATTATATACAATATACATAATCAATATTTTTTTAGCCATTGACAAAAACTTTGTTATAAAAAATTCTAGCAACTTTTAAAAATAAAATACCAAAATTTTTATGATAAAAACTTACCATAAATTTTGTCTATGAAAAAAATATTTTTTTCCCCTCTCTACAATATTTTTAAATATAATTTTCTTAATAATTATTATATAAAAAAAAATAAAATAAATGTATACTCTAAACGCAGGGTCAATCATCTTGTTTATAACTGCAAATTTTTCTATTTTTCTTATTGATAGAATTTCATTCCTTAAATGGTTTAGTGTTGTGGTCAAACATCACATGATCACCTGAGTGACAAACTATTTCAAAAGTAAAAAATGTCCACTATGAAAAGTCTGAGCAAAGTGCAAAGTTGCCACTTTTTGTGAGATTATTTGCATCTATTTCTAAAAATAATGTTACATATAATCTATAATATTTCATACAGAGAAGCCACATTTTTAATTTCCTTAAAAAAATAATCACTCTAATGTCAAATGATTCCCTTATATGTGTTCTCCTGAAGGTTTGTAATGATAGTGTTTTAGTTGTATTTATCGTTTGGACGATTTCAGTCATCTAATGTGAGTATTGAATGTCTTTAGAAAAATTTAACTTCATTTAAATATTCTAAATGCAATCAACTGTTAGTAATAGCACATCAAACAGGTTAGTATATACACAATGTTACAGTGTTATCTTAAAATTCAATACTCAACAATCTAAGAGTCCAGGTTCGAATCCCATGCTAGTACTGTCACTGATCAGTCCAGCAACACCTGAAGAAGAGGGGAGAAAACTACCTCTTGAAAAGTTGTGCATATACTAACCTGTTTGTTGTGATATTACTAACAGTTGAATGTATTTAGAATATTTAAATAAAGTTAAATTTTTCTAAAGACATTCAATACATATATTAGATGATGGAAATAGTCCAAACAATGAATACAACTAGATTCTCTTATATATTTCTATCAATAAGAGATTTCCCATTTCAACAGTAGAATTTCAAAAAGTGTTTTCTATTGTAAAGCAAGATGTTCACAAAAAATGGAAAGTGCAAGAACTTTAAAAAAAAGTATTTAGAAATCAATTATTGTACATATTTTTAATATTCTGCATAGTTTTATTGGCAACGAAGTTTAAAAACTTTACTAGGGATCTTCAAAGCTCTACAGATTTATTAGAAATATTGCCAAAGTTTGATTAGTACTTCATCTTAATATTTCCACAGGAATCATTAAACTGCATCAAAGCAGAATTTTTCTGCGTAAATGTACATATATACATACACATACATGTGACAATATATATATATAAGTAATTACAAACACACTATATGTGAATATTATAAATAAATCAATTACATCAAATTAAAAAAACTAACCAAATTTTTCAAGTGTGCTTGAGAAGTCTGCCTTGGCTATGAAACCAATTGATTGTGAAATTTTAGTTTTTAAATTTTGGCTAGTTTTATAATTTTGAATTTGGTTTAATTAATTTATTTTTATTAATTAGTTTAGCTTTTGATATTTTATATTAAATAATATACACACATCTATCAATATAATCAACTTCACATTCTCATGATAGTCAGAATGATGAGAATAAGACCATATATTGTTTCACTGCTACCTATATATTTATTTATTTTTTTAATAATATAAAAAATATTAAAGTTTAAAAAAATAAAAAAACAAAATTACACCTACATTTTTTTCCGAATGAACTGCAGTTTGGGAAGTTCATTATTAATCTTGTAGTATATTAATTCTCGATCAAAAACCTGACTATTGTTGAATCTATAAAGAGAAATTATTGCATATAATTAATATAACTATATATACAGAAATCACAGATAAGATTTATTGAAAAAGTTATATTGATACAATCATTGTTATTTTTATTAATATATATATATATATGTGTGTGTATCTACTTTCTTAATTAAAAGAACAAATTAAAAATATCATCTACACAGATTTCTTCTCAAAAATACTTCACAACACTTTCAATATATATAAATCAATACCCCAAACTTTTTCTTTATAAAACTTGTTTTAATTAAAAATGAAGAAGAAAATAATAGATTTGTTAATTGAATTTTTTGGGGGTATTTTTAGATAAAGTATATAAATATATATAAAAAAAAATGTGATAAAATTTTGAGATCGTTGTAAAAGAAAGGGTTTGAGGTAAAGACTATTTTTTTAGTGTTTTTTATTTCTTTGGAATTATTTGAATATTTATATTTATTATTATGTATTTCTATTTTTATTTTTCCGTTTTCTTGATAAAGACTATATTGTAAAATAGTCAAAACGTTGATGTATAGTTATATTTTTTATAATAGTCATATAAAAACAAGTTTTAAAAAAAAGTTTGGTATATTGATTTATATATATTTTTTAAAAGAACTTCAAAAAAATATCAAAAGAAAGATTACTGATAATAGACAAATTAGTAAGGTGAACAATCAATTAAAAACTATATTTACTTTGTTTTTAAATATACTTAAAAATGCCACTATAAATAAATTAGTGTTTTCAAGTTAACAATGATTTAAAATAGAAGACATTAATAGAAATATTTAGATGAACAAATACATTATTGATGATGTAGCAAATCCTTACGTCACGCATATAACTTGGATTCAAATCTGAAAAGATTAAACAATTAAAATTTCTTTTCAGACTTCAATTTTTCTTTCCAGTAGATAACCCATAGTCTACTCCGTCAATTATCCAATATTGAATTTGCTAAGAAATATCTTATCCTTGAAGAGAGGTCTTTGCTAAGCACTGACCATTTAATTAAATGCTGCTTTAGATCTATCCATATAAAAATGGTTTTACTATAGAATTGAAACAATTCAACTCCATATGTAGAAAATCATCCATCTTATAACAAGTTAAATAATAGACAAATAATTAACAGTTCACAGTACTTTGGGATTCGGGTTTCTGCGATGTAATCATCCGGCCATAATTATACTAACTTTGCAAATATATTTTCATTGCTTGTGAAGTATCACGTCAGATTTTGCAAACATTATATTTAAAAAATGAGTTTGTGAATTCAAGTTAATTTTAAAAAATTATTAGGAATACAATAATAACTAAAAGATTTGAATTAAATAAACTGAACGTTAAAAACTGCTTTTGTTTACTAATTCTTTTACCCAAAAAATCTTTTATTTATTTCGTATTCATAACAATTTTTTAAAATGAAGTAGAATTCAAAAACTCATTTTTTAAATATAAAGTTTGCTAATCTTTAAAAAAAATAAACGTAAAGTGTTATAATAATCCGCAAAGTTAGAATAATTATGACCGGACAATTACATCATGGCAGCGCAAATCCCAAAATAATCAGTTTACGTATGATCATCATAATTAAAACAATTTTTTTTATTTACAATATGATTAGAAACATCAGTAGCACTAAAATATCGGAATACAGTGACAGTCAGCTTCTCTTAAGTCTAGCTAAATGTGCAAAACAATTAAAGCAAAGAAATAAAAATTAATAAAATCAAAATAAATGTACAACGGATAACATCAGTCATATACAGCAAAATAAAAGTAATGAATGGGAATTCAAATACACTATTGTAATAGGAAGAGAACGTAAATCCTGCTTTCGATCCAGGCAGTTACTATCACTTAATTTACAGTAAAATGATTAAACCAGCATTATTATAAATTTAAAGAAATTCATTTTAAAGAAAAATAAATCTGTCTGATAATTCAACTTAACATATCTATATGATTCAACTTGGCATATGTATGTGCTTGTTGTAACTCAAGCAAAATATGTTGAATGCTTCCTCTGTGCACATAATAAAATGAAATGTTTGAATCTTAGCGATAACAATTATACTGATTTTGAGTAGTAAAATCTTAGATTATATTTTTAAAAAGCAGACTTTTAAAAATATGGTCTTAATACATCCATGTACAAAAATGTATTTGATAAAAAGATTTTGTAAAAGATTAAAACAGTATGGTAACACCAAAAATGTGTGTATATATATATTTCTATCTTTAAAGTATTCAGATCGAATCATTTAATACTTAATTATACATATACTCAAGTTGGTCCACTACACTTATAGTGTACATGTAAGTAATATATCTTAAGGCTATAACCTTAAAACTATGCGGCTAAAATGGGACCTCTACAAATCTAAACACAAGATTAACGACTTTAAAAGACGTGCACAAAACCAACATCAGTTGGGTATTTAGGAGAAATGAATTTATTTAAAATGTACTTGTACTGATATTATTTAACTATCAATCTTGCAGCATTTTATTATCTAGAGCAGGAGTCTGCAACCTTTTTTGGTTTACTGCCTACTTCAGCATATTTTGGAAATATTACAATATGCATATCCTATTACCTAAGATAAAATTTGATAATATTCTTCTAGAATATAATTTTATTCAAAAACAACATTGAAAATTAATCACGGAATAAGATATAGGAAATAACCAATACAAATACAAACTGAACTAATGCAAGAACAGAACTCATTATTATGTATATATTGTGATAATTATAATATCATAAAAATAAGAAATAACTACATATTTACTTAATAACTAGTATATATATATATACACACATACGAAAAATAAATGTTTAGTAGAAATTACTTTTAATGAGAGGTTTGTACTTGATCTTGGCTAACTAAATAATTTATATTTGTTTTTAGTTTGTTAAAAATAATCGAAGATCTCTCCTTTTTTGTACATTCAAGCTGGTTCACTCCTAAATCAAAAGTTTATTCACAACACTGAATCCTTCTTCCACCAATATAAAGTTGGAAAGGTTATCAAGAGTGAAAATATTTTATTCCATAAACATGGATAGAGTTCAGGATTTTTTTTTATTTTGCCGCAGTTATAGGTATCCTCTTTCATTGAAATTTATTTCACTCTCAGTATCATATTTTAGTTGTAATAACTCTTCTTGCAATCTAATTTCAACTTGTTATATTCACATTAGAAACTCCATACATGCATTTCCTTCCAGGTTGATGATATCTTGAAAACAGACTTCCAAATCAAGTTTGAGTGTATGCAAATGACTACTATATTTTTCCAAGTCATTAAGTATAAGATCATCGTTGATTAACAACAACTCATCATATTTTGTAGTTTTTAAAAAATTAAATGAAATTATTATGGCATTACATTAATTACCACCCACCAGCAATTGCAAAACGCCCACTGGATGACCGCACTGAAGATCTATGATCTAGAGTATCTGTTGCTATTAAAATATTAATGGTGTAAAAAGCATAATTAAATTAATTATGATCATTATATTCCAAATTCAAAGACACATTGTTCTTATTAAATCTAAAGACTTAAAGCCATTCTCTGTCAGTAATCTTGTCTTTAAATAGATCATTCGCAAGCAATTACTTTTGAATAGTTATTATTAATTTTTAAACTTTTATTCTTAATTTATAATTAAGAGTTGTCAGGTGCTGTGCTCAGCCTACTAATGGTATCCATAGAAGACATACAGTGAAATGATATTTGGATATGAAGATTAATTATGAATAACAAATAAACAGTGTCAACCCAAGAGGACACCATGTTGCCTTGTAGAGCTTAGTTTGTCAAAGGCTAGATACTGTTTCTGATTACAAACTTTTCTTCCTTCCTCTTTCTTTCTTCATTCAAATTAGTGTAGGTTCTAATTATTATGAATTTGTTACATTTCTATCCTTTAACTGGATGACCATATTTCTGATTCCAATTCTCCATATTTTAAAATTTTTCTTAAATCTCAGAGATTTAACAAGTAGTGATGGGGAAGGCTTATTTGGTTGAAAATCCAGGCACTATAATCGCAAATAAATTGGTTTGAAATTGGGTTGAGAGAGGAGTTTCAGTTGTTAAGGATTGTATAGTTACAGAGTCTTACTTATGAATCTTATTGCTTTTCATAGAAAAATAAGGAGCCAATAAAATGTGATCTAAAAATGGCCTGTCTCACAGTATCATTAAATTGTTGTGCCTGGCAAATTACTCATTAAAGTGATAGAAATACAGATCAGTGAAAGAAGAATGCATGGTGTTAAATTTACTGTAGCCCAATTTATTATCTTCTATTTTTGGAATTCCTTATTGTATCAATGAAAAACTAATGGTATTAAAAATTGCCTTGCACATTAAAATTTAAATGGTTAGTTATTGAATTTTGTCACAGAAGAAATGACTATCACAAACAGTTTGTTTAAGCAGAAATAATGCTATAAAGAAACATGGATGCAGCCATGCTCAAAACAATGGTATTTAATAGAATACATTATAGTTATGCGACAAAATACAAAAAAAGTTCAGATACTTACATATTATTCCTTCACTCTATTCTCCCGGCATTTTTGGGTTAATTATTCATTTTCAGGGGCATCAAAGTATTTGTTTGTTTTCTCAAAATTTCTTTATCGAACATGTGTTGCTTGTTAAGTTTAAAAAATATTAAGAAATTGAATATAAATTCATGTTAACTTTAAAAAATAATATTTTTTTTATAAATACCATTCACAACATTTAATGAATTATTTTTTTTTACGTAAATTATAATGTGCAAACTATGAACACTTTTTATGTTTACCATACCATTCATTCAAGCTGTTGGTTAATTATTTTTTCTAACCTTTGGCAAAAATGATTAAAATTTGGAATTTACCAAAGACAGAGAAGATGCAGTGAAATATTTTCAAAATTACAGAATAATAGTTTCTGCATGAAAAATGTCTGCTAAGGGGCATGATATGAAATTTTACATGTGAATGGAGATAATAGAAATATAATCTCAAAACGTGTTTGAAGCGAGTATTCTTTCATCATGTTTTTTATTTTATTATAATTATATAAATTTATTTAATTACAATCATTTGGAGTTTTGTAGTAATTTATTGTGTTTTTATAATCATCTTAAAAAAAAAAAAAAATTCAACGAAATATTTAATACGATAATCATCTTTAAAAAAACCCAAAAAAAAACAGCCATATTGTTTAAAACATGACACCCCAAAAATGGATTATGAACCAAAAATGCTTGGCAAAAAAGCAGTACATAAGTACTGAAGTTTGTATTACATTGCAGACTGTTAGATAGGTCAGATTAAAATAATAGATATACTAAAAGTAGATCTTGTTCCAATCATATTAATTAGAAAATTTAAATTTGTTCTTTAGAAATATCTGTTAACTACTAAAATTGCTAATTAGGCCTTTTTGGATTGTCATATTATTGAGATATGGAATTCTCTTAAGAAATGTGTTATGGATATTCTTGGATTCATTAAGAAGAATGACTGATCTTCTGACAATGATTTTATTATTAGTTGACTTGATTAAAAGAAAGCATGTGACATTTTCTATTTGGTAGGATAATAAATTAAATGAGAAGTTTTGTAATAAATAGATCAATTTTAATGCGGAAATTCAACAACTAACAAATGGTAGATGGATTAAATTGCAAAGAAAATATAGACATTTATAGATTATAGTTATTTTAATTGATGCACTAAAAGTAACATATAAACTTAAGAAACAATATGATTATTCTATTAAATCCAATAATAGCACTCTCTAATATCATGACAATGATATTTTAAACAGGTAAAATGAATATTTTATTTATCTACTAAATTGAACTAAGGACTTTTAATGACAATGGAGCCACGATATTCACTATATTTTGTTCCATACAATAACAATCTCTCCATACAGCAGTGCCACTCAGTGCAAGTCATAGTAATCAATAAATGCTAGAAAGTTTGTGGATAAAATCCCTATCTAGTGCCTACTCATCTAATACCACCAGACAAGTTTCTAGCTTTGGCTTTCAACAGTAAGAAGTCTTGGATCTTAGAGTATTATAATTAGATCACTGGTTCTAATGCAACTCTCCAGCAGCCACTTTTTACCTATTTAGTTAATTATAAAAGCTACGATTCCAAAATAAAACCACAATAATGTTTTTTTGACAAAATGTGTAAACTGAAAAATTTCACAAATGTCAATTACAATGATTTAGATAAATTTATAAAAGAGCATAAGAAGAAATATGATTGATTTAAAAACGTTCATGCTTCCTTTCCAAAGTGCTATGTCTCTATATAAGAAAACGGAGGAAAGATAAAAGATGGTCCATTCTTTTCTCGAAAAAAGTTTTGTCTTGTGCTTTGAATTGAGAATATTTCATTTTCTTAATAAGCTAGTAGTTTGAGAATTAATCTCGATGTGTTATATAATATTAATCACTGGAAATGTCTTATAATAGACTAAAAGTAATTTTAAGATTTTACGTCAACTTGCACATATGTGTATATGCTGGCTCTAAAACAAAACAATTTCTTCAAATGCTCAGAAACATATTAGAATAACTTCTTTTCAAAGAAATTACCATACAGCAATATATATATAGTATTCAGCTTTTGTCTTCATAAATATATGTTGGAAAATATTTCTTTCTATATACATAGAAATATCAGTAGCATCAGCAAAAACTACTAACAAAGAAGTATTGTCATTTCAACTATAAGAAAAAAAACACACTACAGATTAGTTTTTCTATTTATCTGATATTTTGTGATGCTGTCTTTCTATGAAAAGCTTTTCTATCTTTGAAATATTTTCTAATGAAAACAATCAACACTACATTTCTTTAAAATGTTGTTGAGATAATTATTGTAATGTGGAATCGAAGCTATCTCTCCGATGGAAACTAAACATCCTTTTAAATAACCTTGTACTGTTCATTCGTTTAACATGTCCAACCCAATGACGATGCGATTTTATAACAGTGGACTTTATAATATCACATTCAGCAAGTTGATGAAAACATTGATTGATCTCACAATCTTGCTATTATATTTTTAAAATTTTATAAAGCATTTTTAAATCAGCTTTTTCCGATGTCTTTATTTGCATCAATATATGTGATCAAGATTTACTGCCAGACAATAAATTAGATAAAATAACAAATCTAAATATGGCTATTAGATAAAATAACAAATCTAAATATGGCTAGATTAGTTGCATTTATTATTTCTTGTGATGAAACAGTCTAAATTTAAGTTGTTAAAAGCAGCGGTGGCAAAGTGAAATCTCTGCTACACCTCAACAACTGAATCCGATTTTTTTATTTATAAAAAATATTAAGATATTTAAATTGATTTATACTCTCAAACTGATAACCTTCTAAACTAAAACTTGCTGAAGACCATCATTGGCTAATTAAAAACATAAAAATATCTTGAGCATTGGTTGTCAACCAAAATCTTTCGTTATATGTAACATCTGCAAATTGTCCTTTAAACAGACAAAAATCGCACAATCGTCAGCACACTGTAAATCCAGAATTCAAAAAGTTATTTTAGTTTTTAATCGATTCAAATGAATAATTCCATCCTAAGTTTCTTATAACAGTTCCAAAGATCATATCATAAAAATCAAAATCGTCTGGCACTAGTTTTTATTTCAAAGACTTCAGACTTCTATCTACAGTAATATTTTCTCTCATTTCGCCACATAAAAACTATATAATAAGATTAAACTTTGGTATACAACCAATTAATTTCAAGCAATGCCACATAACTGTTCAATTAATTGAGTTAAATGCTTTGATCAAATCAATATATGAATCATTTTTTTATTTCTGACACTTTTCTTGCACTTGCATAATGCTTCTTGATTTTCTAAAATCACAGTTAGTCTCTAAATGATTCATCTATGGAAGTAACTTATTCAACAGATTCTAAGACAATTACTACAATCTTGTCTATTCTCTTTTATATTTAAAAATTGAAACAATAGAAGCACCCTTAGGAATAAGCAACCCAACTTCATGAGTCCATATATTCCTTAAAAAATTCCAATATTTTTGAAGATAACACATCACACCATATTTTAACATTTCTCCATATATTTCATCAGGACTAGCAACCTTTCCATTTTTAAAATTATAAAGACATTTTTTGATTTGACTAAGCTGGATAATTTTATCCAAATCTAAATTAATTAAAATAGAATATATCATTAAAAGTCAATAAATGATCAAAATATATCTTCCAGCTATTCAAAATATCATTTTTATCATATAAGAGAATGAGTGCTAAAATTAATAGGATAGTGATACCATTTCACAGGTCCATATGTTGTTTTCAGTGCATAAAAAAAAGATCTAAAGTGATCATAATCAGTAAATGTCTCTAATGCTTTTGCAGTTTTAATCCACCAATCATTGTTAAGTCTTCTTGTCAGTTGCTGAATTCCGCTTTTAAACCTCTCTTTTTACTATAAAACTCCACATTTAATTTAATATTCCACCAAACAGAAAATAAGTCATGATTTTTCCTTTTAATAAACCAAGAATAGATTTATTTATATCTACAACGCACACCTTAAGATAATTTCAAAACTCAATAACCTGTCATTCCTGAAAGTCCAAATTAACAATTTTAGAGCTTAAACAGCTGTTGAAATTTACTACCGTAGTAAATATTTCGGTAATCTTGGTAGTTTCTGATAGCAGACGACACATAAGCTAGATGTGTTTACGGCAATCAGCGCCACCTAGGTTCTTGCTAGCAGATGATGTAAGATGCCAGCTAGATTGTGGAAGGTTCCTGGGCGTACGCATGGTCAATAGCGCCACCTAGCGGCAGAAAAAAGCGTCGTCTGCTTTTGAGGCTCCTACCCTGTATGTTCTGTGTGCTAACACAGAAACAGCGCCTCTAGCGGCCACATAGCACGTCGAGTTAGAGTACCAATTTTTCTTGTGAATATGATTAGAATAAGATTTACTTTTAATGCAATTATCATTTTAATCTTGGAGTGTACTAATCTATGATCTGTTCAACAGTCTGTACTTCTAAATACTTATGTAATACGAACTTCTTTTGTATTTTAAATCCTAATTATAATGTAATTGATTACATGCAATTATTTTGAATGCAGATGCAAAAATAGTCCTTTTATAGCAATTTTCCGCCTAAATTAAAGTGCTTCCTTATATGTAAGTAAATATATGTACACATATATAAATGTTATATATATGCAGCTCGCAAAATAAGCTCTTAACAAATATAAATGCATTTACAAAAAAATAAACTAAATATATTTCTTTATATACCGGAATATACACACACACGCAAATACATTTACAAAAAAAATAATTAAACTAAATAAAACCTGTACAAATTAAAAATATTACTTACAGTAACATAAAATCGTGAACACCCAATTTTTTTGCTGCAGCGTGAAGCATTTTCAAAGGACTACAACTGGAATTGTAATCTTTTTTATTATCCTTTGCATTTTTTTCTTTCTGATTATGTTTTTGCTGGTTGGACTTTTTATGATTAGATACTTCCTGTTCATCACGTACTGTGTTCCTGTTCTTGTCTTCTTTTTCTATTGGCAACACAAAATTATTCCCAGAAGATAACATTTCACAGTTATTGGTGTAGATAAAGATCAGCAACTGACTGAAAATCTCTGGGTGAATATCATTAACATTTACCACTGAAATATTAGGTTCTCCAGTTTTAGAAAATAATTTGTTAAAAAAATCACTGCGAGAAGCCAATACAAATTTATGAGCTGGAAATTCCTTTTTCCCCACCTTAAAAAAAAAAAATTAATTCAGTTTTACAAATTTACTTTCAAACATACACAAAATCAATCAATCTATAACAAGCTTAACGGCTATTCAAAAACAAGTATTGCAATTTTAGCTCTAAAAAAAGAAAAGCAAACAAAGATAGAAAGAGTATAGAAAATATGAATTAAAAAATTTGGAATCAGAATTGCTGTGTGTGAAATTAAAGAATGGGAATATAGTTGTATACACAAACACAATCTTAATGTCACAGAATAGAGAAATGATCAATGACATGAAAGGTTTGTCATGAACAGGTGCAATGCAAATCAAATAAGATTAAAGATAAAAATAAAATAGTTTGAAAAAAAACACAAAGAGAGAGAAGAATTATAGCTATAATTAAATTAATCTAGAATAATTATATTTTAAAACAATAACAAATGAAATAATAATAAAAATAATACAAATACATAAAAAAAAACAATAAAAAAACCATATTATAAAAAGATATATTATAAAATAACAACAGAATAAAACACTATAGAACTGCACGGATAATTAATAAAAATTAAAAAAACCTTGATTACTTAATAGAACAATAATTAATACTAGTGCACAATAAGCATACAATATAATATTTAAATTTAAAAATATATATTTCTGATGAAAAATAAAAGTAAAATTTCCTCATTTTTGTATCATTAGAATTGGACAATGAGTAGATTTGACAACTTTTATTCTAATCAAAGATTATTGGATATCAATAGTGAAATTATCCCATAGAAACCAATTAGTGTGTCCAGAAAAAATCTCAAATCTATTTGGCCTATATTGCAGAAACAAAAGTTCACTTGGAAAAGAAATCAATGAAAATGGATTACCTATTATGAAAAATACCCTAAGTCTTTGATTTCTAGCTAAAAATTTGCTCTAATTCATCTTGAATAATGTTATCTGAAACATTAGACAAAAATCTTCTTCCTTTTCATTATCTAAAAAGTTTTGGAAAAAGTTTTTTTGTAGAATGATCCCATATATATGTCCATTATTAAAAGTCTCAATATCTAAGGCAATGTCTACTTTATCCATCCTAGTTTCAACTTTCCCTATGAAAAACTCAATCCATAATGAGCCTTACAAAAAATGACAAACTGAACTTCCTTAGACACCTGAAATATCTTTTTATAAGATAATTCTCTTAGATACAATATGTGGATGATCTGCAAGTACAATGTGGAACAGAACTGGCTCATGCCTTTCTAAAGGGAGAATGGTTATCATAGGTATGTGAAATCTCAAAAGCTGATTTCCAAAAATTGTTATTTGTCAAAGGTAACCCAAAAACGTTCTTTTTAACATCATATTCATTATTTTATACTTTCAACCTTAATGGTAGATTAATTTTTATGATTATAACTATTGCTGGTATTCTTAATTGCCTCTCTTTTTAAATACAGGTCAGAATTCTCTCTCTGTTATTCTTTTCATCAACTATTACTTGAGTGTTCTACTTTCTGATATTTCACTAATATCCCCAAACTTCTGAACTGAATCATTTTTACCTGTACTATTTTTAATAATTGAATAATACATTCTACTTGATTACTTTTTGAAATTGTCAACTTTCAATTTCAATTATTTTATCTAATTTTCCTATCACCGGTAAAATTTCTTTTGCTCTTAGAAGTTACAATGTTTTCCTGGATTTCCACATTGTTCCCATGAAATAAAACAACAAATTCTATGTTATAAGTGGCAAAAAGCATCTTTTTTCATGTTCTGAATAACTCCTAATTTCTTAACTTTTGCCTTATGTCCATAACTAGAATATTTCTTGTTTCATTTTGTTCATAATAAAAGTAAAAACTGAGTTACAACATAATTAAGATAAAAAAAAAATCCCATAGACATTAATATGATGTACCTGTAGATACCAAATGCCAATAGAGTATATCAATAAAGCATTAATCTATGGTAATTATGACAAATGTCTATTGATTAAAGTGCTATGTTAATAAATAATAATTAAATGATAATTTGAAAGACGAATTTTTAAAGTTAAACTTATACACTATTTATCAATATATAGTTAATAAACTGCATTCATAATAAAAAAAAAATAGCATAACAGACACCATTTGCTATATTATTCAGGATATATTAACAATTTTTACTTAGAAATGAGAATTAATTATACAGATGAGTTTATATTTTACATATCATCCAAAGCTTATATAAAAGTACAGATGGATTAATTTTCAAATTTTAATTAGTGACAAAATAAAACTTTCCATAATTAAGACAATAGACAAATTTATAACAAATATATCATTATAAATTGCTGACCAAATTGTACCAAATACCGATTACATTCTCGTAAATGTCATTAAATCTACCACTTCCCTTTATTTTGTTGTAATATTTTATATAAATGCAATTTGTACATCTTATTTCAAACACTTTATACCAAAAAAAATATTATACAGTACATTGATTACAAAAACAAACCAACAAAAACGTAAATATACAAAAAAAAATCCAGATAATATTCAGCAGCCATTTTGCTTTTACTGAGCGCTGTAAGCAATTATATATATTAATAAAGTTACTTCTGTTTATGTTGAAGGCACATACATTTTATTCTTCCTTTATTATCCTTTCTGAATTTGACATGCTGTATTCGTTGCATAGTAAAATATTATCTGATCTTAATGCTAAAAATTTTAACAATTTTATACCATTCTATAAGTTGAAACTGTTTTAAAACCCCCAAAATAATTAAAAAGATCCTAATTTCTTGATAACAAGATCACTATTATGCTCCTATATGAAAATTGCAATGGCTAAGAGAAACAGAACTGTTTGCTTAGCCATAAGTCTAGGCCGCGTAAACGGCATTTGTAGGTGTTCTTGGCTAGCCAGAACACCATCAAGCGGCCAAGCCCAGCTAAGTAATTAATACCCAAAAATATTGCTAAGACCATATTTAAAAGACATGAAAGTCAGATACTTCAGTATTTACTTTATTTTAAAAATAAAAATATGGTTAGTTTTTCTTTCTTATTGTTATTGCTTCATCGAATGCAAGAATGAGCACACACTCAGTAAAATATAAGTAAATGTGTACCATCAATTATTATTAATAACTATATTATTATTATTTTTAAAATTTTGTTTATATTGCAATCTTGATTTATATAATTATTTAATTATTATACATATAAAAACCATCAGTGTTACGTAAATGTGTATATTGAAAAGTATATAATTATTATACATATAAAAAACCATCAGTGTTATGTAAATGTGCATATTGAAAAGTATCGTACATATGCAGTTCAATAAACAATACATATTCTATTCTAAGCACTATTTATCAACAAAATATGAGTTATTATACCCTATATATATGTTGAATGCAAGGGGGCCTGGAACAAAATATAGCATACTTCACGGCTCAACTATATTTAAACATTTATTTTATTTTATTTTATTATTATATCATAGTTCTGAGGGAAATTGCAGGAACAGTTAAAACATCAGATTATATGTATATACATATTTTTTTTTTTTTATAGAGTTGAAAAATTTTTTTTTTTTTTTTTTTTTTTTCTTTTCTTAAAATCTAAATATAATTTTTTTTTTTTTTTTTTTTCCTTTTTATTTATAAAATAATAAAAAGAAAAAAAAAAAAAAAAAAAAAGGTGATCACGTGATGTTTTAGTGTTTATACTAATAATAATTGAAATCAATGTGCATATGTCACTTTCAACCATTACCAATCTAATTTATAAAAATATACATCAACCCATTTTATTAAATACCAAATAAAGAATAACATTACCATATCAGAAATGATATAGGAGTTAATTGATTGAGCTAGACGTAGCGAAGTCAATTCCCTATTACTCCAATTGATTATTTATATATATATATTTTACAGATACAGACATTTATAAAAGAAAAAAAATTTTAAAAATAATAAATCATAAATAAAAACAAAAAACATAATTACATTTCACATTATTTTACCTCAATTTCCACTATTTTTTTTTTACTATAATACACTGCTTCTCTTTATTGCACCTTAAAAGCAATTTTATTATATTTTCTGTTTTAGTGACATCTGAAGTCTAAATCAGATTTGTTTAATCTATTGTATACACATAGTAGATCAAACACATCAGTACATGATAAACTAGTCTCAGATGACGGCTGGGTTCAGTTGGAACAATTAAAAAATTAAATAAACTTGCTTTAAAAATTGCAAAAAAAAAAGGGAAGTGGTGTATTCTATTAAAGTGAGCAATAAACAGATAGTTAAGACACAATTTTTTTTTTTCTACTTACCTTTATTACTATATCATGAATAAAATCATTTATATCAGTTTCATCCAACAAGGTTGCAAAATTCTGAATGAAATCAGATGGTAAAGTAATAGGAATATCTGTAAGGCTGAAAATAAAAACGGAAATTATTGTACAAGTAAAGAATATCTCTTTTAGAAATCTTTTTTTTATTACTGACACAAACAACTTTATATTATAAGATTACATTTAGAAATAAAATAAAAGTACAACCTGTTTACCAAAATTATAACAATATTATTAAAATAAGTGAAATTAACAAGTAGTTAAGAGTTCAAAAATAGTGCAAATTAAAACTTAGCAAATTTGTCACTTTATATAATTAAAAATTAATTGTAAATACATAATAAACAGCTACTCATAAACGAGTATGGCCACTTCAACATCCAAAAAAAAAAAAAAAAGAATTTTGCAATGATCATACAAACCAATTGGCGACCACAAATATATCTGCATATAGAACATGCTGGTCCATTTTTTAATTACTTGTTATTTTATGATGTTGTCTTTTAGCTTCTTTGGTAGAAAACTTTTCTGTCTGAAATACTTTAACAGCATGTATAATTGTAGATATCCAATATATTCTATCGTTTACCATATCTTCCCACTGCATTTTTACAGAATATTTTTCAGATAATCCTTATAATGTAGACAAGGTTTACCTTTTGTACAAAGCCCATGCTTAAGTTTACCATAAAACATCTTTTTTGATCATTTTACATGATTAATCAAATAAAGATGCAATTTTATAATAGTGGACTCAAGAGTATCATATCCAGTAAGCTGAAGGATACATTGATTGCTTTCATGATCTTACTATTGTATTTTTAAAATTTCATGGATAATCCTTAAAAGAAATTTTTCTAACACTTTTATATTGCACTGATAGTGTCCATGTTTTAATTCCATACAATAAATCAAGTAAAATAATAGCTCTATATAAAGCTAACTTAAGTGGACTAATTATTTCCTTATGATGAAATACTATATCTTTTAACTTGTTAAATGCAGCAGCAGCATGGAGTCTATGTTAGATTTCAACATCTAAGTCCATCTTTCTACTCAGTAAGCTACCAAGGTGTTTAAACTAATTTACATTCTCAAATTGATAACCATCCAAGCTAAAAAAGTTGCTGAGGATTTAAAACTTGAATTTTTGAGCTTTAATTAATAAACAAGATCTTTATAAGTTGCATTCCAAACATTAAGAACATCTTGTAAATTATCTTTCGAACTGGCAAAAATTGCATAATCATTAGCATACAGTAAATCCAGAATCCAAGATGATGAACTTCTTGTTTTTGCTTTTAAACAATTTAAATTAAAAATTCCACCATCAAATCAGTATTGTATTTTAATCCTTATTTATTTAAGCTGCCTATAAACAATTCTAAGAACCGGTCATAAAAACTGAAAACAATATTGGAATAAGTATGCATTCTCGTTCACCAGTTTTCATTTCAGCTACTTAATTGTAAATATATATGCATTAATTAAATGCTACTTAATCATTAAATTCTGTTATAAAAAAGTTAATAGCATGAATTAGATTAAATGATATTTACAATAGGATACGTATTTTTACAGACCATGATGTATTTATGCAAGGAAAAATAAATCCAAATAATTCTACTCACTAGATTTTTTTTTATTTTTTGAAAGTGAAGGTTTACGCAAAGAAATTTAAGAATTCTAAACATTTATGTCAATCAATTATGGAAGTATGTAAATATCTTTGCGCCTAATATGTGATTGATAAATTTATGTAATGAAAATAATTGTGGATGCATTGAGCAAGTTCGATAAATCAAAGCTTTTGCTTTTTTATATTACTTTTTTCTTTTTATAAAGATGGATTTAAGGATATTCATGCAGATTCTTAGCTATAGTGATTCAATTTTAAATCAATCACATTAACAAAATATTAGAGATTCTATAAGACCAAAAAGAAAAATAAGAATTCTTGCTAAGTAGATACAAAGAAATTTTTTTTGACTATTCTGATTATGTATTAATGTGTATGAGTTATAATTAGATATATAATGAATCTAATTCAATCTACTAATGTAAAAATGACTAAACTAAATAACTCATATGACTAGATCAAATGTGAGATGAATATAATGCTTAAAATTTCACAATGAATAAATGTTTAAATTAAATATAATGAAATGAGAGAGAGTTAAAAGAGCTTAATATTAAAATATTTCAATATTTTCTATGGAACTTACTTTGAACTTGGATGACTCTGAGTAATTGCAAAGTTTCTACTCTCAGGATCACTGCTTACGATTATTCCTCGATGAATATAAGGTATGCGCTCAGTTTTGATCATCACACAATCTTCTTTGTTTAACATTTCTACCATGTGAGGATCTGAAGTGCTTATGCGACAATCTAATAAAAATAGCATGAAATTATTTAAATATTACATTGATTAGTAAGTAGTAATAAAATATAAACAAGGCAAAACTTTCCATACAGTAGTGCCACCCTGTGCCAACCGGGGTAATCAATGGAAGCCAGAAGGCTTGTGCATAAAATCTCTATCTAATGCCTACTCATCCAATATCCCCAGACTGGTTTCTGGCTTGTGGCCTTCGTCAGTGAGGAGCTTTGGATCTGAGAGCACTGCACCTAGGCATTAGATAGGGATTTTATGCACAAGCCTTCTGGCATCCATTGATTACTATGGTTGGCACAGGGTGGCACTACTGTATGGAGAGTTTTGCCTTGTTTATAAACAATTATGTGCTAGTATAAGAGATGGAGATCATGTGATGCTTAATAGTAATAAAATATATATTAACTGTGCAGTTTTTAATAAAACCAAAATTAACCTTTGAGATAAATTAACTTTTTTTGTGAATAAAGTTATTCTGAAGAAAGGTAAAACTTAAAAAAATTTAAAAATACATCTATTTAGGAGTAAATCAATAAATGAAAAATACAAGTGATTAAATAAAAACAAAACTGATTGGCAGTTGTTTTTCAGTTATCTGTGAAGTTTATTCAATTGTCATCTCTCAAAACAATATGAAATCTAAAGCTTTGATGAATACTTATAAGAATATGTTCATAAACAAAAGAAGCACATACGTTTTCCTATATTATTAATTTGAAACAAAAAATTCATATAAAACAATAATTTGTATTTTCCATTTGAAGTCCTTTTCTCGTAAAATCTTTGTTGTGTGTTTGGGTTTGATTGTCGTTTAGATAACTATCATGACATCTGATTGGCTGTCGGATAGGTATTTTAACGAGTGCAGTGAGATTCGGCAGTATCTCAATTTATTTCAATAATTCAATCAATAAAATATTAAATAAAATTAATAATTTTATGTTATTAATGATGCTACTTCAAATATCTTCTTTTTTTTGTTGTTTTATGATATTTAATTCTTCATTTTTAATATGCTTATGAAAAAAACATGATATTAAAAGCCTGTTTAATTAAGATATGCGAGATATTTTGTTTGTTCTACACATTTTTACTCTGTGCATAATTAAAAAAAATGAAAATTTAATTACATATTTAATATTTAACGTACATTATTCAAATTCAAATCAAATTATTTCCTCCTCGAAAAAGAAGCAGTGAGTGATATAAACAGTAGCACCTTTGAATTTAGATTTTCTAGAAAATATATTTTTTGAGATATTTTTAATTACTTTAAATCTCTATAAAAGATCATCAACACACTAAAAGCTATAAATATAACAAATAAACACACACACGCACAAATATTTGTTTTATAAATGACAAAAAAATTTATTATCATTGTACATCTATGTTAATATATATATTACAAAGGTTATATAAGCTAATAAAGAAAATGTAAAATTATATACTTTACCCAAGTGACAAAAGTGCTTGAAAATTGAAATAACTAAACCACAAAATAAAATAAAAGAATAAAATAAAGTAAAAGATTGAATGTGTGTGCATAATAAAGAGTTTTGGTTTTATATTGTCAGTCATAACAACACATTTTTGAAGCCATATAATTTGTTAATTTCAGCTTATAATTAAAAAATAATCATAGGTATGCACTGTTGTTCTGAAATTGCTGTTACTAACTTCTGGATAGCAATCCAAAATTGTGAAATGAGAAAGTCTAAAATAAAAACTAACATTTTCACGTGAGTGGTATTGACATATATATATATGTTATATATATATAGAGCTTGCAAATAAGCTCTTAACAAGCTTTGCAGAATATCCCAACCCCAGACCAGTTTCTGCTACTGGCTTCGTCAGTAAGGTGCTAGGATATTCAAGTATTAGTATCTTAGCACCTCACTGAGGAAGCCAGTAGCAGAAACTGGTCTGGGGTATTCTGCAAAGTTTGAGAGCTTATTTGCAAGGCAAGCTGGTTAAATTAAGTCATGTGACATATGACTTGATTTCTTTATTATATATATATGCATCTATATCTGAAGAAAGAAAAAATTGTCAAATCAGTATCACAGCTAATTCGTGAGATTATGAATTATTTATGAAGGTTGGAGGATTTAAATCAAACTTGCCACTATGAATAAACTGGTTGGACATAACAACAAATTAACTTTAATATTTATTGTGGTACAAACTAAATAAGAGAAGTCACATAAGTAAATAAAACCTTTTTTGTTTACGACTTATTAAATACATGAAATGCAATCTATGATAAATGAAGTATTATTAAAGTGAAAATTATACAGTATGAAATAAATTTTTCTTCACTGTAAAGTACTTACTTTTATTAATTTTAATAATTAATTTATGTAAAGATGAGTTATTCTAATATTTAAGTTTTTGTCTTGTAAGGTAAAATGTTATATACCACTAAAGATCACATGATCACCATTTCTTATGCTTACTCATAACTGTTAAAATGTTATAGTTGTAAAGTTGAAAATGAAAATATAATTTCAATTTTGGAGGTTCTTTTTTTGTGGTCTAATTTTATTAATTAAATGACTCGTTAATGAAAAAATTGACCAGGAAAAAATAAAAATGTGTCACATTGTTAAGCAAATCAACATATTTTTCGAACCATGTAGCATTACTTCCGATTTCAGACCAATAGATTGTTTGATAAGGCAGTCGGTATATAGAGTTAAAAACCAACACCCGAGAATACAATGGGTATATAAAGAGTTAAAAACTAACACCATTTAATTGAATTAAAAGTTTAATTGCTAGATAGTTTAGTTACCAGTTGGAATGAGATGGAATGCTCATTAGGAGTGAGACTAATGTTAAAAAGCATTGAATATATACAACTTCTCAGAAAAGCAGCAGAAGTGATACTAAGAGAGAGAAGCTAACATTGTTTGTAAGAGAAGTATGGCTACACAGACTTTGAAACCATAAATTAACATTACTCTTTCAATTGCCACTATGGCAAAATTAATCATCGCATATAGATATTGTAAAGGAATATGCTGATTGTAGACTAAAGTCACTGCTACTTTGCAAAAATGTAGTTGCTAGTGGAATATTGGGCAGCGAGCCTAAAGATGTCATATAACTTTCCCATTTGTCCTACAGGGCTGTAGAAAAACTGAAATTTAACAAATACGAAATTCATACTATAACGAAAATTAAATTCTTAAAAAAAAAAAAAATTGTCAAACTACTGATAAAGTAGTAAAGGTGTGAAAAAACAACAACACCTGGAAAAAAAAAAACCAAATTTGAAAGATGATTTCACAATGAAGATTATTTTAAATACTTTCAAAGATGTACTTTTTCAAAATTACACTATACACAGTGAAGAAAAAAGATATGAAATAGTAAAATACTACCAAAATCACTCTTTTCTTTATTCTTGCTGTAATATCTTATGTAAATAAATTGGCTCTGCAGGACAGTTGAAATGTAGGTGTATATATGTACAATAAAAAGTTTTTTGCTAAAAAGTGTTAAAAGTGGTTTGGATAAATTGGATTTATATAAAATAGTAAAATACTGGTAAGAGTTCAATTTAAATAAGATTTTATAAACTCTTCAAAAATTATAGTTAACAAAAATATTTCAATATAATCTGATAGTAGAAATAAATTGTAAATTCTTATTATTATTATTTCTTCTCTTTTAAGATTTTATATATATTTTTTCTTCTTCTGTTTTTGTAAAAATAATGTTTGTGTTCCCCCCCAAGCTCCATTTAACAAAGATATATATGTTCTGCATTGTCCAGGTTATGTGATTTTGAATATGAAAACATTTGTTGATCAACACAATGGAACCAAAAGATTTACCCTATGCTTTGCATGGATTCCTAATTCAACATTGAAAAGATGTCAGACAATCAAATCTGATAAAAGTTGAAATGTATATGGTAATTACCATATTTCATGATAATTTTACTTCAAATTTTGACAAACGGTAATGGTATAGAAAATTACCGTATATGAAAATACTGTAATTTTTAAGTAACACATTTTTTTAGCTTAAATTTTTTGTTATATTTTAATGCAAAAAAAAAATAATACCGTTTATAAAACTAACTTTGGTACAAAATAATTTATAAAATTAATTGAAATTTTATACCTGATTCAAAATATAATCAATACTGAAATATCGGTTGTTAGGATCCGGTATTGATAATATTAGTTTGAAACACTATTTTTCTAACCTGTATCTTTTAAGAATGATATAACAAAATTTGAAGAAAATATACCTAGAGTTATTATTCCCTGGAAGCTTTTAAATTTATCCATTTTTTTTATTTTCTTGTTCAATTTTTTTTTCATTAGCTGGCTAATTTATTCAATTCAATAAATGTTGTTTACTTTTAAAAGAAATCAGAGCAGTACTTTTCTTTTGAACAAAAAATATAAATACATAATCATTAATACCAGAATTAATTTTTGAAATAACATACCAATATTAATATGTATTTTAATTATTAGTCAATTTCTTCCATCTACGATCCCAAACATGTAAAAATACCAGTACTTGATATGCATAAATCATATATACTGCTGGAATATCTCAAGATTAGGTTTCCTTCTCATATAGATTGCTTTAATGATATGTTCTGATTAAGAAGTAGATATAGCAATGTTGGTCTCAATTAAGATTTAGCTATAATTTTCAAACTTCTGGTACACCTAGAAGTGTCAATTACATACATATAGGACCATGAGACATCGCAGAGAAGCCATACACAATACTTCTTCCAAACTGTTCTTCTCTTGAAGCTCTCTATCTATTATAATAAAGTCAGTTAAACTGAATCCATTATTTATAGTAAATACTATGGAATTTATAAAGAATAGATTAAGTAAGTATTTTTCCTAATTAATTAATCACAAATAAGATTATAAGTAAATTATAGTTGTTGTTTTTTAATTTACATTTATCAAAACCAAAAACAGAAATTCTTTAAATAAAAATCTAAACATCTTCTAGCTTTGTTTTATTTTTGTCAAAATCAGAAATAAATAAAATATTTGTATCCAAGAGAAGCCATTTTAATATAATTTCAAATAATTTTCAGTATTTCAAAAAAGTCAAGAAATATTATTATTCAATCAATATTTCAGTCAACCCAGATTTTATTTTAAATAAATTTATATATATAGTTTGTCAACAAACATCACATGATCACCATTCTTTATGCTTACACAGGCTGTTTACACACAGGCAAAACTCTCCATACAGTCGTTTGAAAACATTATTGTGTTTTCATTTTGGCTCAAAGCTTTATAGTTAGCTAAAAAAGTAAAAGGTGGCTGCTGGAAAGTTGCATTAGATCCTAAGATGTAGATGCAATGCTCTCAGATCCAAGGCTCCTCACTGATAAAAGCCAAAAGCTAGAAACTAGTCTGGGGATACTGGATGAGTAGACACTAGATAGGGATTTTATGCACAAACCTTCCTGCATCCATTGGTTACTCTGGCTTGCACTGAGTGGCGCTACTATATGAAGAGTTTTGCCTGTGTGTATGTAGTTTATCTATATTCATTTCTACTTTCCCTTTGCCACACACACGCATTATTAAGGTTACATATTCTGTTATATGCCATGAGATGAATCCTTCTCAATATATGCATATACCCTAATACATATATATTTTTTTAAAAATTATATTAGAATAGTACTGATAAAATAATATATAGGTGGGTTCATTGTCTATTTTTTTCATTTATTAACATATTTGTATTAGTTTATATATAGCTCTCTGGAATTTTACAGTAACTTCCGCTTTAATTTTTAAATATTTATGTTTCAACCACAAAAATGAATGTTAAATGTAACATTTAATTAATTACATATGTTTAACTAGTCATAAAAATTTCACTATTTTTTATCAAGTAAAAACAAATTGTCTTGAACAATCAAAACGTCTTAAATACGATAATAAAAAAGGCATATAAGTAAAAAAAAATTTCTGATGCTATTTTGTTACAATAAGTTCTGCATTCTTCATATTTTATACATAGTTTTATTACGTTTAACAAAAAATGTCATTCTATTAATACAAAACAAAAACAAGGATCTTGGCATTAAAAAAATAGTCTAAAGTATCAGATCCCTATGTTGTTATCAGTATATAAATTTATTCTTACTAAAACACTTCATGAAAATATTCTGTTTAATCATTATCTCAGTCTACACAATAATCTACTACTTGAAATATTTACCTTTTTCCTTATGATTTTTTCCACAAATGGAGTGCTGATGTTTAGGTAAAACAATCTGTCCTGTAAAACCTTCTCCATCCTTTGTAATAAAGAGCAAGCCTTTTTTGTTTAAAATAACATTTACGCAATGCAACTGACGAGGCATTGAAAAAAGACATCTTCTTAAAATTCGAGAATCACCATGCCAACTAAATAACTACAAAAATAAAAGAAAATTATTTAAACAATTTATGCTATTCACAGTTCTATTTTAAAGTTTACAAACAACCTTAATCTAATTATGAATAATATTTCTGTAATGTAATTTTCACTACATCACTCACAAGCAAGGAAGGGACTGGTTTCTATCTGCTTTTAACACATTGTAGAAGAATGTTATCATAACCATATGACTAAAAACAGGATAAAAATGATCTCGAAGATACTCATTTCATGTGGAACCAGCATTTATCAGTTGGCCCAAATCATAATCTCTTACACATATCTTTATCATTGTTCTGTAAGTGGAGACTGAACAATCATAAAGTAGATTGTGGTCTGATGAGTGCAGATTCAGCATGAAAAGTTGCATCTTGGGAATCGTAGATCTTTTCACACATCTTTGGTTATATGTTTATGATTACATCCTTCTACAAAATGTTAAAAGCGGATAGAAACCAGTCCCTACCTTGTGTGAAAGTGGTATAGTGAAAATTTCACTGCAGAAATATTATTTATTATTGGATAATCCTTAGTCTAATAAATGACTAATAAAAATTATTAATATGTGATCTAGTTAATTGTGATTGTTTGTTGAAAAATAATCATATACTAAAGCATTATAATGGTGATTAATATGCATAATCATCACAGTTTCAGTCTAAAAAAAAATTGTCACACATTTTTTTTTCCATTATAAAAAAATGGAAACTATGATAAATTAAAATAATAAAAAGATTTAAAATGAATAATACAAATAGCTAATATAGTCTCATCAATGAAAATGCTAATACTTTCAAGTAACTTTTAGAAATTCAATTCCAAATAATTAAAAAAATAAACTATAGGTCAATCTATGATTAACGAAAAAGTTTTTTTTTAAAATTGCCAAATATAATATTTAATTAATGACCATTAAAAATCAAGTAAATTATTTTTTACGGTACTGTTTGGTGTGCTGTACTGTGCCGCTAAGCAATGCTGCAGTACCCATCAAGAACCATACAAGCGATAAATTTCTAACAGTACCTTTTTTACTCTCAATTATGACATGTGTTATGTTTTGAAGTAAGATTAGTATTAAAACTATATCTAAAGATGATTTATTTTTCAAATGAATAATGAATTAAATGAATTCATTTTCAGGAAAGATAAGTATTCATATTTTCCATTAAATTACAAATTTTATAGATTTTTGAGAAATTCTGATATTTCTCTTATAAAAAAAAATTATTTTTTTTGTTATTGTTTTGCAGATTTTTTTCTCACTCAGTTTTTTTTTTCTCTGTAACTTTATAAAATTAATAAAGTTAGGTCCCATAATTTCAATTACTTTTTATTAAATAATTCACGAATTGCAACGGTGATCTCGCTTCATAAGATCTCAGGACTCATGACATAACAAATATACATTTTATCTTATTGACTGACGAATCAAAAACAATAATTTCCTGAGACATAATGATCATGATCATAATAAATTTAAACATAAATTATATGACTGTTCTTAACATTGATTCAATCTCAGTTATTCCTTATTCACATTACATTTTATTCAACTTTATACTTTGTTTCTTATCTGAGTTCATTATTTCTGAGTTACACATGTAAATACCCTTTCTTAATAAGAATCTGAACATTTCAAATTTATGTAGTAACTAAATTGTCAACTAAAATCATCAGGTTTATTTATTACCTTTGATTAATATTGCTAGGTTTCAAATTAAAATCCTCACATATTAGGTAGATGATAATTCAAAAAAAACACAATAAAAGTAATATTTTCTTCTATACTTTTTTTTTAAAAAAAAACAACAACAGAATTATGTGATATTTATTAATAGACATGAATTTCAAATATATCTTCTACTGATTTTTTATATTAAATAAGCCATTTTTAAAAGAAATTATTAATACGATTCACCAAAATAAAATTTAACTAATGAAAAGTTTGTCATGCATAGTATCATGTCCATACAAGCCGTTATACATTATACAAAAAAGAAGTGGATACATGAATTTCCTCTACTATAATTTATGCTATTAATATTTTCTTCCTATCACCAATTAAATTTTCATTGCCAGCTAATATAATCAAAAAATTACTAAAACTATTTATTCATTTTGATTTTTGTTTGAAATAATATAACAAAAGTGAAAAATTTTATATTCATGTTATATCACAAAATGTTACATTATTCAAACATTTTAATTCTTCAAAAAAAATTTTTTTTTGCTCGTTTGTTTGCTAACTATGTTTTACTTATGGTACCACATGAATATACAAAAAAATAATATTCATTTTGACATAGGTAGTGTGAAAAATCACCATCCTTGATTTAATAATTTATAAAATCAAAATCTAGAATTTAAAAATAAATTCTGAATTTTGAACTAAAATTTTATTTGGTGCAAGAACATATTAAAATATAATTATTTAATAGTATAAGTCTGACCAAAAAAGAAATTAATCTGAGATTTCTTTATTTCTAACAGAATAAATTAATACTTGAACAAATTACTAAGATACAGTTGAGGCTTTTTCCAATTATGTATATATAATCAGATAAAATAAAAATAATAAACAAAAAAACCTAGAATAAATTCTACAATATTCAAAATATCAATATATAAAAAATAAATAATAGCTATAGATAGCTTACGACATCTGTCATTCTAAATAGCATTTAACAATTAAAATTTAATATTGAAAAAAAAAAAAAATCAACAAATATGATATTATATAACAGGAGTGGCCAAGATGTCAACCGCAAGGTCTCTGGAAGTCAATTGCGAAGCTGATGTGAACATTGACAAATTATAGTGATAAATTCAGAACTGATTTGAATATAAAAAATAATAAATAATAAAAAAAGTAAAAATCCAAAATTATTCTCCTTTAAAAATAGTTAAATTTAAAATAACACATTATTGTCTATCTCAAAAATAAACCCAGGTTGGAAGAAGCTAAAAAGAATTAAATTATTTTTGTATAATGCTCAAGCTAAAATTCTTAGAAATATTTAATTGCCATTTCCCCCCAGGAGAAATGAAAATAACTTGTCCTGGAGAAAGAAGGTTTTTTTATTGAACTGATTTTAAAACAAAGAAGTTTGAACTTTTTAAAACACTTCATATAGTAATTTAATAAATATTTTATAAAGCGATATGGACAAATTGTAATATTAGAGGGAGCTGAGGTAATCTAATAGTAGTCACATAAAATATCTTTAACAGTTCGTATTTTATAAAAAAAAATTCATCAATCCATATCTTCTAAAAACGTCATCAATATTTGTGGTACCTAAAAATCCCTTATAAAAAAAAAAACACTAATTCGTAAGTACATTCCAAAAAAAACCAGGATTTTGAACTTTTTTTTTTTTTCCTTTCTGTTTTTTGTTCCGGCAAAAATGTTTTTCTGGTTTCCAGTTTGAAGCCCAAAAAAACTTAGTTGCCCTCAGGTGCACTTTCATCAAAAAAGTTGATCCCAACATCTAAGTTAGGTCACTCCTGTTATATATAAAATGGTATGTTAATGTGGGTCTACTTACATTGGTGAATCAAAATGTGCATTGGAAAAAAAATTCATCAACAAACTTAAACCGTGATGTTTTGTGAATAGACTTAATTCTGTATTTGCAGAACATTCAGTTATTTGTAACATAAGTTTTTGCTTTAACAATGTATTTATTTTACAAGTGAAAAATGATTGAAGAAAAGTAAAACCAAAGAGACATATTTCATAAATATGACACACAATTTATTAAATGAACCATATATATGTGTTAATATACATAAATTATAAAAAATTGCTATACATGTGAGAATGTTAATGTTGTGCACTTTAATGAGATTTTTTAAAAATTATTATCTGTATAATGGGTTGTTTCTTATTTTCTGTCCTGCCAATGCTCGACGTCATTTCTGCAAAAATTGCAGAAATATTCAGAGTAGGGGGCCAAAAGCAGATGACGCAACTTCTAGCCGCTAGATGGCGCTGTTCACCATTCGTATGCACAGCAACAGTATGCCATGTGGCCAAAAGCAGATGATGCAAAGTTCCAGCTGCTAAATGGCGCTGTTCACCATGCGTACGCACAGGAACAGTATGCCAAGTAGCAACCAGCACTACTGCCCGCTAGGTGGCGCTGTTAGCCATAGGTAAACCGATCCAGTTCACATCGTCTGCTAAACAGCAACTACCCAGCATTCTAGCCCACTAGGTGGCGCTGTTTCTACACGCTATGCGCAGAAAAAACAGCACCGTTTAGAAGCGATATTTACATTCGCTTGCTAGTTCCGGTTTGCCTCCACGTTTTTAAAACAAACATAGCATGTAATGTGAAGGTGTGAATAATATAGAAAACCATAACTATTTAAATCTGCTTTAAAATTTAATATTCTTACATTGAGTTTCACTCTCGGATAAATCTATGTATTTTTAAATTATTTTCTTTTAAAAATCGATGTCTTTTTTTTCTCTAAAATTGTTTTTTAAGGTAAGTTTTATGACTCCCGTTTTACTGCAATCTTTCAAAACAATTCTGACCTTCGTTATTTTGAAACGTGATTGGTTTTTTTTTTTACTTTCAAATAATATTTGCAGCAATTTTTAAAGTAATACAAAATATATTTCGGTTTATAGATCTTTTATTTAGCAAACATGTTATTTTAAGAAGATAAATTTGCGTTTTGTTTACGTGCAAATAATAATTCGAAGATCACTTTACACAATAAATTTATTAAAATTAATATGTTACCAAAACATCAAACAGATTGTAGTGTGTGGTGATTTATTCGGAATGTAAAAATCGAGTAAAAATATTCAAGACGTAATTATTAATTCAACTTGTATTTTACAACTTTAAAATCATTTTAATAACTAAAAATGTCATAACGTGTTATTTTAAAAAGATAAATTTGCGTTTTGTTTACGTGCAAATAATAATTCGAAGATCACCTTACACAATAAATATTTTTAAATTACTGGAGCCAAAACAAATAAAATTATCCTTTAAATATATTAAAAGATCTATTCAGTTCAAAAATAAATTTATTAAAATTAATATGTTACCAAAACATCAAACAGATTGTAGTGTGTGGTGATTTATTCTATGTAAAAATCGAGTAAAAATATTCAAGACGTAAATATTAATTCAACTTGTATTTTACAACTTTAAAATCATTTTAATAACTAAAAATGTCATATACTCACAAGGAAATTTCAAAATAATAGGTTTAAGAAGTATGGAAAAGTAAGATATTTAGCTTCTCTTCTCCACATCACCCCTGCACACTTTCTTATTTCATCTATCCATCTCACATATGGTCTCTTCCTGGGTCTTCTACAATCTCTTAGAATCCAGTTTAAGATTACAATTGTCCATCTACTATCATCTCTTCTAAAAATATGTCCAGCCCAACTCCACTTTAATCTTTTCAATGAAATCAGTTGCACCTTATTGTTCTCTTACCGATATATTGGGTTTTCGATCTCTTCCTTTTACTCCCAATATACATCTCTCCATACTTCTTTGAGTGGTCTGAAGTCTGTATTGCTCTTCTATTAAGTATCCAAGTCTCAGATCCATAAGTAAGAACAGGTAAAACACATTTATTAAAAATCTTTCTTTACAAACACATAGGCATATTTCCTTTTAGTATCAAGTTATTTCTACTAAAAGCACTCCAACCAAGTTTAATTCTATGATTAATTTCATCCATTATGTTTCCATCTGTATTAATAATCTGACTAAGGCGTTTGTAACTGTTAACTTCTTCTAACTCATCATAAACAATCTTTATTTTCATATTTTGAGAAAATCCTTTAAACATTACTTGAGTCATTTTAACATTTATTTTTAGTCCTACTTTCATCTGATAACTACTGCAACATTTCCTGTAGATCTAAAGCATTATTAGCAAAAACAACCACATCATCTGAAAAATCTAAATGACTGAAATAATCATTTACTTTCACTCCTTTAGCTTTTCATTTTAATCCACAAAATACTTATTGCAGCACTGCTGTAAAAAGTTTTGGGGATATGGAGTCACCCCGTCTTACACTTCTCTCAATGTTGACTTTTCCAGTATCATTATCTAATCTAATTGCTGCTGTTGCATTTTTATAAATATTCTTTAAAATATGACAATATCTTGGATCTATACCTTGATGATCCAATGCTTTAATCACTGAAGAAAAGTTTAGATTCAAATGCCTTTTCATAATCTAGAAATCGAAAACATAATGGCAACTCATATTCATTTGTCCTTTCTATAACTTCTCTCAATCCCTGGATAATGATATCTTGTACTAAAACCACTTTTAAATCCAGATTGTTCTCATGGTTGGTGGAAATCCAGTGTTCTCTGTAGACGAGTTGTAATTATCTTAGTAAAAATTTTGTATAAAATTGATAAAAGACTGATAGGTCTGTAATTTTTAATATCTTCTTTATCACCTTTTTTAAATATTAAGATTAATACAACATTCTTCCAATCATCTGATACATCTTTATCATTTAGACATTTGGTATATGACGTTATTAAAAAAATTTCTATTTTTTCAACTGCTTCTTCTAATATATCAATTATAATTCTACCATTACCTGGAACCTTTCCTTTCTTCATATATTTAATTGTATGTCTCACTTCTTCATTTAAAATTCTGGGCAATTCAGAAGATGTAATAGATATAGGAGGTATTTGTTCTTTATTACTATATAATTGTTGATAAAAGTCTTCTATCCATTTCATGATGTCATCTCTCTTTTTAGTAATAATTCCAGCTTTTTTTCTTATTGCAAATATAAATTTCCTACCAATACCAAAATGTTGTTTTACACTCTTGAGACTTTCATTCTCTTCTACTGCTTTCCTTCCTAGTTCACAGTTATACACTCTTATATCATTTTCAACTCTTTTCTGCATCATTTTACAAAATTCGACATATTCAATCCTTTTTAACACATCATTTTTGTGTATTTTTCATATTCCTTTTTTTCTTCATAAATTCGCTAGTCTCAGTAAAAATGTTATTGGTCAAGTGCTGCTTTTTTCAACCAGCTATTTTTGTTGCAGATTTTAAAAGTGTATCAGTTGTTTTCATATTAATTTCATTCAAATGTGAATCATGTTTAAAATCTACTAATACTTGAAACCTATTTGTAAGTTCTAATTTAAATTCATTAGAATGTTTCTGAAAATTAGGAATATCAACTGTAAATATTGTTTTTCTTAATAATTTTTGTCTCTCTAGTTTTGCACTAACATGTATTTCACATCTTACTACTTCCTCTGTTAAATTTATTAAGAACATTACAATCTTGAAATATGTATTTTCTGTCAGTCAAAATATAATCCAATTCTGCTGTACCTTCATTTGGATGCTTCCATGTACATTTCCTTTTAACATTTTTCTCAAAATAATAATGCATAATATAAAGTTTTCCTTTTCCTGCAAACTCCACAAATCTATGTCCTCTCTCATTTCTATTACCATAACCAACATTATCTACAGCACTTTCATCTTTCATTTGTTTACCAATTTTCTACTGAAACAAAACAATTTGTAAAGAAAAAACTAAATATAAAAAAAAATAAAAATAATCCATTAAAAAGAATATCTAGAGTTTTGTAAAATGGAACAAAAAAAAAAGTTAGTTACTATATAAAAAAATATAACTGTGATTAGCAAGGAAAAGTATATAAGAAAAAGTTCCAAAAATATAAAACAACATCTTGGCATTGGAAGAAAAGTTATTTCTGCAATAGAAAAAAAAGATGAAATTATTATTAAAAAGAGCAATTACATAATGAAATGTGTAGTAGTAAAGAATAAGGAAACAAACCAATTCCCTACAATTCCTACATCTCTATTACCCAGAATTTTAAATAACAAAGTGAGACATGCAATAAAATCTATGAAGCAGAGAAAAGCTCCAGGAAATGATGAATTTATAATCCATATTGTCAAAGATGCAGGTGAAGAAAAGAAAAAAAATTCTTGCCAAAGTTGTATATCAAATGTCTAAATGACTAAAGATGTACCAGATAATTGGAAGAATGCAATAGTAATATTGATATTTAAAAAGATGATATTTTCTTACCAAGATAATTACAAATTGTCTACAGTAAACTTGGATTTTAACCGGACAAAAAAAAAAGAGCTGGATTTAAAAATGGGTTTTAACTCAGTGGATCATGTCCATATATTGAGAGAAATTATATTAAATATCAATAAATGTAGGCTGCCATTATTCTTTGTATTTGTAGATTATGAAAAGACATTTCATTCTATAAGTGAAGTTATAGACTTAGGATATTATTATATTCTGGAGAATATTTATCAAAATGTAATTGCAATGATTAGATTGCATAATGATACTAAGACTGTAAAAGATATGTGACAGGGTAAGTCCACATCCCCAAAATACCTTACAAAAATTTTACAAAAAGTATTATGTAAATCAAAATGAGAAGTTGAAGGAATTAAAAGTAAATGGAGAGATTTACAGACGATGTAGTTGTTTTTGTAAATAATACTTCAGAACTTCAGGAGATGTTGCAAGAGTTATAAGTTAAAAATAAAAAAGAGTATTAAAGATAAATGTTAAAAAGACTAAAATAATGTTCAATGGATTTTCTCAAAAAAAAAATAATAATAATAAAGATTGATAATGATGAATTAGAAGAAGTTACTCATGACAAATGTCTTAATCAGATTAATATATATAGAAATGTAACAGATGAAATTAATAATAGAAGTAAAACTTGGACAGACTATTTTGGTAGAAATAACTTAATATTAAAAGGAAATATGCCTATGTGTTTGAAAAGGAAGATTTTAAATAAATGTTTTGAATCAGATCTTATTTAAGTAGCAACTCTTTCCATATAATAGTGACATCCAGTGCCAGCCATAGTAATCAATAGATGCTAGAATATATGTTACTACTATTTTAAAATATTGTGTAAGCATAATAAATGGCAATCATGGGATGTCAGATCTTATTTATGGATCTGAGATTTGAATATTTATCAGAAAAGCAGTACAGAGAATTCAGACTACTTAATGAAGTCATCATCATCCAACCATTATCAATCCACTGCAGGATGAAGGTCTCTCCAAGTTCAATCCATCTTTTCCTATCTTTAGCTTCTCTTCTCCAAATCACCCCTGCACACTTTCTTATTTCATCCATCCATCTCACATGTGGTCTCTTTCTGGGTCTTTTACAATCTCTTGGAATCCAGTTTAAAATTTCAATTGTCCATCTGTTATCATCTCTTCTAACAATATGTCCAGCCCAACTCCAGTCTTTTAATTTTTTCAATGAGGTCAGTAACACCTGTTTGTTCTCTTAACCATACATTGTGTTTTCGATCCCTTCTTGTCACTCCCAACATGCATCTCTCCATAGTTCTTTGAGTGGTCTGAAGTCTCTGTATGGCTCTTCTATTAAGTGTCCAAGTCTCAGATCCAAAAGTAACAACTGGCAAAACACATTTATTAAAAACCTTTCTTTTCAAACACATAGGCATATTTCCTTTTAGTATCAAGTTATTTCTACCAAAAGCACTCCAACCATGTTTAATTCTATGATTAATTTCATCCATTATATTTCCATCTGTATTGATAATCTGACCAAGGTATTTGTAACTGTTAACTTCTTCTAACTCGTCACAATCAATCTTTATTTTCATATTTTGAGAAAATCTATTAAACATTACTTTAGTCTTTTTAACATTTATCTTTAGTCCTACTTTCATCTGATAACTCCTGCAACATTTCCTGTAACTCTAAAGCATTATTTGCAAAAACAACTACATCATCTGCAAAATCTAAATGACTTAAATAATCTACATTTACTTTCACTCCTTTAGCTTCCCATTTTAATCCACAAAATACTTCTTGCAGCACTGCTGTAAAAAGTTTAGGAGATATGGAGTCACCCTGTCTTACACCCTTTTCAATGTTGATTTTCCTACTATCATTATGTAATCTAATTGTTGCTGTTGCATTTTTATAAATATTCTTCAAAATATGACAATATCCTGGATCTACACCTTGATGATCCAATGCTTTAATCACTGAAGAAATGTTTATAGAATCAAATACCTTTTCATAGTCTATAAATCCTAAACATAATGGCAACTCATATTCATTTGTCCTTTCTATAATTTCTCTCAATACCTGGATATGATCTACTGTACTAAAACCACTTTTAAATCCAGCTTGTTCTCTTGGTTGGTGGAAATCCAGTGTTTTCTGTAGACGAGTTGTAATTATCTTAGTAAAAATTTTGTATAAAACTGATAAAAGACTGATAGGTCTGTAATTTCTAATATCTTCTTTATCACCTTTTTAAATACTAATATTAATACTGCATTCTTCCAATCATCTGGTACATCTTTATCATTTAGACATTTGGTATATAACTTTGCTAAAATTGTTTCTATTTCTTCACCTGCTTCTTTTAATATATCAATTACAATTCCATCATTACCTGGAGCCTTCCCTCTCTTCATAAATTTAATTGCATGTCTCACTTCCTCATTCAAAATTCTGGGCAATTCAGAAGATATAATATGTATAGGAGGCACTTGTTCTTTATTACTATATAATTCTTGATAGAAGTCTTCTACACATTTTATGATGTCATCTCTCTTTTTAGTAATAATGTCATCTTTTTTCTT